>JBDPZO010000001.1:10352493-10905149 GCA_039877585.1 Heterodera filipjevi | reverse complement strand
CAGAAGAATTACACATATGAGGATTTTTAATTTGTTGAATTGACAACCAAAAAGAATCACCAAGTTATTTTAGAAACTGTCGACTGTGAAAATGATTAGAAAAAAAAATTGATAAGCCCACGCAAATCAACCCTTTTCCGTGCACTGTTATGAATTGTAAAGAATTTTCAATCATTTTTGTGTTTCACATCAAAAAAAAAGGTTTGCAAAAAAGACGAAGAATTCATTTTTTGTTAACAAAAGGTGCAGACAAATATAAAATAACTCGGGTGAAAGTGTTCAATCCGGAGCGTGCTTTTGCCCATGCGATCGAGCAGACCAGTGGGAATTGAATGGTTATAAAAACATACTTCTATCTTTTCTAGATCGAAAGTTATGCCAAGAAGAATATACACATATGAGGATCTTTAATTTGTTGAATTGACAACCAAAAAGAATCACCAAGTTATTTTAGAAACTGTCGACTGTGAAAATGATTAGAAAAAAAAATTGATAAGCCCACGCAAAATCACCACTTTTCCGTGCACTGTTATGAATTGTAAAGAATTTTCAATCATTTTTGTGTTTCACATCAAAAAAAAAGGTTTGCAAAAAAGACGAAGAATTCATTTTTTGTTAACAAAAGGTGCAGACAAATATAAAATAACTCGGGTGAAAGTGTTCAATCCGGAGCGTGCTTTTGCCCATGCGATCGAGCAGACCAGTGGGAATTGAATGGTTATAAAAACATACTTCTATCTTTTCTAGATCGAAAGTTATGCCAAGAAGAATATACACATATGAGGATCTTTAATTTGTTGAATTGACAACCAAAAAGAATCACCAAGTTATTTTAGAAACTGTCGACTGTGAAAATGATTAGAAAAAAAAATTGATAAGCCCACGCAAAATCACCACTTTTCCGTGCACTGTTATGAATTGTAAAGAATTTTCAATCATTTTTGTGTTTCACATCAAAAAAAAAGGTTTGCAAAAAAGACGAAGAATTCATTTTTTGTTAACAAAAGGTGCAGACAAATATAAAATAACTCGGGTGAAAGTGTTCAATCCGGAGCGTGCTTTTGCCCATGCGATCGAGCAGACCAGTGGGAATTGAATGGTTATAAAAACATACTTCTATCTTTTCTAGATCGAAAGTTATGCCAAGAAGAATATACACATATGAGGATCTTTAATTTGTTGAATTGACAACCAAAAAGAATCACCAAGTTATTTTAGAAACTGTCGACTGTGAAAATGATTAGAAAAAAAAATTGATAAGCCCACGCAAAATCACCACTTTTCCGTGCACTGTTATGAATTGTAAAGAATTTTCAATCATTTTTGTGTTTCACATCAAAAAAAAAGGTTTGCAAAAAAGACGAAGAATTCATTTTTTGTTAACAAAAGGTGCAGACAAATATAAAATAACTCGGGTGAAAGTGTTCAATCCGGAGCGTGCTTTTGCCCATGCGATCGAGCAGACCAGTGGGAATTGAATGGTTATAAAAACATACTTCTATCTTTTCTAGATCGAAAGTTATGCCAAGAAGAATATACACATATGAGGATCTTTAATTTGTTGAATTGACAACCAAAAAGAATCACCAAGTTATTTTAGAAACTGTCGACTGTGAAAATGATTAGAAAAAAAAATTGATAAGCCCACGCAAAATCACCACTTTTCCGTGCACTGTTATGAATTGTAAAGAATTTTCAATCATTTTTGTGTTTCACATCAAAAAAAAAAGGTTTGCAAAAAAGACGAAGAATTCATTTTTTGTTAACAAAAGGTGCAGACAAATATAAAATAACTCGGGTGAAAGTGTTCAATCCGGAGCGTGCTTTTGCCCATGCGATCGAGCAGACCAGTGGGAATTGAATGGTTATAAAAACATACTTCTATCTTTTCTAGATCGAAAGTTATGCCAAGAAGAATATACACATATGAGGATCTTTAATTTGTTGAATTGACAACCAAAAAGAATCACCAAGTTATTTTAGAAACTGTCGACTGTGAAAATGATTAGAAAAAAAAATTGATAAGCCCACGCAAAATCACCACTTTTCCGTGCACTGTTATGAATTGTAAAGAATTTTCAATCATTTTTATGTTTCACATCAAAAAAAAAGGTTTGCAAAAAAGACGAAGAATCAGTGTATTTTAGTAACAGATTTTCAACAAAAAAGGCCCGCTTTGGTGTTTTCTTGAGATAAATTTTTAGAAAATTTTATCAGAGCGAGGGTCTCAAAGTTGCGTCAAAATCACAATTTTACGCAACCGCAATACGCAATCCGCAACCGCTAAAAAACACGCAATCCGCAATACGCGCGTCCATCCCTGCTCTAAACCCGTAAGAAATATCAGAATGTCCCCCTTTTCCTTCTTTTGATGAATTTCGATGGCTTTGTCGACGGTTTTTTCATAAAATGTTTTCCTACATGGAAAGCGGAAACACAAGTGCAAATTTTTAGGAAGGGACTATAATTCTTTGAATAATAAAAGCTGAAAGTGCTAGTGTAGCGGAACGGTATTCTGGGAAAGATGATGTGGCGGATTTAAGAAACGCCCATGGTGGCGGTATTTAACAAACGACCTAGCACCCTTTTATGCCACCAGAATATTTTTGCGTCTTTTTGACATGCAAAAACCGAAAAGTACCAATATCAACTTTTCTTCTTTTATGTTTCTGCTTCTTTTGCTTTTCTCTTCCAAATTTCTCTCCATTTTTACACAACAAAAAACAGCAAAAAACCATCGACACATTACAATTGGACAAACAAACACTGCTGAACAATGAGTGCCATCATTTGTTCGTCCGTCACACCAAAAAAAAAGTGAATTAAAATTAATTGCACGCGCATCAAAGGGGTGGTGGAAAAAAGGTGACTGATCATTTGCGCCCCTACATTTGCGCCCCGCACATTTGCGCCCCGCATTTGCGCCCCTACATTTGCGCCCCGCCACATTTGCGCCCCGGGCTTCGCGCCCATTATTTAACAAATTTTTTAACATAAAGGTCCTTCTCAAGGGATAACGGAAGAGATCTATGCCATCTGTCACTTTCTTTGTATGGAAATTTTCCATTCCAATCTGTTGGTTCTTCCAATATCTGCAAGTACTGAATCATGAATGTTCCCATGTTTCCGGCAGGAATTAAGTACCTCTACAATCCCCGTTTAAACTAAATTTTTCCTCTAATAGTCCCAAATATCGGGGCGCAAATGTAGCGGCGCAAATGTAGTGAACGCGGGGCGCAAATGTGCGGGGCGCAAAAGTGCGTGGCGCAAAAGTGCGGGGCGCAAATGTAGGGGCGCAAACGATGCATCTCCGGAAAAAAATGCAATTATTGGGGCATTTTTGGCGGGAGGGAATGAATGACTGATGAGGAGGAAATGATTAATTGGAGGATAATGAAAGGCGGGGAAGAGGGATTTATGCCCCCTCCCTTTTTGCGTGTCCGTTGTCCGACCTGATCAATTTTTGGGTAGGCTGAGAATTTGCACTGATCACTTTTTCCCTTTCGATGGCGGCGAAAATAGAAAATATAACCGCATAATAAATCGGGTTTCGCTAAGTAACTCATTGTTTGATAAACCCTAGAAAATATAAAACCCGAATAATGCCCAATTTTATTCTCCTTCAATTTTTCCTCGGCTTATCACTGAACATTTTGAGAATTAAATCGAAAGAAAATGAACAGGTAAAAGAAATGAAAAATATTTTAAATTTTAATTTACAATATTATGTATTTTTTTATGTTTAAGCTGCACAGCCCATCAATTCGGAGCAGTTCGCCCGAAGTGATTGTCCATCTCCGTGCCAATGCCTATAACATTAGCGCATTTGTGCCAAACCATCCGGGGGGAGAAGCCGTTCTTCGACTGGTCAATGGCCAAGACATTGAGCAATACATCGAAGGGCGAAAGTGCGTTTTGGGAATTTGCCACCGGCACCAATACGCTTATCAGGTGATCGATTAAAAGGAACAGATGACAAAATGCACTAATTAATTAACTAATTGTCAAATATACAAATAGTTTTTCATTATTTAATTATAGTCTAATTGCATTTAGGTAATTGTCTTTAATCATTTTTCTTTGAGGTGCTGAGCCAATTCGAAATGCCTTCGGATGTTTTCGTTGGTGTAAAGGGCAAATTTTACAATATCAGCGCATTTGTGCCAAATCATCCGGGTGGGCCTTTTGTGCTCAAAGCGGTGAATGGTCAGCACAACGTGGAGCAGTACTTGGAGGGGCGAAAATGCGTTTTTGAAATTTGCCACAGGCACAGCAATGCTTATGAAGTTGGCAGGACAAAAAGCATTTATATTAAATTAATTCATTGATGGAAAAAATTTATAAGGTACTCAGCCAATTGGAAATGTCTGGCTTAAATGCCGTTGTCTCTCCTACGGTCACCCTGTCTACCGTGGACGCCTCTACCGTTATCGCTCCTACCGTAGTCTCCCCGCCTTCGTCCTCCTTCCCCTCGTCACACCATTTCCAAAATTTTTCTATGAGTGTTTCGCCGCCAGGGCCGAAGATGAAGGCACAGCAAAAGAATTTGGCAAAACAAAGCGAAACGGAACATTCAAAAGACAGCGAAAATGAGGAGGAGAGAAACAATGGGACGGAATTGGCATTTTCAAGTGATTTGCCATCGCAAAAACAATCGAATGGAAATTTGCCAAAAATGAAGAGCAAACAACCGGCACAAATGGGGGAGGAAGAAAAGCAAAGGCACAAAGGGAAAAGGAGGAAAAAGCCGAACAAAAATGGGGAGGAAAAGGCGACACAAAATCATCAAATAAAAAAGGAACAAAACGGAAAAACAAATAAAAATGGGACGAAAAGCGAACAGAAAACGGAAGGGGAGGAAAAGCGAAAGAAAAGGGCAAAAAGTGATCAGAAACAAAAGCAGCGAAAGGAGGAGGAGAAGCATTTGGTGAGTCAGCATCACAAGGAAAAGCATTGGGCGAATAATTGACAATTAAAGAAAGGGCGGACAATAGAAAAAACAGCAAATTAAGAAAGCATTTAACGATTATTGCCCCATTTCCATTAAAAAGGCCAAAAGTCATTCTTCGCCATCTGTGGCACCATCAGCGGAAGACAATCGGTCGGAAAATGGGCCAATGCCGCGGGGTACAGAGGCGCGGAGGCGGCGCGTGCCGAACTGTTTGTTCGTCAAACGAGCGGAACAGTGGCCGCACAATTACGAATGTGCATAGGAAAAGAAGGGGAGGAGGAGGAGAAAAAGCGGAGAGGGCCAAGCAAAAGCAAAGCCATCGCCAAAGGGAAATGTCGTCGGTGAAAATTAATTAATTATGTGTTAATTGGGAAAAACGGAAACAAAGAAAAAGGGAATAAATTGCAATTTGGCAAATTAAAATATAAAAATATCGCTTCAAAATTGATTATATATTTTTATTCTCAATTAGTGAATTAAATGTTTCAAAATCTGTGATTTAAAATTCGCCTCGCTTTCTGTTCTTTTTGATTGGATCGTATCAATTGACAAAATATACGACGAATTGGCCCAAAAGAAAACAGTCCTAAAACAAAAAGTTAATTGTTTTTTTAAATATTTTCATTCGTACTATTATTATAAATGGCATTTGCTCCCGTTAACTGTTTTTAATTGTTTTGTTTTTTTTTTGTGATGCGAATTATTCCTTCGTTTTTTGCTCAAAACAAAAGGGAAAAACTTTGGAAAAATTGTAATTTTTTAATTAAGAATGAAACTTTATTTACTATTTTACAATGACAACTTTTTTTCGCATTGATTTTGCAATTATGGATTTCTCCCTATAAAACATTCACCCGCTTTTTTCCTCCCATCCCCCAAAAAAAGGGGGGCGGGCTTTATTAGGGGTGCTTTTGTCTATTTTATTTCTTTTTTGCCCATTTATTTTTCAAAATTACAGCATTGTCCGCTGTTCTGACATCGGCTTTGCTTCAACGCTTTGTCATACGCTTTTTCCTGCTCCTCAAATGGCATTTTGCGCAGTTCGTTTCGGTTCTCCCCGCCCAACTCCCATTGTCCTTCGCCATTATTCGTTTCGCCAGGGGAAAATTGTGCCAAAATGAGAAATAAAAACAGAGAAAATTGGACGGCGCAACACATTCTTTTAAAAAAATAGAATAATAATTAATTAAAAATCAAATTTAGAAATTCATCAATGTTTGAAAATGAAATTTGATTTCTGTCGAATGTGCCCCCCCCCTTAATTTTGCTGCAATTTCGATGATTGATGGTCGCCTAAAGCAGTGATTAGTTGAGGAAGGTCATGTGCAAATGCAAACAACACTCATCGATTAATTAATGTGCTTAATTAATTAATTGGATTTTAAAAAAATAATTCAATTAATATTTCAGAGTAAAAAAGCCAAAATAAAGTAAAAATAAATTAAAAATTACAATTTCGACAATTATCATTCATTTATTCCCGAGAAGAACATTTATCTTTGGTAACTCTCTGTTCAATTCACTTTTACAATATATAAAATTGGAAAATGGTTTCTTTTTCCATTACCAATCTCTCCTCCATCACTTTTCCTCTGATCGGCTCGTTCCAATTGCTTCTGTTGCTGTTTAGCGCCCCCACGGTCCTCCGTAGCCCGAGTCGGAGCTGCTCCAGCTCCATTTGCGCTTGCATCGGACGCATCGTCGCGCGATTCGTTCGGCACGGCTGAACACTTTTGAGGCGGGGGCAGGCTTCAAATCGCTGTTAGTAGAGGAAAAACATTATAATCATGTAGTCAATTAATGGGCAAAAGATTGCTGGTGGATTTGTAAATTAAATGTTGATCGGTTTGTCTATACATCATCCAAAATAAAAGTGTCAAAAGGTCACGGTTCTAAAGCCACTATTTTAACAGATTCTTCGAAAATATTTCTTCATAACTTTTCTCTGAGCAACCAAATTAATTAATCTTCGTATCATTCCATGGCCATTTGATTGGCCCTATTAGTTTGGGTAATTTTAAAGAAATTATTTATTTCATTTCTGAATTTTTTGTTTACAACTTTAAAAACTGACGATTTCTTTTTGAAGTTTAACTAATAGAGTCAACTAATATTTTATGTTATAAGGCAAAAAATATGTTCCTACTGTAGGCATGCATATTTAAGTAAATTAAGCACAAAAATTCCTTATAGAAAAGGCATCAACCATACGGTACAAATATATTAATTACTACTGTAACTATTTGCTGTATGTTAGCATGTACTGTATGTTAAGCAAATGTTCTTACAGTCCCTCCTCGTCGATGGCCTCGTCCACAGAAAGTGCGTCAGTAGTAAATGCAGCAAATGCTAATACAAATGCCAAAAGAAGGGCAAAAACATGGTGAAAGTTCATTGTATTTATTCTGAAAATGTTTAAAAAGTGATAAATGTTATTTTAATGGCGATAATTTATTAATTTTCTTTAAAAAATAAATTCAATGGTCAATTAATTTGTGTAAATGAGCTATGGTGAAACTGTTTTATTTAGGGCGACTTGGCGTTCTTTTCAAGTGATGACCGGCGTAAGTCAAAAATTGCGCGAATATTCGTGGCAACTCACACGAAAAACGTAATGATCAGTGAGTGATCGGCAAGTGATCACCGAATGTTTTGGCTGTGTGCGGCGGTGACAGCGTCTGCCGGTGGCGCCAAGGACGAAAAGGGGGCGAAGACGAAAATGGCAATAAAATTAAAGAGAAAAACCAAAGAGAGAGACGGACAAAATGAACAGCAACAGCAGCAGAAAGCGAAGAAGAAAAGAAAGTTAATTCAAAGAAAAGGACGGATTAAGAATTAAATGAAAAAGGATTTTACAGGAAAAATACAAAATATATGAAAACGTGGATAAATGTATAAATTATTTTCTAAATCCAATCAGTAATTAAGCATTATTATTCCGTTCATTATGCGCCATTATCGCACTAATTAGGAGCGTTATTTCCCATTAATTAACCAATGTGCGCATTAATTGCGAAATTTGTTTTTTCTGCTGCCGTTGTCATAATCATTGGGCAGACACGAGCCTAGGGAAAGGCGACAATTTTTTTTTTCCTCTGTCAGTCCAAAGAATTCTCAGTATTTTTATTTGGAATGGTTCAAAACAATTGAAATCTGTCCAATTTTACAGAAAATTTACAAAACATTATGATAAAAAGCTCAACAAAAAAAAAAGTAAAAGACAAACAGGAAAAAGAACAAATCAAAGAATAAAACGGAGAGAAAATGGGCGTCAAATTTGCAAAATGTTCGAAAACTCCTGCACAATTCCACTTATTGTGCCCTTTTCGTGATCTTTTAACAGTTTGTCCACTTCGACTGATGCTGTCGTAATTTTCGAACGGTAAACGGGCGCTATTTGGGCCAACCATTCGGGACGGATGACGCTGACCGTCGCCAGGAATTGGTGCCCCTGTTCATCGTGCTGAATGATTTCGTTGAACAACACCCATTCCGGTCGTGAACATGTGTAGGTTTTGCCCTGAAAATATCTTTTTCTGAAAAGAAAATTACTAACAAAAAAGTGCGGGCGCATTTTCCCCCTCCCGGAGAATTTAGTCATTAAAAATAGGAATTTCAGCAACAAATTAACCCCAAAATGATTTTCTTTCGGCGGATGAGTAAAGGAACTGCTCCCAAAAAAGAACTACCGTATTCCCTCGAATAGATCCCCCGGGGGCTCTATTGTTCAACCCCCTTGAAAAGGGGGTCTATAATCGAAGGGGGGGGCTCTACTCGAGGGGGGGGCTTTATAGTTCAACCTCTTTTTTTGGCCAAAATCTAACAAAAAGTGACATTTTTTGTTATAAACTTCTCTCATGAAGACATTATTTTTTAAGATTTTTAATCAAAGTATTGTGTTTTAAATTCTATTCAAGGTGTTATCCAATATTCTATAAACATTTACAACTATGGATGCACAAACGTCGACTCAAAAAGTATTTATCATAAATCGTATTTTAAATTTCTTTATCAAGTCTTGTTAAGGTCTGTTGCTACTGCAACAACCGATGTTCTGGAGCGCACCAATGCAGGAAATGCTCAAAGCCGTGCCATGCCATTGCTCCATGTTCAGACCGTCACTGTCCTCAACACGGGACACGAGAAATCGCGAGTGACCGTCGTACTCACGGCGCGTTCGGACGGAACAAAGATGCGGCCCTTCGTGCTGCTCCCAAAAAAGCGGCCGATCCCAGCCATCGTCGCTCGTTTCAAAAAAACCTTAGTTTTGTCGTGGTGTGGCCGAACTTGGATGGACAACGATTTGACTACGGAGTATTTGGAAAAGGTAACAAAAAAAAGAAAAAGATTGTACCTTTTTTCATTAAGATTTTTGGAAATTTCCATTTCGGCGACCGTCTCTTGATTTGGGACAATTTTCGGTGCCACATCAGCGACAACACCAAGCAGACGCTTCGTCGTTTGGCTCTCCATTGAGCGGTTGTTCCGGGTGGGACCACCAAATACATTCAGGTCACCCCCTATTTTGTTTGGTAGCAATGTTTTATTTTTTTAGGCGCCCGATGTCTGTTGGAACGCTCCTTTCAAGGATGCGATTCGGGAGATGTACAGTGACTGGATGGTTCATGGAGAGAAGCCGACGACATCAACTGGAAATTTGAAGGAACCGCCAATGGAGACCTACTTGGATTGGATAGTCATGGCATGGGACTCAATTTCGAAGGCCCTAATCGCGGATTCGTTCTTGACTTGCGGCATAACCAAGGAAACTGACGGTCGACACGACGAAAAAATACACGTTTTTAAGGTGTTATCAATTGTTTTCGATTTTCAAATTTATATTTAGGCCGTTGGTGCAATCCCCGATGGACTCGCACATTTGCAACAGCGACGGCACGAAGACGAAGTGCAAAAATTGATCGAAGAAATTGACCTCGGAGAAGACAACGAAAGCGAAACGTCGATCGATGTCTGTCGCTAATGAATTTATTTTTTTAATCATCCAATTATTCTTGTGGTTTTTGCGTAATAAAAAATTGGAAAAACAAAAAAAAAATTTTTGGGGGGGGGGGGCTATAATCGAGAGGGGGGCTCTACTCGAGGGGGGGATCTAATCGAGGGAATACGGTAATCGCTTTACATGGTATAAGACGGAAGAGTAGTGAAGCTCAAAACGGTGGTCACTGTCATTAGTCGCGCCTTCCAAATTGATTTGACTCTCCACCGTCACGTAAAAGCCTTTTTGAGCCCGACGGAACAGACCGGAGGAAGCGGGACGGAAGAAGGCCAACTGAGAAGAGACAAATGAAAACAACAAAATATCAAATGTTTAAAAATCCGCTTAATCATTGGATGAGTAGTCAATGGGGGTAGTAATTTAATAAATAATTAAAACAGCAAAAGTCGAATTAATTTGACAAAAAAACACGGAATACTACCAAATTTGCAAGAGAAACACACTCTCACTTTCATAAAGGAAAGGAACCGGCAAGCAAAGCCTTCAGAATGGAAAAAGGATACAGCGGAAAAGGTGAATCCGAACCAAGGACCTGAAATTGGCACAAGAAGATAATGTGACAATAATTTGTTTTAAATTCAACATTTTAAAAAACCCGCCTCAATGTGCAGCCGTTGCCGCATTATATTGTCCAACTGATTTTGAACGTCGTCGGCAAATTGCAGCGAACGGTAATTCAGAAAATTGGTGAAGCACCAATCCTTCCTCGCCTTATCATCTCTCGGATCTGTCCAAATGATCAGAGATAATATAATAATTTTATTCAGTTTCCAATTTGTTCTTTATTAAATGTACAAATGAGGCATTTAAGAGATCAAATGAATATTTTTTCGCCTGTGGGTACAACCTCGCTCTCCTTTCCCCTCCCCCTCGTCACCTGTTGGAATGGCAGCGAATGCCCTGTAGACGCGCAACAGTGTCAAATGGTCGCTGTCGCTAATGAATTTATTTTTTTAATCATCCAATTATTCTTGTGGTTTTTGCGTAATAAAAAATTGGAAAAACAAAAAAAAAAATTTTTGGGGGGGGGGGGGCTATAATCGAGAGGGGGGCTCTACTCGAGGGGGGGAGCTTTATACTTCGACCCCTTTGAAAAGGGGGGCTATAATCGAGAGGGGGGCTCTACTCGAGGGGGGGGGGGCTTTATACTTCGACCCCTTTGAAAAGGGGGGCTATAATCGAGAGGGGGGCTCTACTCGAGGGGGGGGGCTTTATACTTCGACCCCTTTGAAAAGGGGGGCTATAATCGAAGGGGGGGGCTCTACTCGAGGGGGGGATCTAATCGAGGGAATACGGTAATCGCTTTACATGGTATAAGACGGAAGAGTAGTGAAGCTCAAAACGGTGGTCACTGTCATTAGTCGCGCCTTCCAAATTGATTTGACTCTCCACCGTCACGTAAAAGCCTTTTTGAGCCCGACGGAACAGACCGGAGGAAGCGGGACGGAAGAAGGCCAACTGAGAAGAGACAAATGAAAACAACAAAATATCAAATGTTTAAAAATCCGCTTAATCATTGGATGAGTAGTCAATGGGGGTAGTAATTTAATAAATAATTAAAACAGCAAAAGTCGAATTAATTTGACAAAAAAACACGGAATACTACCAAATTTGCAAGAGAAACACACTCTCACTTTCATAAAGGAAAGGAACCGGCAAGCAAAGCCTTCAGAATGGAAAAAGGATACAGCGGAAAAGGTGAATCCGAACCAAGGACCTGAAATTGGCACAAGAAGTTTTTTTGAAAGCCTACCCCCTAGTTTTTCAAAACATTGGTAAAACAAAAAAGTTTTTTTAAAAAACTAGGGGGCTAGTTTTTTAAAAAAAACTAAGGGTTCAAAGCTTTGAAAAAATTAGGCTTAAGTTCAAAAACTAGGGGTTGAAAATTTTCAAAAAAACAGTGATTTTTACTTTTTTTTGGCTTGGGGCCAAAACGACCCCGGGGCCCAAACGTCGGGCCCAAACTACCCCGGGGCCCAAACGTCGGGGCCCAAATGGGGCGCCCCCGACTCAATAAATATATAGACTAAAATTAAAATAAATGACCAATCTCGGAGGAAATTCAGAAAAATTTGGTATAAAACGAGACATTTGTGTTGTTTCTCATCATTTTTTGACGTCTATTTCCCACACCCAAAAAAAATAATTTTTTAAATTCCCCTCTTAATTTTTTACGTCCATTTTTGCACCCACAAAATAAATTTTTTAAATTCCTCTTTAATTTAGCTAAGACACTTCTTTCAAAAAAATTTAAATGTGGTTCAACCTGAAATTCTCATTAGGTTTTGGTATAGGTAATGTCGTGGGATATTTGGTGAGTGTTTCAAATACATATACCAACCAATATTTACAATTTCTAATTAAGGCAGGGAGAGTTACCAATCAGATTGGAGGTTGGGAAAATGGTGCTATTGAAGAACCGCCAATGAACCGTGGTGTGGATGGCACTGTCGCGACAACATTGGCTCCGGTGAGTTCGTGAAATTTTTTAGTCAAATTTCATTGTTTTGTTTAAGACAGCGGAAGCGGAAGTGATGAGGATTAATGGTTTTGCAATGAAAGAACAGTCGCTTTTTTGGTGTGTAAAAAAATATCACATGATATATTTGTACTGTTTTGTCGCTGAAAAAAATGTTTACCTATTTTATTTCGCTGTTTCAGTATTACATAACATTTTGTAGGGGTTCTTTCGCGTAATTTTGTGGCTATTTTCCTTTACAATTTTTATCGAATTTCTTCTCACATACTCCCAGAATACCTTAACCACAAACACTCCGTTTCTATCGCTTCACAAAATCTGTTCCTTCTTGAAAATTACCATTTGTGTGTTCACTTTTTCCATTTGTGTTCCCTGGGAAACTGCTACACATGCCAGTCAAAGATATTTCTGCGTTTGATTCCGGTAACTGCACCGATGGCATGCTTTTGGCCGAGTCGTCCCGTGACGAACGGTTAACGAATTACGGCGTCATTCTGCTGGACGAAGTGCACGAACGGACGATGATCACCGACGTGGTCATGGGACTTGTCAAAGTCAGTGGATGGTGTCGAATTTTATGTCACAAACCATTAAAAAATTTTGACGGGGAAAGGGAAGAATCCATTCTTTTCTATCCCCCCCTCCCAATGGCTTAATGACTTGGCGGATCGCTTCAAACACATTACTTGGCTGTACAGCGTAGGCAAAAGTGTGCAGGGCCGTGACCTTTGGGTGCTTGTAGTGGCAAGCAACCCTCGGGAACATGAGCTGCTTCGACCCGAGTTCAAATATGTGGCCAACATGCACGGCAATGAAGTCAGCCAAACCCTAGGGGGCCGCATGGAAGAAAGAAAGTCGAAATTCGGCGTTACGATGCGAACCTACATGACTTTGTAGCAGAAAAACGACATTCAACACGTTTTGTCACAACTCGTTTTTGTCTTTACTC
This sequence comes from Heterodera filipjevi, assembly GCA_039877585.1. Lineage (NCBI taxonomy): Eukaryota > Metazoa > Nematoda > Chromadorea > Rhabditida > Heteroderidae > Heterodera > Heterodera filipjevi. The sequence continues at coordinate 10,891,753 of JBDPZO010000001.1, read as the reverse complement.
TTTTTTTACGTGTTATACCTTATAAGTATAAGGACGGTCTAATTTCTTATGATCTTTTTAAAAGCCTTATTTTTCTGCATAAAAAAATTTTGAAGCAAAAAATAAATTTTTTTTAAAACCGAAAACCGGGTTCGACCAAAAACCGAAAACCGGGGGTAGCAAAACCGGCCTAACCGAAAACCGGGGGACCGGTTAAACCGATTTTTCTCTACCCTAATTTTAAGCAAAAATAATTGATTTTTTGGGCCAATTTTGAAAAATTTTAAATAAATTGATTGTCCTAAAAGATTTTACTTAAAAATATCCGTACTGAAACAGCCCGTCATCCCAAAATCTCCTAATTGAACTTTCACCGGTTCAAAAATCAGGGAATGATCAGTGAGTGATCGGCAAGTGATCACCGAATGTTTTGGCTGTGTGCGGCGGTGACAGCGTCTGCCGGTGGCGCCAAGGACGAAAAGGGGGCGAAGACGAAAATGGCAATAAAATTAAAGAGAAAAACCAAAGAGAGAAACGGTCGAAAATAAACAAAAATGAACAGCAACAGCAGCAGAAAGCGAAGAAGAAAAGAAAGTTAATTCAAAGAAAAGGACGGATTAAGAATTAAATGAAAAAGGATTTTACAGGAAAAATACAAAATATATGAAAACGTGGATAAATGTATAAATTATTTTCTAAATCCAATCAGTAATAAGCATTATTATTCCGTTCATTATGCGCCATTATCGCACTAATTAGGAGCGTTATTTCCCATTAATTAACCAATGTGCGCATTAATTGCGAAATTTGTTTTTTCTGCTGCCGTTGTCATAATCATTGGGCAGACACGAGCCTAGGGAAAGGCGACAATTTTTTTTTTCCTCTGTCAGTCCAAAGAATTCTCAGTATTTTTATTTGGAATGGTTCAAAACAATTGAAATCTGTCCAATTTTACAGAAAATTTACAAAACATTATGATAAAAAGCTCAACAAAAAAAAAAAAAGTAAAAGACAAACAGGAAAAAGAACAAATCAAAGAATAAAACGGAGAGAAAATGGGCGTCAAATTTGCAAAATGTTCGAAAACTCCTGCACAATTCCACTTATTGTGCCCTTTTCGTGATCTTTTAACAGTTTGTCCACTTCGACTGATGCTGTCGTAATTTTCGAACGGTAAACGGGCGCTATTTGGGCCAACCATTCGGGACGGATGACGCTGACCGTCGCCAGGAATTGGTGCCCCTGTTCATCGTGCTGAATGATTTCGTTGAACAACACCCATTCCGGTCGTGAACATGTGTAGGTTTTGCCCTGAAAATATCTTTTTCTGAAAAGAAAATTACTAACAAAAAAGTGCGGGCGCATTTTCCCCCTCCCGGAGAATTTAGTCATTAAAAATAGGAATTTCAGCAACAAATTAACCCCAAAATGATTTTCTTTCGGCGGATGAGTAAAGGAACTGCTCCCAAAAAAGAACTAATCGCTTTACATGGTATAAGACGGAAGAGTAGTGAAGCTCAAAACGGTGGTCACTGTCATTAGTCGCGCCTTCCAAATTGATTTGACTCTCCACCGTCACGTAAAAGCCTTTTTGAGCCCGACGGAACAGACCGGAGGAAGCGGGACGGAAGAAGGCCAACTGAGAAGAGACAAATGAAAACAACAAAATATCAAATGTTTAAAAATCCGCTTAATCATTGGATGAGTAGTCAATGGGGGTAGTAATTTAATAAATAATTAAAACAGCAAAAGTCGAATTAATTTGACAAAAAAACACGGAATACTACCAAATTTGCAAGAGAAACACACTCTCACTTTCATAAAGGAAAGGAACCGGCAAGCAAAGCCTTCAGAATGGAAAAAGGATACAGCGGAAAAGGTGAATCCGAACCAAGGACCTGAAATTGGCACAAGAAGATAATGTGACAATAATTTGTTTTAAATTCAACATTTTAAAAAACCCGCCTCAATGTGCAGCCGTTGCCGCATTATATTGTCCAACTGATTTTGAACGTCGTCGGCAAATTGCAGCGAACGGTAATTCAGAAAATTGGTGAAGCACCAATCCTTCCTCGCCTTATCATCTCTCGGATCTGTCCAAATGATCAGAGATAATATAATAATTTTATTCAGTTTCCAATTTGTTCTTTATTAAATGTACAAATGAGGCATTTAAGAGATCAAATGAATATTTTTTCGCCTGTGGGTACAACCTCGCTCTCCTTTCCCCTCCCCCTCGTCACCTGTTGGAATGGCAGCGAATGCCCTGTAGACGCGCAACAGTGTCAAATGGTCGCCCCTGTCGTCCGTGAATTTGGCCTTTGCCATGTCCGCTTCGTGTTGCCGTCGGCGCGGACGTCGGAAGCATTTGGGCGCGGAAAGCATTGCGCAGATGCAAATCACCTCATTGGCACAGCGCAATTTGACCGACTCCAACATCATACGGGCCAACGGTGGGTCGACCGGTAAAATGTTGATGTGTTCACCCAACGGAGTGATACGGCCCGAATCTGTGGGGGGTGGGGGGGGAAATTGGAAATTCGAAATGCCTTTTTGTTTTTTGCTTTTTTTCAACTTTTTGTTCCGGCGACTAAATTTTGGTGGTGCATCGCCTTTAAGGGCCTCTCTCCTTTCTTCCCCCCCCTCCCCCCCCCACCCCCACTTACTGTCCAATGCGCCGAGATCGGTCAAAAGTCGGATGGAGTGGTGGATGGAGTCGGGCAAAGGAGCGTCGATCAGATGGAATTTGTAAATGTCGTCGATGCCGCACTTTTTGAGTCGGAGTATCACACTGTCCAAATTGCTGTGTTTTATCTGACCAAAAGGCAATGTAAGAGGAAAATGCCGTCCAACGAGAGCACCTCCGGCACAATTTCTTTCATCGTTTGCCTAAAACAGTGCTCCGTGTACAGCCGAAAGCATTTGCCGGGCTGTGTTCGGCCCGCGCGCCCCGCCCGTTGAATGGCCGACGCGCGCGAAATGCGCTGGACGAGCAGAGACTCCAACTTGGACCGCGGGTTGTACATTTTGCGCTTGCAGAAGCCTGAGTCGATGACGAACACAACGCCATCGATTGTCTATAGAGGGGGGGGGGGAATAATTATGGCAATTTGCAAAATGTGAATTTTGGGTTGACGAAATGTCATTTTCAGTGTTTTTGTTATGGATGGATCTTTCTAAGAAAGCATCAATTGCAAAACAAATCATTACCATTGACGTTTCGGCAACATTTGTGGCCACAATGCACCGACGAGGTCCTTAAACATTCGGTAATTATTGCTGTTAGATCTGGGAGTGTAGTCCACTTGGCCAAGTGGAATACACTCCCGGACCGAACAAATGCAATTAAGTCCCATGATAGGGACTATTTGAAATTTTACCCCCCCCCCCCCCCCCCCTCTACCGTTTTTGTCGTGCGTCTCCATTAGAATCTGTTGTTGTTCATGTTGCATTGAGCCGTAAAGGGGAATAATAACCTAAAGTGATTATAAATTACCTTCTAAATCACCCATTTCCTCTGTAAATTACCAATTGTTCTCTTTTAAGACCTTTTTCCGCCTCAGTCTCCATCTTTTCACAGCATTTCTCAATGTCCTAAAAACCATTCTTTTTAAATAAAACAAATTTTTCACACCTCTAAACCCGTAAGAAATATCAGAATGTCCCCCTTTTCCGTCTTTTGATGAATTTCGATGGCTTTGTCGACGGACTTTTCAATGTAATCGTCACGGTCCGTCACTGCGTTAGTTTCGGAGTACTAAACGATGAATGTTTGCATTCATTTTGCAATTCAATTGCGCTGCATTAATTAGTTCGTTTTTTACAATTATATCGACGGGATATGATCGGCCCATAATTTTCATGAGAAGGCATCCGCAAAAGTACTGTTCAAAGTTGCCAGTCTTCAGCGTCGCACTCATCACAACCACGCGCAATTCGGGACGAAATTCGGAAATCCTCTAAAATTAAAATAATTTAAGGGGGGGGGGGAGAAAAGAATGGATTCTTCCCTTTAAAAAGAATGGATTCTTCCCTTTCCCCTTCAAATTTTTTTTAATGGTTTGTGACATAAAATTCGACACCATCCACTGACTTTGACAAGTCCCATGACCACGTCGGTGATCATCGTCCGTTCGTGCACTTCGTCCAGCAGAATGACGCCGTAATTCGTTAACCGTTCGTCACGGGACGACTCGGCCAAAAGCATGCCATCGGTGCAGTACCGGAAAAGGCATCAACAAATTAAAGAAAAGGGGAATGCTAAATTTAATGTAGGTTAAGAAAATTAAAAATTACATATTTATAATTAATTAGTGCTAAAAAATACTTCAACAATGTGTCGTGGCTAACGGCCTCCTCAAACCGAATAGAATAGCCGACCTCCTTTCCCAACTAAAAGGAAAATTAAGAAATTTTCAATAAATAAATAATTTTTGAAAAAAAGTTTTACAATTTGAAACGTCAAACACCAAAAAAGATGTTGTTGTTTTTTTTGTTGCGAAATTTGGCCCGAAGAATGAAAGAGTGCAGCTTAAGTTTTCCGAGAAAAAGAAGCAATGAATTGAAAAATGAGTTTTGGATATCTGACATTTCGAGTGACCCAGAAAAAATTGGCAATAAAAATTTGGGGAGACAGAATATAACCGTGTAAAAGGTGTGCTGATAGATAGTTAAGTTCAGTAACTAAGCAATAAATTTGTTCAATAATTACCTAAATTTGATTCTGCCAATCATTTGCCCTTTCCCCTTTGTTTTTTTCATTCTCTTTTCTCACCTCAACGTCCATTTCTTCCGCCACTCGCTGCGCGACACAAACAGTGGCCAATCGTCTTGGCTGAGTGCAACAGACCATGGATTTGTTGTGGGGGTCGCGGGTTCTGAGCCAATGGACGCACCACTGAGGAATCTGTGGAAGGAAATGCATTGCATTTTCAACTTTTGCCAAAATAACATTGTCCACCTGAGTAGTCTTCCCACTGCCCGTTTCGGCCTCCACCAGAATGCATCGGTTTTTTTCCAATGCCGAAAGGAATTTGTCTCTGTGCCGCCAAACCGGTAATTTGGTGCGTTCAGTGAGCAATTCCCAATATTTTTGCTTATACGTGTTGCCAGTGTATGGATTTTGTTTAGTGTTATCACTTGACGAAGGCGGGACAATCCCTTCAAGAACACAAGTGGACATTTTGAGAAGAAAGGAACTTAACGTGACTGATGAAAAGCAACAGGTAGTCTGAGGAAAATGGTGAAACTTAGAAACAAAAGCAATTCAATTATCAGATGGCCAAAGAAAAAAGTGACAACTTTGAATGAATTTTTGAAATTTATATTTTTATTCTTTTTTTCTCTCTACTGCAACGCGGTGCTAGGACGTCTGGCCCAGGGCTGGGCGCGATCCGCGTATCGCGGCTTTTTTTCCGCGATTCGCGTATCGCGACCGCGGCAAATTTGAACAGCGATCCGCGACCGCGGGATTTGTAATCCGCGATTCGCGGCAATTTTTGACCAAATTTGTTTAAAAGGATTAGTTTATGAAAGGATTTTTTAAAAAATTTGCCAAAAAGAAAAATGAAAAGGTGATAAAATTAACAAAAATTAACAATTTGGGGCAGAGATTTCACTGACAAATGAATGCGACCCGTCCGCCCAGCAAAAATTTTTTTGATTCGTCCGGTTTCAATTCATTCGCCCATCCAAAAAGTGGCAGAACACCAACTATTTTAAATTTACTCATCGAAGAAATCATTTTTGCAGGGAAGCCCTTTCTAGAGTCCAAAATAGGCTGTATGGTACGTTTTCGGACCGCCATTTTCGGGCCAGCCAAAACTTTAGAACCTCAACTTTTTTCTAACTTGATCAAATTCTGTAATTTTTATATTCGAATGCTTTGCGGATTTTTAAGCTTTTATTAAGACTTTGTTAAACGGATGTATTTAACTGGCCAAGAAGTTTTAAATTGTAACTTGCAAAAATTAGCAAAAAAGTATGAATTCTTGTGAGTTTTAGTTTGTAACGTTTTTATGATTAGTATTTTTTTTTTTTTTTTGATTTTTGAGTCCGGAGTTGTCCGGTTCCGAAAATAGTGGCGCTGAGGTTGAAAATAAGGCCAAAAAAGAGGCATAATATTTTCGCCTTAAAATTGTTATGGGAAAAATTCAGCTTAAAAAGTAATGATTGCTCGAATTTATCATTACGATTTTATAATGAGTTGTATTACATATAATGTGACAGGGATTTATTTGGTCAAATTCACTCATGGGAGAGGAGCCAAATGAAGAAGGAAAAGAATGACCTAGCAAAAGAAGAGGAGGAATATGAATGATGGTGCATGATTTATGACCAATAATGTAAAATGTCTTTCAAAGGGCAAAAAGAGATTTTCCTGCAAATGAACTTTTGCTGACCAATTACTTTACAAATAATGAACCCGGACCAATTGAAATTTTTTGGGCCAATTCTCGCCAAAAATGTGCCCTTCTCACTTAGGCAGTTATTCCGGCCATTAATTGCGGCTTTTTGCCGTCACTCGCAAATGCTGCAGCTGTTTTATTTACTCCAACAAATTTTAGCGATGGAAACCATTGGAAGGAATTTTTAAATAAGAAATATTGAGAAGAAAGCGGCACAGAATTACGCACCCGTTAATAACAAAATTTTTGATGGCTTCCACTAAAGATTCGGATTTTCGAAGATCTTTTTCGTACTCTTTTAATGAATTCATCCTAATAAATAAAAGTTGGTCGATAATTGTGATAGGCGGCACAGCTGAAAAAATGTTTTAATTATATCTTTTATATTAAGTAATTACAAATTTTGCCGTGGATTTTGGCACGCTTTGCAACAGTTAAAGCAGGGATCTCAGATGAAAATTTTCAAAATAAGAACATTCGGTTCAAAAAATAAGAACATTTATTGAAAAATGAATGCGCAGCAATTGTACATCAATTTATCAAGTACTATATTTTTCATTAACAGTCGTCATTTTGAGCAATTTGGGACTATATATTTAAGCAATCGGGCTTACATACAGAAAATGAGACCAATTTTGGGAATTTTTGAGTTGAATCTTGAGAAAAATTAACGAATTGTGGTGCGGTGGTGCCGATAGGCGCTACGGGTTTGTAGGCACTGAGAGGGGTTTCATCATCACTAAAGTTACGGCCTATAAATAAATGATCATTTTAAATTTCTTTTTTAATTTTTCTTCTCAATGGCTTAAGGAAAGGTGTAAATTTCAACTTTCGTCTGAAGCACTAGCTAATGAATTTTGTGAATATTTATCCAATAATTTTAAAAATAATTTGTCAAATAATTTTCCACCGCTCCGCCCCGCCTCTTTCTTCGTCGTATCATTCATTCACTCATTCCGTCCCATTCAGAACAACATTTTGTATCCCAAAATGTAAATTTCGTTTCGCAATCGTTCCTCAATTCTGTCAGTGCTCAAACATTCCGAAATTTCGTCGTGCAGTTCATACTCATCGCTGATCATGCCGTTGTTGTTCATCACAATGTCCTGCTTCATTAGCTGCTCTAATTTGTCCAACTTTTCCTTTACCATTTCAGTTAGGTACTGTAAGTCGACCATATCCAACGCATTTTGAATTATTACGAACACATTGCGCGCTTCCTTTAGCAATTCAAATGGTTTGTGCTCCTTTGCCGTGCCATCATTCAATTTATGGCGTTTTGATGTGTGCATTGTGAAGGTGTTTTCCAATTCTTAATGGTCATTTAAAGAATTACCTCTAATTTGACCTAATTAAGCAAATGAATGCCTACCAATTTTCAACGGTGCCATTTCCTCTTTTAGCATTTTGCCAATATTTTCAAAATGCACACCAATTGCCACTTTTCGTGCTTCAAACATTCCGTTCGCTTCATTTTTCAGATAGCCAAACATATTTCGGACTATCTGTTGCGCATTTGCCACTGTTGAATTGCGCATTAATTCTTGGCATTGTCTCTCCATGCCGTTGACAATGTTCGAAAATGCCAACAAAAAATTGATGCTGTAAAATGCGGTTCCGTTCACTCGCAAAATGTCCAAAGCGAGGTTCCTCAGCATTTGCTGAGTGGCTTCTGCCATCAATTTGGGCACTATTTGGAACAGTTTGTCCAATTTTGCCGCTCCGTCTTCGCTTTTGTCCCATGTCATTTTGGCTAATTGTCCCGTCGCCTCCACAAATGGTATTTCCCCATAATACGACGAATTGCTCATCCTAATCGGTTCGATCATTGTGTTAACTTTTTCCCCTAATTGCCTCACTAATTGGTTGACCTTTCCTCGCTTGGCTTTGTTCTGTCTGAAATTGAACAGAATTGGCCATATTCCCCACTGCATCTCATTGGTGTCCATCAATCGCTGTATTTGTGCAACTCGTGCTTTCAAATGGTCCATGCCATTGAGCAGTTTCACCCGTTTTCTGATCACTTCACCGTTTGTGCCTTCTCCACCGATCAGCAAATAGTTGCAAAATCGGCCAATTTTGGTCATGTGCTCATAAATCAATGGGTCAACCAATCGGACAACGTTTTTCGAATGGAAAGATTCGACCATTTGAAATGCATTGGCTCTTAACTGATGAATTTTCTCGGTCATTTCGACCACCCGAACATCCGACGACGCCATCATTTGTTCCAATGCCAAAGTGTGTTGCCACATAATTCTGCCAAATGTGTTAAAGGGCGATTCGGGCATTTCTGAAAATGAATTCCAAATGTAAGTTACAATTTTTCAATTTTTCACTCACTGTCTCTTTTTTGACTTCGTCCGCTAATTGACGGCAAAAATAGCAAACAAAAAAGGAAATGAAAATATTTCATTATTACCAATGTTAATGAGTTTGGTCAAATAAATTAGTCTTTTTTTAAATATATATTTATTGATGGATAAATGGGGCCAAATTATTATAATAAAGAAATGAAGAATAAATTATATTTGAATAAATTTTCCACGTTTATAATTGCCCTTGTGATGGTGCCATGGGAAACAAAAAGAAGCAATTTTAATTTGCACATGGAAATATTGCGCAAATATTCATTCATCAGCAAATGGCATTGATTACCTTTTAAATTATGGGTTGATGTTCGGTTATTCTGAATGGTTGAGTGAAAAATCTTGGATATGACAAAATCATAAATTAGACAAAGTCGTATAACGAAACCATCTTCGTGATCAGCGCCCTAAAAAAGGCCCAAGAACGCATCTTTTTTTAAAAGTTTCATGGGGAGGGTCACAATTGAAAACTAAGAAATTACTTGTTTATTTACTTATTTCATTATAAATCATTCGGAATAAAAGATATAAGTGATCAGTCAGATCATCATCCATCCATCACCCAATCATTGTCAATTATCACACCTTTTCTTCCGATCATTGATTGGTCCCCTCCCCCTCCATCTGTGCCCTCCCCCCTCTCCGTTCGTTCATCCACTGTTCTTTTTGCCCTTAAATGCTTTGTAAAGGAGTGCCGCGCCGAGTCCGGCCATCGCTCCGCCTGCCACCGCTTTCATTTTTGTGCCGCGTCGCCTCCGCCTGACAAATTTAATGCTTTTTATTGGGAAGGAAAAACTTTTGAAATTGTTTTTACATTTTATTGCCAAAATCTTCCGCTGCCGTTGGCACTGCTCTTTTGTCAACCAAATTTACGGGCTCTTGCACAATTTGCGTGGCTTCTTTGTCCTCTCTGTGCACAGCGGCAAGCAGTATCGGCACCAACAGAAGCTGAACAAGCAGTGCCAAGTGGAAGAATCGCATTTGGTAAATAAATTCTGTAAATATTTGAAAAATTTAGAAGAAATATCATTTCAAAATAAGAACAGACGAATTGTTTAATTGTAAGAAGGACAAACAGAGACAGAAAAATGAAAAAAGGGCAAATTAAAGTAATAAAAGAGAGTGATCCATCGATTTGAGAAATTCTGAGAATTTATACGAAATCGATGAGCCAACCATCCGCTCACATTTTGCGAAATGGGCCCGCGGGAATTTGATCCCGTGATCATTACAATTTTATTTGGGTTGGCGCACCAAAATATAATCGGACAATACAGCAGGTGCGATAGAGAGAGCATTTTGACAAACAATGGACACACCGACCGAGAAAATGGAAGTGCGGGGAGAGGGGGGGGGGGGGAGAAAGGGAGATGGAAGGGGAAGGGGAAGGGCTGACTCATCGCGACACTTTCGAGAGAAAACTGAGAAATTTTTTATGGGCAATAATTACGAATTAAAAAAAAAAAGAGAATTCAAATCTGATATAATGCGTACAGTGATTAAAAAATCCTTTTTAAAGGGTATTTAAATCGCCTTTTTTCATCCCCCCCCCCGGACATCATCGGATTTAACATATGCACATATTTTTCCCAAAACCGTCATTTTTTCACGGGGATCTTGAGACCCAATATTTCTTTTCTAGAACTCTGGGTCACACTTTAGTTATTTTGGATTTTTATAAAAAATTTTAGTACCAGCAGATGATTCCGGAACTACGAACTAAAATTGTAGTACCACGCTGTACTCAAATAGCGCTATTAAAAATTTTGGTAGGGTAGTACGGGACCGGGGCTTTTGGCAAAACCGGGACTTTCCGGGCCAAGAAAACTCGAACCGGGACCGGGGACCTTGATTTTCAACCGGGACCAAGGCAAACCCAGGTTTTTATAACTCAAAATTATTTCATGAAAAAATTTTATGAAGAATTTTCATTTCAGACACAAAGACACCTTTTACATGTCTTTTTTGCATTTTTTGGTGTCTATTATGGTGCTTTTTCACGATTTTTGGTGCCTTTTTTTAGTTTCCCTAGTTAAAAATCACTTTTTTTATTATTTTTTTTAATAGGCGGTACTCAAACGGCATTAAAAAACTGGAAAAATCCTTAAAATATGCACATTATTGAGAAAAATTTGCATATGGAATATCGTCCGAAAACTTCAAACCAAGCAAAAACATTTATTTTCGTGCGTTTCAAGCTCATGCCAGTTCAGGAAAAAAAAGAATGTGCATATATATAATTACCAGCCCCATAAATAACTTTAAAAAAAGCTAAGAAAATTTAAAATTATAATAAAAGGGAAAAATGAATGAATGAATTGATGTGTAAGTGCATCATAATAAAATAATAATATTTGATGGATTGACTTCCGCAATTATTGTGTAAATGTCGGCGCTGCTGGAACCATCAATTGGCGAATAATGGCGATGAGTCACTCATTCATTCATTTATAAAACAAACAGCAGTAGACGAACGAATGGACACAAAAAGGGAAAAAGGAACGAAACGTAACAGGAAATATTGCAAAAAAATAATAAAAAATGTAAATATAATGACGAAATTCATCGGTGAAGATAAGAAAAATATACAATTTGGCTACCGATCCGAGTGGGGAATGGCCCAGAAAAAGCCAATTTGGCTTTTGTTTAAAAAATGAAAACATAAAAGCCTAATCCTAGTCGAGCTTAAGCTTATGCCTAAGTTTAAGCCTAAACTAAGCCTTCTTCTAAAGTTAGCCTCTATTTAAAAAATCGTTCGACACTCGGGCATTATTTACACTATTCGACACTCGGAAGGTTCGACACTCGGACCGGAAGCGTTCAGCCTAAAGGTTTTTCACAAATTCCTAATCATTGGAACACCTTTCAGTCCCTAACCTTTGGAACCCATTCAGTCCCTCTACCCATAGGAACACTTTCCGCCCATGGATGCCCGATAGTACCGATAGACGCGGCCGGGAAACTATCTGAAAAATAGTCGCGGTCTTGGCGCGGTTTCTTGGCGCACAATTATTAAAACCCAATAAGCGCACCCGAAAATACCATATTTAACCATTTTGGCAACCAAGAAAATTCGACTCAAATTTTCAACAATTTCCCGGCTGCGCTTGTCGCCACCGCCGGTCCCATATTTTCTGCGTTTTGTACTAAATATTTTTAAAATCCCGAGACTTTAAGCTTCCGATTGATGCCATGAGTATTAGACTAGCAAGAAAAAAGTAATGACCTAAGAACTGAGGGTGGTACTCTTAAAATGCAGGAGAGCCAAAGCATTTTTGTTCAAAATCTCTTTAACCAATTATATTTTATTTTACAAATTTTCAACCCCCTAAATTGTCTGCCTCTTCTGATGGAAGTGGGCTCGTCAGTACGATCACCCAAGAAAATGAAAACATTTCGTTTCGCCCATAAATCGTAGTCAGACTATAAGAGAAAAAAAAAAGAAAGACTTAAAATTGTTAAAATAATGTGAAATGGTCGGAAATTGGAAGGGATTATTTATATTAAAAATAAAGAAGTAGGCATCGATGATGAATAATTGGAAAAGATTAAATGAAATAATGACAAAAATAATTTAAGGAAGAAAAGTAATTTATAGGCAATTAAATAAAGGACAATTACAATTAAATAACCATTAAAGCGAAGAGAGGTCATTTAGACAATTAAATATAAAACAATTTACAATAAAATAAATTATCTAACAATTTAAATAGAAGAGTCATTTAGGCAATTAAATACAATGTACGGCATATAAGGAATTATTAAAATAAATATGAAGCAGGAAATTGGTGCAGCTTCATGGCCTTAGATGATTTTAACTAATTTTTCAGCAAAAAACAAAAAGATCGAAAGTTGCACATATTGCTGCACCAAGGTTGGCAATTATTATTTAAAAGAAAATAAATTTGTTGATTGAGGGGGGTCAGGCCATCGATATTAAAAATATCATAATAGTCATTACGAAAAGTCTCAGGGAAGGAAATCAAATTCCAACCTTTTCTCTTTAAAATAAGTTGACCACCAGGCGACAAAGGCAATTATTTCCTACATTATTACAACAGAGAGAGGATTCATATTTTTTAAAAAATAATGAAAAATGTTTTTAAAACAAATCTTTTCAAAAAATACCCCAAAAAAATTAAGCGAAATTTAACTCAAAACAAACAATACCTCGGCAAATAACAATTTTTTAGTTAAATTGCATAAATAATTGTAAAAATGAATTTTCGGAGTCAAAAATGAACGAAACCAAATTTAATCGGATTGTAAACCCCCAAAATATATGAGAAAATGGATTTTTCTAAAAAGTAGGCTCACCATCTGACCATTGCGTTTTTGATATTCTTTCCGCGGTTGAAAAGCATGGAAAATTTGCAAAAACATCAGTTTCAAATTATATTTTAAATATAAACACAAATCTCTTAATGTAAAAAAGAAAAACAAAGGATGTTAGAGTGGTGCCGGTGGAACCAAAAAGACTGCCGGCGGTGGAAGCGGCGAGAGACGTAAAATTGGCAGCGCCGAAAGAGAAGGTGGGCACGGAAGAAGTCGCAGTGGCAGTGGTCGTCGTTTTCGCTTGTGCGCTGTTGCCGAAGAGAAAGGGAAAAGTGGTCGAAGCGGCGGTTGAGGTGGTGGTGATGGCAGAAGCAGTGGTCGAAGGGGAGCCGAAAGCGAAAGTACTGCCCGAACTTGGTGCCGTCGTTGTCGTTGCTGCAGTTGTTGACGCGCCAATGCCGGAAAGGAATTTGGGAGCAGCCGCTGGCGAAGTCGTTGTTGGGACGGAGGAAGTTGGAGCCGGAGCGGCCAAAAATGAAGGAACATACGACGCAGTTGGCCAGACGCAGATGGCGAGACGCAGTTGACCCATCCCGGCGCAGTTCAACTTCAAAGAATGGGTGAGACTCTTTCGTCAAGGAAAAATTTTATTCATTTGAAAAAAATCGCATTTAAAGAGCTAAAAATAAACCAAAATTGCAGGACTACACTTTTTGTTTAACAAATAATCCCATTACTTTTCTAAACATTATTTGGTTTTACTTCAATTTATAAGCATTTTACAATTTCCGAACTTTTCCACTAAAATTCATTGTCCATTTGTAATTAGAGGTCGATTCGGTCGGCATTTTTTCCGTTTTTTGACTGTTTTATCGAAAAAACAGACATAACCACTTGTCCGGCCTCTAATTAGTTCTTTGCTCCTCTCCGTAATTTCCACACCACGCAATCACTTTACGTCACTTGTCTTCCCCCCCCCCCCCCCCTCCTTATCATTTAACTCTCCCACTGATCGATTCAATTATTTGAACAATAATTAATGTTTTATATATATTTTTAATTAGTTTTCTACCATATAATTAATTCATTGCTACCGTACTCATCTATTATCGTAATAGAATGATAGGGCATCATCAGCCGGGCACCGGTGCGCTGTCTGTTCCGTCAGTTTATGCGGATGATCAGGCAAATTGCTGTTGTGCCGTTTGTGGTTGCGTCGGTGCCGCAATTTTTTGTGCCGTTTATTCCTGCCGTCCTTGCGCTTCTTTCTTCCGACGTTCCGTCAAAGACCGACGCGAGTACAAATGCCGAGCCAACGGCAATTGTCCAATTGAAAAAGGTGTGCCATTGCAAGCAGAGATTTGTTGTACTTTTTGATGCTCAAGGAAAATATATTGAACCATTGATTCCGTCGGCTGTTGGGTTACTTTCCCTCTTTTCTTCTTTTTGTACTCAGATGGCATGCGCAACTGTTGCCGTGCCTGCCGATTTCGGCGTTGCTTTGGGGCGGGGATGCGGCCCGAGTTAATCACTAATGACCACAGCGGTGTCTGTTCTTCCGCTGCGCATAACTCGGCCATTTTATTGGCCAATTATCCCGAGAGTTCCCCACGCCAAAGGCGTACCCTTTGTGATGCCAAAATCAGTGCCATTCCGCTGCCCGTCTTCGCTGGCGGATGTTTGCCATTGTCACCCTTCCCCGCCGCCACCACCCGCATTTGCCAATTGTTCAGGGAGTTTTACGAGCGACAGAAGGCCATTTGTGCCCAGCACTTTGGCATTAGCACTGTGCTCGGCGACAAGGTACCGTTTTGGGGCTTGTCTTAGTTTGAGTCTGTCGCTGATCAGTTTTGTGCTACTAACAGTTGAGGCCGATCACTCACGAGGAATACAATCGCATCGAAAGGGCCAATGTTGTGCTGCTGCTAAGTTTTGTGCGCGAAATTTTCCCCCAAATTGACTCGGTGCCAACCGAACAAAAGGTAATTTTGAAAAATAGTCATTTTAAATATTACTCTGACCATCATTTATTATGCATCTAATAGGCATTAAGGTACTTTCCTGTTATGGGACTGCAAGTCTAAATTTTAAAAAATCAACTAAACAAAAAACAGCACGGGACTCATCGACAAATGCTTATTTGTGTGAATTCCTCTGTCGCAAAGATGTTAAAAATCGTGGAGCAGATCCCCTTGACGAAATATTAGCTCAAATTGTGGCATTTATGCCTCCAAAATAATTTGACTTGTAGTCCATAACAGAAAAGAACCGGCATTAAAACATAAATGGTCATTATTATTATTATATAATTTGTCCTTGCCTTTTCCATTTTTATTATCCCATTCATTTGAAATGTAAATTCTTTTAATAAGGGACTCATTCAAATTTTTAAGATTCGTATTCTCAAAACCTTCACAGTTCACTTCAATGTTCTCCATATCTGTGAGTTAACGGTGAGAAGGCAATTAAAAGCATAATTAAATAAATAATGAATTCTTCTTACAAAGATCAAACACCTTCCCATGGAAGGGGACTTTCAGCAAATTGTCATTGTGCCCGGCTGTCTGTTAAATTTGGACCAATTTGCCACCACATTAACTGGCCCCGGCAAACAGCAGCAAATGGCGTTGGTTTTTGTTGAAAAAAGCAGAAAACAAAAAATATCTTTGGCAAAATTACAGTTTCGCTCGCCAATATTTGAGCCGCTTTTGCCATTTCCTCACGCACACTTACAAACCCTTGGGCATAGTGCCAATGGAATTTGCGGCCATCCAAGGCATTCAGTTGTGGAAGTGCGGTAATGGCGAGGGCATTCCATCGGCACAAAAAAATAGTGAAATTTGGGACAGTGGACGAATGTACGGAAATGAATTCGCAATTTGGCACTGCTACCGCTGTTGGACAGCCAATTGATGAAATGTTTTACGAACTCCATTCACTGATCGCCTCTTCACAGGGGGGCGACAATTCGAAGGCAGTCGCCGTCCGTTTCGGACGAATTCTGTCGATACTCACCGATGTTTCGGTTAGTGCAAAAATTAGAGTTGTTGACAGTCGCTTAACCGAACATAACCCGAAGCACAGAGGCCGAAAACAGGGAGTCAAAAAACCAGCCTAACTAACCAAAAAGCAGGGATCACGGTTTAAACCGCTTTTGCTCAATCAACCCGAGTGTAAATGTTAAATAGAATCTTTTAAAGGATTTGGGCCGCGATTTGAATGAGCTGTTCACTTTGTGCAAAGTGTTTATGGACCCGGAGAGTTGCGTCAACAGCAACGACCTTTGGGACGAAATGTTCGCAGAGAAAGGCGAAACGGAAGAAAAGGGAAAGAAAGGACAGCAAACGCCAAAATGAAATGAGAAAAAAGAAAGCATAAAAATGTTAATACAAAGAAAGTTCTATTTTGCTAAGTCCTTCAAATTGGTCCTTTTTTTTCTTTACTCCACCAAATCTCGGTTTACCAAGAAAAAACAAAAGTATTGTCAATGAAAAATATCTTACAAAGAAACGGAAAATTGTATTTAAATTTTATTTTATCTAGAAATTAGCTGAAAATAAGAATGTTCCATTTTTGGTTAGAAGGAGATTCTTTTTTTTTTATAACGAGGCTCTATATTGGGTCAGAGTGAATTTAAATTTCGCATTTTTTTTGACTATACTCGTGGGTAGAGACCGGACGGGAACGGGGCCCCGGCGGGGATTTCCCGGGGGCCCCGTTCCCGTTCCCGGGTTTTTATGGAAAATTACCGGGAACGGGGGCCCCGGCAAAACGGGATTTTTATAACGGGTTCCCCGTTCCCGGGTCATCGTCGGTCCCCGTTCCCGTTCCCGGTCAATTGGACCGGGGAAAACGGCGCTGGGGGAACGGGGCTAAATTTTCCCATTGATGCACCCTGATTTTTGAAAAAAATCCTCAAAAAAGTCATTTTATGTGCCTAATTTGTTACCAAAATACACTCAAATTTCAAAAATTTCACCGGCGGCGCCTATTGGCACCGCCGGCCATAGCCCTTTAAATGATATTTTATTTCCGGCATTTTGGCGATTAAATTTAAAATGAATCTGTCCAAAATATTTGTTTTTGCAAGAAATTCTTCAAAATTTATTATTTTAAGTTAAAATCTTTAAACAAATCTCACCAAAATTTTCCTAGCCGGCGCCTAACGGCACCGCCGAACCCTTCGCCGGAACCCTAAGACTTTTCGAAAAATTTTGAAAGTTGATGAAAACTATTCATTAAAATATCGAGGGTTTTAAACTTAATTTCGGGATCAAATAAGTCGAGATACAGAAAATGCTTACCGGAAAAAAGAAAATTCGCAAAAAACAAATAATTTGGCAAAAAATACACATAATTTGGGTTAAATTTTGAAAAATCCCCGTTCCCGGCCGGGGCCCCGGTCAAAATTTTGGACCGGGAACGGGGGCCCAGGAAAAACGGGGATTTTTGCAACGGGTTCCCCGTTCCCGGGTCATCGTCGGTCCCCGTTCCCGTTCCCGGGTTTTTCAAAATTCCGGTCTCTACTCGTGGGATAAAAAGTCAGTCATCAGTTCCACGCAGTCATTTCCACACAATCGTGAGGGCCCAAAAATTGCGGTACCGTTTTTTACAAAACATCTGACCCAATATTTTGAAAGCGAGCGGACAAGCGCATTTGGCATTGTGTTATTGCTTTCTTTTTCAAATTTTACTCAGCAACAGCACTAAATATTCGATTCAGTTCTCTTCCCTTGCCATCATTAACATTAAAAAAAAAAATTTATGTCCTCAAATACATCTTTTATTAATTGTACTATGTTTTAAATTACAGAAATGACTTCTGAAAATGAACGACGCTTTCGTGAGAAGTTGTCAATTCTGAATGAAAATTTGCTGCGATTTTTACAAAAGGCATACAACAAAAATTCTGACGCAGATTTCGTAATTAGAATTTTTTTTTTGTTGTTGTGCTAAAGCATTTTCAAAATTTAGACGCCTTCCCTCAAAGATTACACCAAACATTTGCACGCATTGGACAAAATGTATTGTGTGGAAGAGGCGGCTGACAAAGACAAAGAGACACTGCCGACAGTTGCAAAAATATCCGAAACCAATGCAAATACAACCACAATCACTTCTTCATTCACTGTTACTAGTATTTCGTCTTCAACTTTGAACAAAGGTTTTATTGACAGAAATTAATATTCTTTCTGCTTATTTTTATTTAATTGCAAATTTTTAACGTCCATTGTAATTTTATGAAAATGGTTAAAGACTTACCAAAAAGGATTGACAGATTAATTCTTAACTTTTTGTCAGGTGTTCCTTCCTTTTTGGCCGCTCCGGCTCCAACTTCCTCCGTCCCAACAACGACTTCGCCAGCGGCTGCTCCCAAATTCCTTTTCGGCATTGGCGCGTCAACAACTGCAGCAACGACAACGACGGCACCAAGTTCGGGCAGTACTTTCGCTTTCGGCTCCCCTTCGACCACTGCTTCTGCCATCACCACCACCTCAACCGCCGCTTCGACCACTTTTCCCTTTCTCTTCGGCAACAGCGCACAAGCGAAAACGACGACCACTGCCACTGCGACTTCTTCCGTGCCCACCTTCTCTTTCGGCGCTGCCAATTTTACGTCTCTCGCCGCTTCCACCGCCGGCAGTCTTTTTGGTTCCACCGGCACCACCCTAACATCCAGTTTGTTTTTCTTTTTACATTAAGAGACTAAGTCGTATTTAAAATATAATTTGAAACTGGTGTTTTGCAAATTTTCCATGGCTTTTTAACCTCGGAAAGAATATCAATCAGATGCGGTACGCGACATTTCTTTCCCGCCGTTTCTTTCCCGGGACATTTCTTTCCCAAAATTCTTTTTTAAAAAAACCTAACCACCCCCTGGTTTTTCTGAAAAACCTAACCCCCTAAAAAAGCTAACCACCCCCTAGTTTTTCTGAAAACTTAACCCCCATGTTTTTTGATAACTTGAGCCAAAATTTTTTACTAGAAACCTAAACCAAACTTTTTTTGAAAACCTAAACCTAAGTCTGTCTGAAAACTACCCCTAGTTTTTTTCCAAACCAAGCCTAGTTTTTTTTGAAACCCTAAAGAATTTTCTTTCGCCAAAAACTTGGTGGCTAAGTTTTCATGAAAAAACGATGGTATAGGTTAGATTTACAAAAAAATAGATTTAAGTTATTAAAAAATAAGGGGGTTAAGTTTTTAGAAAAACTAGGGGGGTGGCTGTCTTTTAGGGGGTTAGGTGGTTTAGAAAAACTCGGGGGTTGTTAGGTTTTTAAAAAAACAATTTTGGGAAAGAAATGTCCCGGGAAAGAAGTGTCCTGGGAAAGAAATGGCGGGAAAGAAGTGTCCTGCTCCGATCATTTTTCATCTCTAAGCCTAAAAATTGTAAACAAATGCATTTTTTTAACTTTAACTGGGAACGGTTTTTTGACGCACATAAATAAGTTTTTAGCTTAATTTGAACTTTCATATATGGATTGGTATTTATAAGATAATTTGCAATTATTTGCATATATTTGGGTGCACCCCAAAGTTTTTCTACCAAAATTATTTCGGCCGAAATTTCGCGATACAAAATTTTGCCGCCAAAATTTCTTATTATCGTTCAATCCATTTGTTCGCTTTCTAACCGTTTTCGACTAGCATTAACTTCTCTAACTAAGCAAAGAAGTAATTGGAGTTTTCATCGCATGCCACGATTTCGGGCGACGAAATTTTGTCCTGTTTTGCATATTTCAGCTGTAAAATCTCATTAACTATGCCTCCAAAAATGCAAAGCTAATTGATCAGACTGGAGTGCATAAAATCCCTTTTGGAAGGAGAATTTAGTCATTGTTTTTGCCAGATATATTATTTTTTAGGTCTATGATTTTTTTTTGATCACTTAAGGTATTGCAATGTAGACTTCAAGATTGGGCCAATTTTTTGCTCTCTCATCCCGATTTAAAAAATGAATGTTTCCATTAACATAAACCCGGGCAATAATGTATTAATTCATAATTGGACTGATCTTTTCTTATTATTTGTTTGCTCGAAGTATTATTATTTCAGATTCGCAACCACTAATTAACGGCGGGAGTCGTAAGCGATCTGCCGCGCAATCAGTTGACGAAATTTCGCCGTATGGAAAAAGAACCGCGCAAACTACAACAACGGAAACGACCTCAACCACTAAAAGCCCTCTGATGTTTGGCATAGGTGCACCAACGGCAACGAGTAATAGCGATACCTTATTCAAACAACGACAGATTTGTCCCCATCCATTCAAGCTTAATTAATTTGTTAACAGGTGTTCCTTCCTTTTTGGCCGCTCCGGCTCCAACTTCCTCCGTCCCAACAACGACTTCGCCAGCGGCTGCTCCCAAATTCCTTTTCGGCATTGGCGCGTCAACAACTGCAGCAACGACAACGACGGCACCAAGTTCGGGCAGTACTTTCGCTTTCGGCTCCCCTTCGACCACTGCTTCTGCCATCACCACCACCTCAACCGCCGCTTCGACCACTTTTCCCTTTCTCTTCGGCAACAGCGCACAAGCGAAAACGACGACCACTGCCACTGCGACTTCTTCCGTGCCCACCTTCTCTTTCGGCGCTGCCAATTTTACGTCTCTCGCCGCTTCCACCGCCGGCAGTCTTTTTGGTTCCACCGGCACCACTCTAACATCCAGTTTGTTTTTATTAGATAAGTTTTAATCTTCGCATATTTTTCTCTATGACGGTGCCGCTGGCTGATTGTGAGTCCAATCAAACGCATAGGCATTAATTGGCGGCCATATATTTGTGTTATCATTTAAGAGCTTACGATGAATTATTTAGTTGTTTCGTCCAACCTTTTTAAAGAAAATCATTTTAGAAACGATTAAGTTTAATTTTCTTTACCCCCCCCCCCCCCCCCGATAGGCGTACAAAAGGAAAGGCACGCAGGGCTAATGTTTCGTTTATGCTTTGTTCGGTGTAAAATGGCTATATTTGAGCTTTAAAATGAGGCCGAACTCACTCTACTTAAAATTTCCTACTCAGAAATAGGTGGTGGCGCAAAAGTTTAATCAAAATACTTACAACAAATAATTAATACATTGGGGTCAAAAATTTGCGAAAGTTCTGCTTGCATAATTCTAGTGCATACCTATGGTGTTATTACATTAGTGACCTGAAAATGCGAAAATAGCTTGGAACCGGAATAAATTTCGAAACATTCATAGGAGGTTGGAAAATTTTCCAACTTCCATAACAAAAAGAGAGAAATATATAGAAACGGCGCATATCGCAATTGAGGATCCCTGGAGGGGCAGGGACAACGATAATTACAACACTTTCTGATGGTTAAAAGGCCTGTCGATGATTAGAGTCCGCGGGAAAATTTTCGATTTGTTTGCAATTTGTTAATAGTCTGACTAAGCGAATCGGTAAATTTGAGAATTTTATGTGAATGATGACCATCGATGCCGATAGTCTCTGCCAAGAAACAAATGTCTAAGTGAGCTATTTCATGGGTATACTTCGTTTCGATATATAATGGAAGATGTCCCGTTTCTATTACACACAATTTCGGTTTTACACTGTTTCGATTTGTATATATATATGTGCAAGGTATAGAAGGGGTTTTTCCGAATGTTTGCTACTGAATCGTAACATAAGTATACAACTCAACAAATGTCAAAGGAAAAAATCTGAAAAAATTCTTAATTTTTTTGAATATGATATTTAAGCAGAAAATTTGTGAAAACACAGACTAAAAGAACAAAGATATAAACAAAATTCCGATTTGCGACAGCTTTCAAATGGGAAATCGCAAATAAGTCGAAAAATGATGCATGCTATTGCCCGCTGGTTTTAAATCCATCTTTAATATGTAAAGCCAAAAGCGCTGAAAATTTAGTTTTTTTGGGGGAAATTATTCGTGTACATTAGTTGAATTACAGCCAAATTGGCAAAATAAAATACCATAATAAAGGATTGTTTTGTGCTCTTTCAAATATTATTTTAAATTTTTTCGAAACTGGCTGACTCCTTATTTAATACTTTTCGCAATTTTGCAGGTGTTCCTTCCTTTTTGGCCGCTCCGACTTTCACCGTCCCAACAACGACTTCGCCAGCGGCTGCTCCCAAATTCCTTTTCGGCATTGGCGCGTCAACAACTGCAGCAACGACAACGACGGCACCAAGTTCGGGCAGTACTTTCGCTTTCGGCTCCCCTTCGACCACTGCTTCTGCCATCACCACCACCTCAACCGCCGCTTCGACCACTTTTCCCTTTCTCTTCGGCAACAGCGCACAAGCGAAAACGACGACCACTGCCACTGCGACTTCTTCCGTGCCCACCTTCTCTTTCGGCGCTGCCAATTTTACGTCTCTCGCCGCTTCCACCGCCGGCAGTCTTTTTGGTTCCACCGGCACCACCCTAACATCCAGTTGGTTTTTTCTTCATAGTATTTTCGTTTTTCTTTATAATATTTTCCGGCTTTTCTTTATGATGCATTTTGCATTATGTGTCTATCCAAGATCAATTCGCATTTGATTTAGCTCCTGCCGTTTCTCTGACGAGCAAAGAAGTGGCGCACAAAGGCGACTCCGACGACGACGCAGCCGAAGAGTTTGTTCCGACTGACAATTTTAAGCCAATTGTGCCATTGCCACCAAAAGTCAATGTGAAGAGCGGTGAAGAGAATGAGGAGGTGCTCCTTTCCAATTTCGCTTTCTGCCAATCTCTCATTTGTTGTGCTTTTGTTCAGGTGTTGTTCAGTGCGCGTTGCAAATTGTTCCGTTTTGACGCGAAGAACAAAAAGAACAAAGAGCGCGGCATTGGGGAGCTGAAGGTCGGTCGGTCTTTCTTTGAATCAAAGAGAAAAGTGGAGCCACTAATTAGCTTTATTAATTAATATTAATAGACTAAATCTTTTACTTTTTGCCGCTCTCTTTCAGCTGTTGTACAATAAGGAGACAGGCCGTTACCGCTGTGTTATTCGCAGCGATGACCAACTCTCCAAACTGTTCGCCAACTTCCCAATTTTGGCTAAAATGAAAAGCCAAGTGACGCACGAGAAGCCGAACATTCGCACGTTGCAATGCCGAGTCCGATTTTCTATTTCTTTATTATGGAAAAATTCTTTTTGCAACTTTGCAACCGTTTTCTATACCGACTGTTTTCTATGTTTTTTTCAGGACTTCAGTGACAGCTCTGATGGAATTGACGAAGTATTTTGTCTTAAATTTTCTGACCAAAAGACGGCTGAAGAATTTGCCGTCAAATTGGAAGAGACCAGCAAAAAATTGGGAGAGACGCCAAATGAATCGGCCGACTGACGGAGGCAATTAAAGCCCTTCAATATTAGAAATGAACGTGGAATTTGAATGACATCTTTCATTGTTGCAAATTGTTACTGGAAAAATTAAACACTGATAAAGTTGCGATATTTTGCTTGGGAAAAAAAACTACGGAGGAATAATTAGCAAAGAAGGCCTTCGGATTACGGCATTTTGTCTGCTCGGCCCTGCTGGTTCCCTTGCAAAGGTCCTAAGAGTCTAAATTCTGTTTTAGGGAATATCAACAAAAAAAGTTAATTTTCGCTTGGGCCCCAAGGTTGTGATGATACGGAAAACGAATTATTTGTAGTTTTGTTAGGGGGAAGTGCGAAGGCCTGCCAATTGTTTTGATTGACTTTGTTGTGCCTTCTTTTTAGTTAATTGAGTCATTGGCCACCCGAAAACGATCAATCATCCGCATTTACCAATTAAAAATAGGTAAAATAAAAGGGGGCCGGGGGACATATTGGTGCCGTTCGGTAAACTTTTCTCAGAAGCAACCAAAATAAACATTCTTATAATCATCCGATAACACTATGCTCTGTTTCCTATAAGAGTGTAAAAAAAATTTGAAAATGTTACAAAAAGGTTTTGATTTATAAAGTACAAAAATTCAAATGTATTAAATTTTTATTCCTTTTCGTTCATAAATTTTTATTAGATGGACTAAATTTTTTTGAAATTTTGCAAGCTTTAATAAGTTGCCAAGAGCTACAGAATGATACGAAGAATATTTAGTTTTAGTTGCCTTTGAGAAAAGTCGTATCGAACGGCGCCAAGTTGGGTGGTTCACTAAAAAATAATAAAAAGTTTTTTTAATGGTTTGGAATGAATAAGGAGAAATTTCTGAAAAGATTTGTCACACAAAATAATTTATATAAATAAGTGAGCAAAAAATCGCTAATTTTTTGCCATAAAGGGCCATAGCAAAAAAATTTTTATTAATTATTTTATAAAATTCCCATGGATTTTTTCCTTTAAAACCCAACCAAAAAGATAAGAAATGACGAAAGTTCTTTCATATTTTTGTTGCTAATAAATTTATTTTTCTTTTTTGTTCTTCAAATGAATGATTTTGTGGCAAAAAGTCATTCTTCCGATCGAATTGTAAGTGCCGCATTCATTTTTCTTTTTTTTTCTTTTGTAATTTAAAATATTTCTTCTCGAAGGATTTCGCTTGGGGCCTCCATTGGACATTGGCCGCCTTTTTCATGGTCACCGACATGGCCATCGGCGGAATGGTCTCACTGCCCGGGCCCATCAGCAGAATCGGTCGTATTTTGATTAAAATTAAATAATTTAATTAAAAAATAAAAATATACTTAATTTGTTCTCCTAAATTTAAAATGTTTTTATTTCCCGCTTTTCCCCCACAAAAGGTCTCTCGCGTGGGTTGCCTCTGCTCGTCCTCTTCGGCCTTTTATGCTGCATTTCGGCCATTTTGCTGGGCCAATGTTGGATTGTTGTGCAACACAGATTCCCCGAATTTCGTCAAAAGCATTGCCGCCGGCCCTATGCCCAAATTGCCCTTTGTGCCTTCGGCCATGGGATGAGGTGTTGGTCAACACTTTGCTAAATGCCTTAATTGTCTATTAATTTTGTCCTATTAGCACTTTCGTGTCTATTGGTGTCAATGTCACTCAGTTTGGCATTGCCACGGTGTTTTTGCTCCTTTGTGCCGTGAATTTGCGCTACTTTTGTTTGGTGCTTTTCCATTTCGACCTTTCCCAGTGCTTTTTGCTGCTTATTTTGGCACTTTTCCTTCTCCCGCTCACTTTGCTAAAATCCCCAAGCGAATTTTGGCCAATTCTCATCGGCGGATTGTTTTGCACTGTCGCGACTTGTTGGCATTTTGTTTTATTCATTTTTTCAAATTTCTGTCCAAATATTTTGTTCAGTTGGCATCACTCTGATCGGCATTTCCATCGATTTATCCAGTGCCAACAACAGCTCGACTTCCTCCACAATTGCTCCTGTCACTTTGCCTCTGTCTCCCAACTTCAACAATTATATGAATGCCATTGGAACACTGTGACAATGGGCACTTTTTCAAATTTGGTTACATGTTCGCTTTTTGGTCAAGATTGTTCGCGTTTGGAGGTCATCCTGCGATGCCGACAATTCAACACGACATGAAAAGGGCCGCCGACTTTCACAAATCGGCACTTCTCGCCTTTTCTTGTGAATTGATTGTCAGTTCGAATATTTGTGCTATTTTCTGTTCCTTTAGTGATCACTCTGTTCAATTTTGCGGTTGTTATCCTCGCCTTTTTCGCCTACGGCGATGACTCTTTGTCCGATTCGGTAATTGGCTCAATTCGCACTGTGTGGGTTCAGCAGGTGGCACTGGTACTGATCACTGTCAACTCTCTGCTCGGCATCACTTTGATCATCAATCCGCTGAATCAAGAGGCCGAGGAATTCTTCCAAACCCCGCAAGGCATTGCCAAAACTCTTTTATTCCTTACCATTTTTGAATGCCACTTTCATTTTGTTTGCCTGCCTCTTTCCCCACCCCTTCGGCACTTTTCTCCCATTTTCGGCGTTTTGTCAGAGTTCGGCTTTGCCCGTCTGTTCGTCCGTTCTGCCGTTTTGGCATCCGTCCTGTTCGTTGCCCAAAGTGTGCCCAACTTCGGCCCTTTCCTCGCCTTTGTCGGCTCTTCCACCGTCCCTCTGATGGCACTCATTTTCCCTTTTCTTTTCCATCTGTCCCTTGCAAATTCTGCCGAAATGAACACACAAAAGCTAAGGTTCGGATTATCATTAAAATATTAATGAATGCAATAATAATTACAATTGCAGCATTTTGTGGGCGAGGAGGATACTGTACAGCACCGTAATATGTGCGTTATGAATGAACTCGAAAAAATACAGTACTTATTTTTTAATTTCAGTGTTTGCCGCATTCATTGGCATTTGTGCCACTTTGTCCTCGTTTGAAGCATTATTTGGCACCAATTTTATGATGCCGTGCTACCTTCAGCCGTTTTTGGGCAATTAATTTCTTTTCTTTTCTATTATCCTTTTTTTCGTGAATTAAAATCGTGCTTTTGTTTTAAATGCCTTTTCCTTTGCGCTCGTCCGACCCCAATTTTCGCCTTCCCTTTTTCTGTCTGTCATTTGTTTTTACTTTGCTGAAAATAGCGCAAAATGGGTGAATTAATTGGAGTAAACGGAAAGAAGAAAGGTGAATGAACAAAATATGAGCATCAATTGAGAGAGTGGAGAGGGAAGGGGGGGGGGGAGGGGAGGGTTCAAGGTCAAAGCAAAAAGAAAGAAAAAACGGGAGGGGGGGGGGGAGGGTATAAAAGGGGTAGGAGGGATATAAAAGAGGGCATTCATTTATGGAGGGGTGGACGACGGATAGCATTCATTTTGGGTCAACCAAAACTAAAATAAAAGCCAACAAGAAAGAAATAATAATTTTCATAATAAGTTTTAAAGAAATGTCCACTATTTTTCCCTCTCTTCCAATTGTTTGCCTTTTTCTGCTGTTGGCACTTTTTGCAAATGCGTGGAAAAAAGAAACCAATTCGGTGGAGTCCGCCGATGGGCACACGAGGGCATTTATGGAACTGATCCGATTCATTCTGCCAATGGAGGAGCCCGAGGGATCGGACGAAAGGGACGAGGCGCAGCGGCGAGGGACAAAGAACGGCGAAGAAGACGACGGCACAATGGCAGCGGCAGAAGGAGCAGGGTAATATCGAAAGACATTTGTATAAAAAATGAAAACCGTTATTTTTACAAAATTCGCAGAAAAGTTGCGCAAATGCCAATGATGGAAATGGTGAGACGGAAGAGACGCGCGGTGCCATTGGCAAAGGCACTCTCTCAAAATGATTAATTAGTGACTAATTGCTCACTTGCTTGCTGCTGCTGATAGTCCACTGGTCATTCCATTCATCATACGATTTACTTTTTAATTGTATATAGAAATATTCACCTTCTATTTTTAATAATAATTATTGTTTATTTTCCACTTTTTATCTGTTTATCCCAAATAACAAATGCCAATTAGCATGGCCATTGCAGCGATTGCCATCATTTGTGGCCAATCAATGCCATTCGGTCGTGTGCCAAAATTGTCCTTTTCCGATGTGCCAAGGATGAGATTATACTGCGGGTATTTGGCCCCAATTTGCTCCCAAAAGCGCATTCGGCGGAGGTCGAAATCCGTGACAATTTGAAGCTCCGGAAAATTGATGGCCAAATGGCGGAAGGGAAAATCGTGCGTAGCGATGGGCCAACGGACGGTGTCGGAAAAAGAGGGGTCCCTAAGGAGGGAGGGAAGTAAAACATTTAAATATCGTTTAATTAACAACTTCAAAAATAATTTTTACCCATTCCGTACGAAATTGGCAAACATTTGGGCCATCACTTTCTCCATGGCCAAGTCGTCCTCGTCGAATTTGTAAGTCGAGTACGGATGCCGGAGTACATATTTGTGGTCGCTGTCATGAAAACTCTCTGAAATTTGCGAAATAAAAATTGTGTTTGTTTTTTTTTTTTGTAATATTACTGTGCAATTCGGGCGGAAAATCTCGCGGGATTTCTCGTGCGTTTACGAATTTGTTCACGTAAACAAAAAGGGGCCATCCGTTGGACACTTTCTCACGCAATTCCCACAAAAATGGCACCAAAAATTGGACGTCGGCGAGAAACTTTGAAGTTTTGAAATATTAATTTAATTAAATAATTAATTTTCAAATATTTACGAGAACGGTCCTCTCCAAAAAGAACCAATTGCCTTTGCCTTCCCTCCCATTTTCGTCGTCCGTTAAATTCCCATAAAATGCCGCCACTTCGTCCGCCAATTGCTCCGCATCGTTTTGTCCATAATATTCACTTTTAAATGCCTTTTGTCGCATGTACATTCGCATCTGTTCCCTCCCAAAAGTGGCGAATTCGTCGCGGGGAATGGCCAAATGGCGCAGCGAATTGTTGCCGAAAATTAAAGCTGAAAACGTGAGAGGAAGAAGAGCATTAGCTTTAAAAGGTCAATGCTTTTTGCGATTATGGCACAAAACGAGGCATTTTCAATGAGTGACCAATGAAATCAAATAATTTTTAGCAAAATATGGCGAAATAAATTAATTTTGAAAAAAACATTTGCTCACTGAATGCCAACGGCTCTAATTCGGTCACTCCAATAATTGACCGCTTGGGCGTTGACTCGCGCACTAATTGACTGAAGTTGGCCGGCAGAAAGTCGTCGTCGAACACCGGGCCGAACAGATTGTAATTTACATCGGCCAAAGTCGAGCCCTGATCAGACGGACGGAAGTGATCAGAAAAAAGGTATTTAAGCATTCAAAACCAATTACAATTGCGTCCATCGCATTGAACAGTTGGTCCACCGACTTTGCCTTCAGACACTCCTTCAGCTGTGCCCTGTCCAAACAGCCGACCCCCACGGCCATTTTCCGCGTTGTGTTCACTGTCCGGTCGCCGGCAGCGCGTGAGCTGAAGATGGGCCCACTCATTTGGATCGTTTGTTGGAAAAGGTCTTGAAAAAAAAGGATATTTTTGGCAATAAATCCTTTTGCCCCCCTCGCCTCGGCTGTGCGGAGAAAGGGCCAACGTCGCGACGCTCGTCCCGGACGCGCTGTAGCCGTGAAAAGTGACGCGTGTTGGGTCCGCTCCGAAAGCTTTGGCATTGGCACTAAGCCATCGCAGCGCTTCCGTCAAATCCCAGTAGCCAAAGTTGCCGGGCATTTGCTCATTTCCGGACGAAGCGAACCCTTTTGACAAAAAAAAAATGTCTCAGGGGCTAATTTTAATTGCCGACTTTTTATTGGTGGGAATGAAATTGGGCCAATAAATGATCAATTCATTTTCGGCATGCCCAGCAATTATCCTTTTCTGATCACCTAAAAATCCGATTCGGAACTGAACAGTGGCCACCATAATGTCATGTGCCAAAAACTTGTGGCCGATTTCTTCGTAGTTTTTGTACCGACGAATGCCCACTTCAAAGCCACCGACGTAAATGAGCACCAACAACGGCATCAGCGAAACCCGCTTAGAATCAATTCATAAGTCACCCATTTTAATGTTTTTTTCACTTCAATTTATTCCCATTTTCACCCGATTATTTGGCCATGGCGTGAAAATGTTGAGGAAAAGACAGTCCTCGCTGTACTCAGCCCAATCGCTTGTCCAATTGTCGAGCCGATGGTGCGGCACACACATTTTTGGCATTTCGATGGCGTCCATTTGAAGCGTGGCATTTTCAGCCAATGGCATCGTTTTCTACGAACAGAAAAAAAACCTATTTTTGCTGTTTCATGAATAGGGCCACAAACATGGCCCAATCATACATTCGGCGAAAGCCCCTCTTCATGGGAACAGAACGTTGAAGTAAACTAACACTTTGGGCCTTAAGTAACTGATCTTTTTTGGGCCTATTCCATATCGGACCCTCGTCAGCCAATTCCAGCCACAATGCACTTGATCACCCTCCCGCCGCCATTTTCTTGGTGTGCGCCGATCCAGAAATTTTTGCCCCCGATAACTTTTCAAAAAGGGCCGTTGCGTAACCCTAATTATAGAGGCAAACTGAGAAGTGGCAAATTAGTGAGTGCCCCCCCCCGTTCGCCCTTTTCTCACTGCCCGCGCCTTTTCCCTCTCCTCAGCGAATTTCGCCGAGTCCGACCAAATCACAAAATTAAAAGGTCGACTGATGCCGCACCTCAAATCGTAAAGGGCCCGTCGGAGGTTCGGCGTAAGGAATTCCGAGAAACACGGCGATGTCCGTCCATTGGTCGGTTCCCTGCCGCTCCAATTTCACCACCGTTCCCCGAATTTTGCCCGTAGTCGTCGCAATTTGCACTGACTCCGCCCCATTTTCGGATTCAAATTGAACAGAAAAATGGCAAAGAATGAGAAAAAGATGGACAAAAATGACCAAATAATAAAGGGGGGAGGAGGAGGAGGAAAATGGGGGGACAAAGAAAAGCATAGAAAAGAGAAGAACAAAAAAGAATGGGAGACGGAAGAAGAACTCTAAAAGTAAAGGACAAAATATTAATGGAAAAGGATGAAGTAATTAGTGATTAATTAGTTAATTAATTGATTGTTTTAATTAAAATAATCAGAGCGGAGAAAGAAGGAATTGATAATTATTGGAACAAAATATTTTAATTATTAAAGCAAAAAGCATCGATAAGAAAAAGACTGGAAGGAAGTTACGAATATAATAAAAAAAAAAGAAAAGTGAGCATCGCATAAAACTATCAGCCAAACGAACAAAGAAAGGTAAAAATGAAATTGAAAAATGCTAAAAGGCAAAAGAATACATTTAAAATATTTTGCAATAAAAATTATTAGGCAATTAGTGTTTGATTTACGGTCTGTTGGTATTATACCTTTCTGACATTCTAAGTAGGTCTTAAGAAATTTCAGAATCTTTGCTTTGTTCTTTATCTTTTATCCATCTTAGAACAAGTTAGGACGCAATTACCTTTTCCTTCCTGGTCAAATTTTTTGCAAGTTTGGTATCATTCGAATGCTCTATAAATTTTGAAGCTTTCAATAACCAAAGTTGAGCGATTTAATAACTGCCAAAAAGTTCTAATTTTAAATCAAATTGTTGTGAGTCTTGATTTAAACTTTTTATATTTGCTTTTGAGCATCGGAAACAAACTCAAATAACTTCGAGAATTCCTTCTTTTTTTTTTTTTGTCTAATCCAAGAGCGTAACTTCCTAATTATTTCAGGAACGATGAAACAAAAATAAAGGGTTTATAAATGGAAAAATTTCATAAAAACAAAGAAACGCAACAACAAAATAATTCAAGCACTGCGACGTTCCGCTTTTCTGTTTTTGGTGTTCGTTTCGTCAGCAAAGCCATTCCTCCGTTTCTGTTCTCGCCGTGTATTTCTGTCTTCTATTTCCAGTTGATCCACTTTATTTCGTAAACGGTTAAATGCTAAAGATTTATCACTCTCTGCCGGCGAATTGCCATTCGCCGCTTTTGCCTCCTTAACAATCTCTTCGAATTGGCCCTTTTGGAGCGGGAAGAGTTCGGACGGTGTGATAATTGTGCCGCGGTTGAGGAAAAGGGTGATGAAATGGTACGCCTCCTTCGTTCTCAACTGCCGAAAACGGCGCATGGGAGCGATCATAAGAACTTGGCGATTGGCAGCGGTCATTTCAGCGGAGAGATAGTGCAATGCGCGTTGAGAGCGGAAAGAGGCAGCGAAAGCGTCGTCGGAGATGAACGATTTGACAATTGACTCGAAGGCACGGCCCAAGTACTGCTCGACACGGCCAGTCGCAACACAACCCAAGCTTTTGGCAGAGGAGAATAGCGAGTTGTTCAGAGAGACTGAAAATGGGGAAAAGTCAAGCAAAACAGAGAGACAAACAAAGTCATAAAGGTAGAAAAAAGAGAGGCTAAGTAAGTTAGGTGAATTTTTGTTTTATTTCCGAAAAAATCATTAAATGTTTTCACGATGACGCCAATTGGCACTTTAGAATATTTCGTAGAATTTTCAGTTTTTCCTAATGAGATACCGCAAATTTGAGTTTTTTTTTTATATATATAACAAATAAAAGTGTACATAAAATCCTTCGGATGGCCTCTTCCTGTGCCGGACTGTGCGTAAAGCAGGCGACTTGGAAAGGCCAAATGCCGTAACCGAGCAGTGCGTTGATGTGCGCGGCCGTCAAAAGTGCTTCGCCCCAATTGACTGGCGAAGGGGCGGAAGAACCGTCGGCCCATTCGACCATTTCGGAGGGCTAAAATTAAAAGTAATGCACAGGCTTTCTATGGGCATATAAAGGCCATCATTTTATCCCCAAATGCCAGGGGTCAAATTTCCCGCCCCCCCTCGGACTTGGAACATCGCCTCCGTCCAATGTCCATCCAATGTGCCGGTGTCCACCAATGTCAGCGAGTCGGTGTACACCGACTGTTCGTCCAGCACCAGCCGATCCATCAAATGGTTCAGTCGCAATTCGTGTTGGCTGTACGGCGCCGGCCTTGCCAAGCTTATCTCGTTGCACAGCGGTGCGTAAAAAGAGCGGCCCGACCAAATTTGGATGTTCATGTTGCCACGGAATTGCCTACGGAGGACGAAAACGGGCGACTGGAATTTGGGAAAAGGAAGGAATTTTAAAAACACTTTTAATAATTGGGCACGGTCCAGGTAAATATAATATACAATTAGGACGCCTCATTTTACTTTCGAATGAATAATTCTGAAAGGGCAAATTATAACGAAAAAACCTCGTCTTCGTTGGGCTGAATTTGCTGCACAACGGAGCATTGAAAGGGCGTCTCTTCACTCTCTGAGGACGACGACGGATCAGACGGAGGGAGGGCAATCGAATGGTGCGGGTCACTGAACACGCGGAGAAGGGGTGCCTAAAATGGAGGGGGGTGAGGAGAATCGGTGGTAAAAGGCGGAAACGGGGCACAGACCAACTGAAGAAAAGCGCGCCAATCGTCCGCCCTTTTCAATGCGCCGACGTCCTCCAAAATTACGGCGTCAAAAAGCGGAGGAGAGGAGGAGGAAAGGTCCTCCTTTTTGGTGGGAAGATGTTCGAGCAGTGCAAAAACATCGTCGGGAGTCGCAAAAACGAGCTGAAAAAACCAATTCACCTTATTCTCTTACGCATCCAAATTAAGACTAGAAATTTTTAAAGAAACACGCAAATTATACAGGATTTGAATTTTTGAGAGGGGGTACCCAAAGAAAGTAATCTATTTAGTCTTTCCCAATTTTATTGGCCAATTTATCCAATGCCGTACCATTGTTTTGTCCCGTGCTGTCTCACTTTGCAGCACTTCAACCATGCCCGTTGTGATGCCGTTCCGTTTCGCCTTCTGTTTGCCGAGCATTGCCACCAAACTCCGTTTGGCCAATGCTTCGCGCACCGCCGGGTGATGCGCGTAAACATAGCGGCGAATGTCGGGCGCAATTCGATGCGCCACCGTTTCATCAAAGGGTTGAAGATGGACGAAGTGATCGAAACACTTGGCTCTTCGAAAGTATCGGCCCACGGTGCTGTACAAAATCTCGCGTGAACCACAAACGACCAACGCGCGCTGTTTCTGCCAATTTGGGACAAAATGAGTTATTTTTTTAATATCAGATAGATTTAAATTTTTTGGCAAAGTTAATTGATTTCCTAAAAATAATTGCTTTCATAATTACCCGCATTTGCATCGAATGCGCAACTTCCGTCACCAACAATGTCTTGCCGGTACCCGGTGAACCCAAAACAGTGACCATCGATTTGGTGTTGTCGAGCGACGCGGCCAAAGCATCTCGTTGGCATCCGTCGAGTGTCTGAAGGAAAATTGAGTGAAAGGCAAACGACAAATACTATGAAGCAACAAATAGCTTAAATTTGGTCCCTTCCTAATGCCCATTTAAAAGTTTTCCTAAATATCGTCCCTTTGGGTATTTTCCGAAGTTTTTTTTTTCCCAAAATTTTTCGGTCATAAGAAACATGAACGAAATTTTCAATTTACTACAAAATATTCTTAAGTCAAGTGGCGGATTCTGTGAAATGGAAAACCGTATAACCAAAAAAAATCAACTGTTGAAACAAGTCTGAGATGACTAAATTTCAAAAATGTAACCTGAAAATCTCTGTATGATTTCCTGGCGGGAAGCGACTCATTAAGAACTTCAGACCAATTAGAACTATAAAAGTAAATTAATCAAATAATAGTTTAAGAATAAGAAATCAAAACCAATTTTTCCTGGAGGAAGTTACCGCAAAATGAGGCAATGTTTGGGTGAGAAATTGACGAACAAATCTCTTTGAAGAAGAAGAGAGAATCATAATTGTTTATTACTAAGGAGAGAGGGTCGAAAAAAACAAATCTGAGGATCGACTTTTATAAAAATTTTAAAAAGACACTCAATCCAAATATTCATTTTTGACAGTTTGTCGATTTAAGTAAAATTAAAGATTTTCTGTGTTTATTTTCTGCATTGTTTTTCAACTCCAACTTACCTAATCCCAATTTTTCAATCAATTTTGGTTAGTGCTAGGAACCGGACCGGACTCCGGCCGGATTTTTCCGGATCCGGGTCCGGAATCCGGGTTTTTTGGGCCTCACCGGATTTTTCCGGATTCCGGATTTTTCCGGATTATCCGGAAAAATCCCACCGGCAATTTTTTGAAAATCAAAATCCGGTTCCGGATCCGGCGTTTTCAAAACCGGATTTCCGGATTTTTCCTGATCCGGCTAACGATGACAATTTGAAGAAAGATACTGAGATAAGAATTTTAGTGGGAAATTGCACCGAAATAAATTATTTTTTTGAAGTATTTATGGATTATTCGTGGCTTAGTTCTTTAGTTGGTTGACTCCTGTTCCAAAAAACAAAAAAATTTGATTTGGTTCGATACCACCAGAAAGCAATTCAATTCAAAACTTTAATAATTTTTGTTTGCGAACCAAATCACATACTCTTGGTATTATTCGAAAGATCTTGTCAATAAGCCTTTTTCTATTTTCTAAACAAAATTTAAACAAATGGGTTGATCTGGGAAAAATTATTTACTCGAAATTTTGTATTCCAAATAACTAAACCTTGACCAATTTTGGCGAAAACCTGTTAACTAATGGACTTTTAATTTTCAAAAATTTCGCCCGCCGGTGGCGCCTATCGGCACCACCCGCCTCCCATTCGCGTAGATTTTTTATCTTAAAATTCCCTTAAAATTGGTCATTCTAAGTGCAAAGATTTTCACGAAAAAACACTAAGATTTTCGAAATCTTTTCCGGCGACGTCTATCAACATTAAAAATCTCCTAAATTGTCCAGCTTTTGGTCAAAATCTGTTACTAAAGCACACCCAGATTAAAAAAAAAATTTCCCGGCGGCGCCTATCGGCACCGCCGTAACCCATTTGCTTTATTTATTAGATTTTTCTTAAAATCGATCACAAAAAATTAGGCATTTTTTGCGCAAATTTTCTATCAAATTGGTTATTTTTGCTGATTTTTTGCTCTTCAAATAATTTTTTTTTATGAATTAAGTGAAATTTTTTAAAAATCCGGAACCGGATCCGGCTTTTTGAAAACCGGACTCCGGGAAATTTTTCAAAAAAACGTAATCCGGAAAAATCCCACCGGTAAATTTTAAAAAATGAAAATCCGGTTCCGGATCCGGCGAAAAATTTTTGCAGTTTAAAAATCCGGTTCCGGATCCGGGAAATCAAATTTTCCTAGCCCTAATTTTGGTTTTAAAATCATTTTTGACATTTAGGCAGTTTTTTAGTCAAAATTTCAATATTTTAGGCATATACTGAGTTTAAAAGTCCATATGTATTTAGTTTTTTCGTCCACTTTAAGAATTTTTTTGTTCGGTCTTAATTGGAGTCACGAATGGAGAATGAACTTTTGAATTATCTAATGGTAAAAACCCTATTCGTACAGGGCGTATTCGTACTGGTACCCCGATTCGTCCACAAAAAACGAAAAAAACATTGTTTATTCGTAAAAACACTCCATTATATTATATTGGGTTTCTGAAGGCTAATTGATTAAAAATATTTAATTGGGTCCGAATTTTCATCATTTGGCTTCAATTAGCCCTGCAGAAATAAATTATGGAGCGTTTTCACGAATAAATTTAGTTTTTTTTTTTTCGTTTTTTGTGGTACAGTACCAATCCGGAAAATTAGTACGAATCCGGGCAGTACGAATAGGGTGCCGTCCTTATCTAATTCCGCCCTCCCTTTATTACTTAAATTGGTCCTCCTAGGACAAAGCTTTTGAGTTTTTCCTCGCCTTTTTTGAGCGGTCGCACAGCTTAAAAAAAATTCCTCAATTTAACTTTTCTTAAGTGATTTTATTCTTATAATTATAATAAATCATATGTATTTTAAAACGACAATAATTTGTTGAAAAGCAAACAAATGAATCAGAAAAAATATCGATAAATGAGAAATAAGCGAAAGTTCGAGGAGAAAGTGCCGCCGAACAAATGGGGGGGGGGGGGGTATCAGTTCTCTTTAGTCCTTTTTTTGTTCGGCATGGCAAAGATAAAAAAAACAAAAATTAATTAAAATATCTCCATTTATATGGCCTCTGCAATTTTGTTCAAAAAAAAAGAAAATCAAATGGTCCATTAAATAAAAAAGGAAAATTCATAAACAAAATTAAAAATGAATGCTTTAGAAAGAGTTAAGCCTTCACAAAACCTAACATTATAATTATCATTCAATTAAAATTGAAAGAATTATTAAGGAAAATAAAACCGTGAGAAAGATTCATACATCTGATAATTTTGTGAGAAGTAAAAAAACAAAACAAAAAGAATGAAATGAGAATTATATATGTTTTGATGATAATTACATAATAATTAGTAAAGTGTACTTAACAAAGAAAGGGAAAGGGTGCTTTTGGCACAATTTGGGATTTGTCAGTGAAAGAGGTAAAAAAAATGCACTTTCAGTGAGATTGATCAACTGTTTTTGCAGTTGTTCATTTGCTGCTTGTTCAGTCTGATAATTTTTTTTTTTTTGCATTATGCGTAAAATTCCTTTATCGATGCTTTTTGGTAGGCGTACGGATAGTGCGTCTGTTGGTGCGGCTCCTCACAAATGTAAGTGCCCTCCTGCAAAATTGGGAAACAACAAAAAATAACATTTGCCTAATTGTTTTACTAATTGACTGATTTGTTATATTTTACATCTCTCTTCTTCAGCCGATACACCAAATATGAAATGATCAGAATGAGCAACAGCAGTCCAACCACAACTCCACCGACCATAACTAAAATTTGCAATAAAAAATGGGTTCATCGAAAAAAAATATGGGAAAACAAACAGGCGAAAATGCCGGGCCGAAGTTTTTCCAATGTGCCGGAAGGGTCCGAAATGAAAAAGGGTCTTTTTGAGGTGCGAGTGGGCGTGAAAGGGGGTGAAGTGCTTTTCGGCGGTGGTTGGGGCCATTTCTCCTCAATTTTCGGTTTGACCGCCTTCGGCAAATTTGTCGGTGCTGTCTTTGACGATGACTTCGAGACTGAACTGGGCAGTGCCGTCGTTGTCGGTGCCGTTGTCGCCGGCTTCATCAACGGGGGCCTCAACGTGGTGCCCAACATAACTGTTGTTGTTGTCGTAGTAATAAAAGATGGCACGGCACGTGTTGTGGAGGGAACAGCAAAGGGACTCAAACTGTGCAGGTCGGTTACGGTAGTTGTTGCGTTGGTGTACTGTTGCCGACTGCGGATGTCACCAAATTGGGCAGGGAATTGCTTCAATTAAGTTTAAATTAGTTTTATACTTTTAAATATGCTGATGCCTCTTTTTTTTGCCTTGGCATTGCCTACCGTTTCAGTGATTGCCACCGTATCGTTTGGCTTCCGCCGTTCGAATTCGTCCGCCGGCGGACTGCCCGACCCCTCCACGGACGGTTCATCTGAGCATCATTAGATCATTAAGCATTAATTAGCCTATTTTGGCACTTTCATTTGCAAAGCCAACCTCCGGAGCCCTCCTCTTCGTCCACGTCCCCCTCTTCGTCGTCCGGATTTGCGCCCGACCCCTCCCAATTGGAGGCGACGGACGAGGCGACCTGTCGCAATTTGTCATTTGAATATTTGCCAATTCAAAATGGCAAATTGTTTTATCACTTGGTTGCTTTTTGCTTGTCCTCCTTCCCCAAATGTTCTCACTTGGCCAACTCCCTTTTGTGCTGTGTGAGTGCCATCCGCCAAACTTTGGCACTAAATTCGGCATTTTTGTAATTTCAAATTTTGTACATATTTTTTCTTACATTGAGAATAAAAATGAGAAGGATTAGAGAGGACCAACGACTGCTGATGCCAATGACATTGCTGAGGTGCGCCGACAGCGAAATGCCTTTCATTTTCACTTTTGTGGCCCTAATGAAAGGCAAATGAAAAGTGAGAAAAATTTACAATGAAAGAGTTCCGCTTGACTGTACCTTTTGTACAGTAACAATGACTACAGTATGCAGAACACGGTCAATGAAAGACAAACGCCGGCAGAAGGGACGGAGGCCAAACGGTAACCATTCAAAAAAAATTAACCAAAAGACATTTGAGCAAAAGTTAATAATCTGAAAAGGAGCAAAAATATTTAAGGAAAAAAATTAAATATTAAAAATAATTTAAATAAATATTTAATTAACTAATTTATTTATTTGTTATTTTTATTTGCATTTCGTTTTGCACTTTCCCAATTATAATGGGAACGGCGTCAATTGTGCGTTGTGCAAATTGTGCGGCGGATGTTTGTATTATCGAATGGTTTGGTAAAGGAGGTTAGTGAAGAGTGACGACAACAGCAGCAGCAGATCCCCGTAGGGGTAAGGGGGGGGGAGAGAATATCCATTCACATGGTCCATACCCAAGGGACGAGGAAGGAAGAGGGAGAAAGTAGGAGATAGAGTGGAGGGACAGAGCAAAAGAGATAGAAGACAGACAAAACAAAGGCGAGAGAATTGAGAGAGACGGACAGACAAACAAAAACACAGTGATATAGAAAGGATGGGAGAGATGGACAGACAAACAAAACACTCAACAACAGCACAGGAATGAGATAAGTTATAGACAAAGAAGAAACGAGAGGATGGGAGACAGACAGACAAACCAAAACACTCAACAGCAGAAGAAGAAGCACTCTCTCTCTCCTTCGCTCTGTACCCCCTCCTCTGCAGCGGTCTCTTCTGTGCTGTTTCTGCTGTTGTTAGCTTAGCCACCCCCCCGGCGTCGTCTTTGGCTCTTTTCTCGTCCTCCCCCCCCCCCCCCAACCCATCGCCCACCACCAGTGGCACTGCTGCTGGTGGTCGTCCTCGGCCCCTTCACTCTCTCTGCCGCTCGCATCAGTCGCCTTGCATTTTTATGACCGATGGATGACCATTTCTCGAAAGGAAAATAAAAAGAAAGAAAATGGGGGAGGGGGGAAGTGGGAGAAGCAGCCACTTAAAGCGAAAGAATGAATGAGCGAATTTGCCAATTTGGGGAGGGGGGGGGCGGAAATGTTTGTTGCCCATTGCCCAGGGGCACTGCTGCTGGTGAATCGAAGGGAAGGGTTGGGAATGTGTCAGATTGGCAAAATACGCAATGGCATTTTGGGAAAAAAAATTCCCGTTCCATTATGGCATGGGATTGTGTTGAATGGGTATGTCCGAGTTGGCAAAAGGCCCTCCTTCTTCTCTTCCCCAGCACCGTTTCTCTTGCCCCGTCTCCGCCCATTTTAGTGCTTCAACCGGACAATCCCTTAAAGGGATGACAATAGCAATCATCAAACGAATTTGCATAATCTTTCCGAAAATAATTATCGAAGAAAAGCGAAGCTAAAGGCCAAAAAAGAGGGAAATAAGCAGAAAAACAGAAAGTGATAAGAAAATGATAAGCAAAAAAAAAATAAGTTAAAACGGCAAAGGGACGACGAATGGACGGACAAATCACTCACTCATCAGCACACGTTAAGAGGGACGAAAAACATTTTGAAAACATAGCAAAAGGGGAAAGATAAATAAAATGACCTCGGAGAAAAAGAAACAAAGGAATTCTACGCATTTTACACACATTTGGTGAGGTCTTAATTTAAAACATTAAAATTGTAAATTCTTTACCATTTTACATATTATCGATGAAAATAAATTAAAAAAAGGAAATAAAGCAAATGATAAAAGTAAAGCTACATTCTTTCCATTTGCATTTGTCGTCCGTCCATTCATTCAACAAATAATAAATACATGGACGACTGTTGTGGGATGGATTTGGGGGGAGGGCGAAGGTGGGGAGAAAGGGGGGGGGGGGGAGAAGGGGCACGGGGCATGGGCTGATCCACCGCCACAGATTGTGAGATTAGTGCACAGAAATACGCGTGAGTCCGCCGATTCCATCCATCGGCTGAGTTGGATTGATTCGGTCGGTCGTTTGTTCTGTACAAAACTGTCGAATCAAATTGATGAGAGATGAGAGAAGAGAAAGAGAATGAAGACAGCAAAAGAGTGATTTATCAAATAGTTGGTAATTAATGTGTTAATTAAAATGTCAACCATCGACAACGCTTTCCTCCCCATCTGTCACCAATTTTGCTCATTTTGGCATGCCTTTCTTGCCCACTCGGCACCAGAAATCAGGGATGTTCCGGTTGACTCGAAACCCAAAACCGGAAGACCGAAACCCGGTCTTTTTCTCAACACGAAGCCCGACCCGAAATTTCTTGGCCGCCCCGACCCGACATTTTTCTTGCCCCGGAACAACCCTGTTAGGGATGTCACGGAATTCCGATTTCCGAAATTTTAGGCAAAGGAGGGTTTTTTCCAAATTTATCTCAAAATCCCCTTTACTAAGGAAAGCGAAGC
Organism: Heterodera filipjevi; assembly: GCA_039877585.1. Classification (NCBI taxonomy): domain Eukaryota; kingdom Metazoa; phylum Nematoda; class Chromadorea; order Rhabditida; family Heteroderidae; genus Heterodera; species Heterodera filipjevi. The sequence goes on along the minus strand of JBDPZO010000001.1, from coordinate 10,851,101 downwards.
TTAGGTTAAATCAGTTCGGCACGTCGACTTCCTCCACGAATGGGTGGCCGAGTAAAAACTGGTTAAGATATCATTGATAATTCAAGTAAATTGATGTTTTCGTTTAACTTTTTTTTTCATATTTATGCTGAGCTAGCTCCCTACGCAAGCATTTAATTCCACATTTTGATATTTTGGCATTCTTGGGTTTTATTGCATATTTATACCATATTAGCCTTTTGTTAATTCATACAAATCTGAACATTTTTGAGACACCACTCGTCAGCAGCATAAAGAAGGACGAAGAAATTTTGTAAACACAGCGACAGTAGAAAAGTAATTAAGTAAAGGAAACCAACGCATTTACATATTTCAGTGAGGCTTTAATTTAAAAAATAATAGTTTTTTAACATTTTGATTATCGATGAAAAAAAAAAAATTTATCATGATGAAGCAGCCCAACATTTTTCTTCTCCAATCATTTTGAAGAGGAAGAAGGACCCGCGATTTCTGAAGGAGTAAGTTACTGCAAAATGAGGCAACGTTTGGGTGAAAAAATGACGAACAAATCTCTTTGAAGAAGAAGAGAGAATCATAAAAGGATTATTCATTTATATTTGTTTATTACAGAGCTCGTATTTGTATGGATTCACTTTTCCCAAATACTAGGGAAAGCGAAGCTCAGGTTCGAGGAGTTCGGCATATAACCTCCTCCACGAATAGGAGTGGCCAAATGATAATTGGTTATTTAGTCCATATTTATGCCATATTCAGAAGGTGTAAGACCATACAAACCCGAGCATTTTTGAGAAACTCACTTGCCAGCACGCGTGATGAAAATAAAGCAACAATAAAAAACAATGCAAAGGAAATCAATTAAATGTATCGGTGATTTCTTTAAATAAAAAAATTTTTTTTTAAACATTTTTGATGAAAAATTACTTTTTAACATGAAAATGAAGAAGCCCACCGTTTTCTTCTCCAACCATTTAGAAAGGGAAGAAGACCCCGCGACTTCTAAAATTTTAGGATTTTTGGTATTTCTACAAGTTGGTTTACCCTTAGCACTTTGTATCAAGTTTTGCAGAAACACAATTGTTGGCTCTGGTGTTGTCTCAAGAAAGGCATAAAAAGATTATGCTAATTAATTGAAGCTTAATTCTGACCTTTATTCGTTTCTGATGTCAATGTGTATTTGGCGATACACTCGTTGTTAAACATCTGCTAGTAATTCATATTTTTTTAAAGATATCAGAATTTCAGGAAACCCAATAGATTTACCAAAAAATATCAAATAAAGAAAATTGGGAAAAGCGCTTAGACTTTGAAGCGTGCAAAAAGAAGAAAAAAACTAGCTTAATCCGTTTCGTTGCATAATTAGGCAAAAAAATGTCTTTCCGTTAGCAAATTTCATTAGTTCAGTTTACAGGCGAAATTATAGCGCAAAAGAATTTTCTGTTCGAAAATGGTAAAACCGTAGGATTTTACCAGAAAGAAGTAAATGATGAAATCCTTTGCAAATTAAAAAATATTAGAATACGAGAATTTTCTTCCGGTTTTCCTTTTAAAAATCAGAGCCCGGGTTCGGGCACGGAAAAGCCCTAACATTCATATCACAGGTAACCAACCCTATATTAATGTCAAATCTTTTTCAAATTCAAGACTTTTCCATTCGTAATAATAATATAATACATGGGCTATTGCAGCCCGGGCTTTTGGGGTCACGTCAAAAATGGGTCTCAAATTTGCGCATCAATCACAAGTGCCTGAAAAGCTAATAGATGGGCTAATATTGTACCCGGGTTGCCTCAACTGCGGCTCGACAAATGCGGACGATGCGACGAACATTAGAATTTTTCAGAATTTTTCAATTTATTTTTAAGAGTCTAGTTGAGGAAAAAATGGTTTTGTGTCCCCAAATTCAAAATATATATCAATCGACTTCTCTCGTTCTGTAGAGTAAGAATCCGAAAACGGAAACCATTCCCTGAAGAGATACAGACCCAGGACTGGCGCCCATTTCCAATGTGACTCAAATTTCCGCCGCCTAAAAACTATTGTAGTCTCAAACCGGCCAAAAATAACGAACGGGTCAATTCCGTCGGCTGTTCTTTCTGGCCAGTTCCGTCTGGCCAGTTCCGTCTTAGTGCTTTAAAGGGCCAAGGTTCTGTCTCGCCAGTAGAAAATTTTTAAAAAAATTTGAAAATTCTTGAAAAAATGGTAAAAACTAAAAAAAACTAATTGTTAAATTTTTTAAATAATTTAAACCTATAAAAATGAATTCTTAATAGTGGTAAATGCCAGGAATTATTGGTAAAGGGGACACCCTGAGGACCAGCATAACTGCTGACCGACAACTGCGGACCAGCTTTAGATTTTTTTAAATTGTTTAATTTATGCCCTTTTTTTGAAAACCTAATACCCAAGTTTTTCTAAAAACCGACCCTAGTTTCCCGGGATTTTCATTTCTTTTGAAAAACTAGGGGGGTTAAGTTTTCAAAAAACTAGTTGGTTAGATTCAGATAAACCTTGGCAAAAACCTAAAAATTTGAAAAAAATTCGAAGGCTCTCCGCAGTTGTCGGTCGGTTCGCTGTTGAAGTACACCCTCAATTATATATTAAAAAAATATATAACTAAATATCTTTGTTTTTTCTAAAATTTTAAAATTTTTTGAAAATTTTCTACTATTGAGATCAAACTGGCCCTTAAAGCACTAAGACGGAACTGGCGAGACGAAACTGGCCCAGACGGAATCGGCCAGACGAAACTGACCCTACCGCAAAAATAATGAGATAAAATGCTTTTTGGAAAATGGAAGCCAAATTTTTTTAGGATTCCTACTTTACAAACCAAGAGGAGTCGATTACTGATAAATAATTTATTCGGCTTTATCAAGAGAGCAAGGGGAGGAGAGAGGAAGTCGAAAGAGAGGAAGGGCGAAGGAGAGGAAGGGCGAAGGAGAGGAATGGGGGAGGAAGCGGAGGAGAGAGGAAGTGCGAAAGAGAGAGAGGAAGCGCGGAGGAGAAAGAAAGGGGAAGAGAGAGGAACGGAGGAGGAAAGAGGAAGAGAGAGGAAGGGCGTAGGGGAACCTCCCCCCATCTATTGCACCGCAAATTCAAAAATGTCCTTTCCATTTATGTTTAATTCACATTCATTTTTTCCAACATCAATCAGTCCATACACTGTTTTATGGATTGTGTTTATTCTCAGGTGATTTTATCTTCAAATTGTGCGATGAAAGAAGTGCTAACCTTTTTCAATGTTACAATTGCCATTTCTCCAGCCCATTTCTTTTGCCGGATGCATTGAGTTGGCATTACGGCTCACCTGCTGCAATCTTGCATTTTTCTTTACGTTCTCGACTTTTTTGGACAACTGAGGCTCATTTGTCAGCCAAATTTTTGGCTTATAATTATTTCTTTCTTACTCCAACAAACATAATATAGTTAAGTCATTCTAACACTCTGCAAGCTAAGAAGCTAACATTTAGGTTTTATTACTATTAATTTCGCAATTATTATTAAGTTACAGGCGTAAAATTCAAAAAATCTGTCTCATTTAGCGTTTTCACACACTTTACAAAAAGCATTTTCATACTGCCCTCTGACCAGGGCTCAGGGGCGTATCTAGGGGGGGGGGAAAGGGGGGGAATTCCCCCCCCCGAAATGAAAAAAAATTTTTTTTTTCACCAGCAAGAGAAAGGAAAAAATAAAAAAGGGGAAACTTTTGGGCAATTTTCTTTTAAAAACAGTCATATTTTCTCTGAAAATTGACAAATTTAACACAAATATTGACTTAAATTTCTGTGAAAATTTCTGGGGCTGAAATGGGTAGGAAATTTCAGCGCGGCGCTCAAATGGCGCGCTGAAATGACCACTCCCCCCTCCGAAATTTTTTTCTAGATACGCCCCTGCCAGGGCTGGACGTAACTAATTTTCAATTACGGAAATCCGTAATTACGGCGATTTTTTCAGTTACGGCCATCCGTAATCCGTAATTACGGAGGTCCAAAAAGGCCGTAATTTGGCGTAATCCGTAATTTTCAAAAATTTTTTTCTTAAAAACAAAAATCAGGTATTTTGGTAACAGTAAAAAAAGTCAAATTACGGATCAAAATTACGGAAAAATCCCAAAAATCCGTAACCCGTAATCCGTAACTCCAAAAAGGCCGTAATTTCCGTAATCCGTAATTACGTCCAGCCCTGCCTCTGACCCCCTCCGATTTTGGCAATAGAATCAAAATTTAATTTTACATCTTTTTCTGTCGTTAGGTCATCCACTATACGATTGTCGAGGTTTCTCCCTCATTTTTTTTTATAATCCATATTTTATAGGAAGAGAAATGCCGTTGGCAAAAATCTAAATAATATTTTGTGTAAATACATACACAAGGGATGCACTTACTCTGCACAGGGTTGCCATTCGTCCTTAGAGTCAAAGGAACGTCCTTTGACCTCACCGTTTCGAAAATTGAAAGTGCCCTTATTTCCAAAGAAATTATTTGAAATCGTTATTTTGTAATGAATTAAAATTCTATTTTGATGCAAGAATTATATGGTCCTTCGGTCAAATATAATTGCTCATTTTTTTGCTAAATATTTCTAAAATTCATTAGAATGAAAATTTGGTCAAAAATTTTATTTTTCCGGTGGCGCCTATCTGCACCTTTTATTTAGATTTTCTCGAGCAATGTATTGTAAAAAATGAAATTTCAATCTCTCAAATTATTGTCTCAAAGGCATCCTTCTGTTTGTTATTTATGAGCCTTTTCTTCTCTGTGACTCACTTCTCAGTTATGTCGCATTTAAATTTTCCATTCACGCCTCTAATGACATAATCATATCATAACCATAATAGGTATTAACTATGCCATTAATGTAAGGTGAAGACAGAGTGAACGGATTTACGCTTCTTTGTTATGTAAAGTCAAAAGTAAATCCCTTCAACCGTCCGTCCACATTTGTGACTTCTCTCAAGCGATGACCAACAAATAACAAAAACTTTTTCCCGACTGCCCTTATTAAGCCGCCGTTTATGCCATCTTTAAGTGTTTTCGCTATTTTTTGCTTTTACATTTCCTAAACAATAGACAATTTATGTCCTCCTTTTTGTATGTTTAAAAGTTACTTTCTTTAATAAACACAGCTCATTTGCGACCAATTTGTTTTTTGATTTGAAAACCCTAAATTGAAGGAAACGAAGGGGAAAGGAGGTATTTAGGGGTTTTCCAACAGGCAAATTTCGACTTGGAAGGGTGTCTTTTGGTTTTTGGATTCCGAAACCGAGCAATGACAAAAACCCGATTTAAAACGCAGAAATACTGCAAAATAAACCTTAATAGAATTGAGGGGTCTATGTCGATTCGGCGCCACACGATTCGGCGCCAGACTTTTGAAAGATTTGTAACTTTTTTCTTTGTGAACCATATTTTACAAAATTAGTATCAATCGAAAGCTTTAAGTGTTTTTAAGATATGAGTAAGCTATTCTTAAGCGATTGACCAATTCTTAAAAAAGTTACAACTTGAAGAATGCAAAAAGTCGTAAAAAGTTGGGAAAAATCGGAATTTTTGTAAGTTTTTAATCATAACTTTTTTATAGGGTGGTAAATTTTTTCAATTTTTGGAGGGCTAATAGAGATCATATACAGCATTCGAAAGACACTAAGAATAAAAAATTTGGCTGCCTAAGAAAAAAGTTACAAAGCGCTAAAAATTCTGGCGCCGAATCGTGTGGCGCCGAATCGACATGCCCCGGAATTGAGAGCTATTTTTTCTTTTACACTGTTGGCATTTTTTACAAAAACAAACAAACATTTATTTAGCTCAATCACATTTTCCAACTACTTTATATTACGATGGCCGATTCTGGTATACTCCAGTTGTGTTGTGAAGGAAACACAGATGGCGGTAAATTAATGTCTTACAGTAGTCCACATATAACCATTAATCAGTCATATAATATAAAAGTAGAGAATTGAGAGATTTAGGCAAAAACTCAAAAGAAGTTGGGAAATAGACATAACAACCAAAAAAGGACCTCAAAATGAAATGAGTAATCTTATTTTTACAATTAAGCGATTTTCTTAGTATCCTAAACAAACGCTAAGATTTTATGTCATTTTGTTTGGGTTGTGCCCGATTTGATGAACCCGTTGCATAGAGTAAAAAAATTGGTGACATATACAAATTTTAGTCGTCGGAATCAGATAATTCATGGCCATTTGGCAATAAACGCCTTGTCGAGAGTGGGGCGCAAGTGGATCGACGTGACAAACTCGGTTCGAGTTTTGCTTTGAATTTAGTTGGAAATTCGGAATCGGTTTAAATGGGTTGTTCGTTCTATGGGATTAATGACCCCATGTAAAATTGTTGCCGTTTTCTTGCAACCCGTGCAGTTTTTGAGGCAGTGGAAAAAGGCATAATTTTGACATTGTCAAACTAAACTTAAATTCTTTAGTAAAACAGACCAGTCCATTTAGGAAATACTGCTTCGTACGGGGCTGTCAATGAAAAGAAGAAGAGGTTATGCGTTTTTTGGTCGAACACGGGGCAGATAGTACTGTATTTGACTACGATAAAAAAAAAAAATTGTCCTCTCATATTGGCTATTCAAGAAGAAGTGGACAAAAAAGAGGCGGAGATGAAGTTTGGTCAGTCACTTAATGAAGAATACTTTTTTTAACCATCTAATTTTTGCTAAATGACAGAATGTATGAATTCCTTGGGCAGTGTCGCTAAAAGCGACTAGAAGGGAGGTCGGCCATTGGTGTTCGAACGCGGGGAGGGGGGACAATTGAAAGCGCGTGAAATGGGATCGGAGGAGGAGGACGAATGGGCAGCGGAAGGGGCTTGGTTTGCCCCTGTTCCACGTCGTACGGGACCGAAAAAGAAAGGAAGGGGTTGGCGGCGTTGAGATCAGCCGGGAAATTCCCGGCGGCCGGGAGAAAGCAGGGAAGAGACAGAGGAACGATGGATGACCAATGCTCCCCCCTTTTTTTTCTTCCTGTTTCCCCTCCTGTTCATCCTCTTCCTTTTCTTCTCAATTTTTGCCTCCAATTCGCATTTTGTCTTTGTATCCCCCCCCGACGTATCAACTTCTAAGAATTTGCATTTGGTTCTTTCCCTTTTATTCAATTTTCAAATGTTTTCTGGTTCCCAGGGATAGGGCATCTGCTCTCCGAATCCCCCCTTTTGTCCTATTTCTTTCGCCCGCTCATTTTCTTTCATTCATATTCACCGATTAATGTCCACCATTCCCGCCCCCCCCCGCCCTATCTCTTCTCCTTTGCGAATGTTCACTTGGTCCCTTTTCTTTGTCATTCTCCGAAAAAATGCCCATCCCTTCGCCTTCATTCACGTGCTTTGCATCATTTTTGCCGGGGGCCTATTTAACCCATCGCCTACTCCCCCCGGCTCTCACTCCGCGTTTTGTCACATCTTTTGCTGTCCATTTTTTCTATCTGTTGTTGACCCAATTTTTCGCCTTATCTCCTTCTCCTTGCGACCCCTCTCCATCCCCCCTTTTTTTTTTGTTTACGATCCGTCCGAAAAATAAAGCTGTGTCTGTTGACTTGACCCCCTTTTGGTCGAGGAAAAAATTGCCCTCCCTCCCCCGGGCATTAAAACATCGGAATTATTTGGTTGGGGCATCCCTTGCCCCAGGGTAAAATTCTCGGCAATTCGTCATACGGGGCCGGATTGTTCCCAAATCCGGGCGCCCATTCTTGCCTACCCCAGTCGGGAAATTCCCGGCGGTCGAAAGTTTCACTCACTAAACGAGTGTGGTGCCGCAGCAGCAGCTAGCCTTTCCACCCCCTTGTCCATCCCCATCATTTGGGACAAGCTGGTGCCGCTAGCAGGGGGTCGAATGCGCATCCTTCAACGATTCATCGGAAAACTCGAAGTCGGGAAATGGACCCGGCGGACGACGAACAGACCCCGATCGCCACCGGCACTTTTTCGGCCAATCGGAATGGCAAGAAGTTGAGGGCCCCAGCGAGTGGGGCGGACGGGACGGCAGACCTTGGTGGAGCGGGCACTGAGCCCGGTGGGAAACGCAATCTGCAAAGCAGCGCCATCGCCGTGCGTGCTGTTCGAGATCAGCTTGAGAGGGCAGCCGGCCCACTCGCCGATTGGATCGCGGAGGCGCGGGACCTACTGGAAAGTGACCTCAACTCTGGGGAAGCCCCCCATCACGCCGCTCGCCTCATGGCAATGGGAAGAGGTCTTCGGGAGCACGTCGACCTGTTCGAGGGACATTTTGACCGGGGACTCGAGACGATCGGAACGCAGGCGCCGGACAAGCAGGAGTTTCTGTACGATTCCTTCACCCTGCCATTCCCGGCGGTGACCAAGTTTTTGGGGCTGCGGGAACACCCTTCTCCCGCTGAACTGCTCCAAATCGCAGCGGAACATCTTGGTGATTTGCGGACGGTTCGAAAAACACTGGAGGATGTGGAGAGGATTTCGCTTCTTTCCTCCGGCAATGGGTCGCGACTTTCGGCTACCAGCAATGTTTTGGGGGACTTTCCCCCTGGGTCTGCCCATCTTAAGGCAACGCAGGAAGTGGAAGGACCGTCATTTCATGCCTCGGCCGTCAATCAGCTCGGACTCCCTCGGCAATTCGAACAACTGAAAATCGGAGAGCCGAGACGGGCAGCCACTCCCGTCATGCGCAACATGGGAAATGTCCTCCAAGGCACAAAAAAATCAAGAAAAGGCATGGAAATAGGCATTTATAATTTTTGAACGCACATTTTTTCCTGCCATTTTAAAGCCAAAAAAAATTTTAAAGCAATTTTTTACTTAAAATCAGAAAGGAACCCATTCTTTTCTCTATCACCGAAAACAAGCGAAATAAATGTATTATTTTAAAAATTAAGCAAAAAAAAATTTTTGAGAATCAAAATTTTGGATAAAAAATGGAATTTTTAGGGGCATTTTTTGAAAAATTTTCCATTCTTAGGGGGTTATTTTTACAAAATTTGAAAGGTCAATTTTTCGGGTCGGGGTTGTTTCGGCCCCCACGTTTCGGCCCCAAGCCAAAAAAAGGAAATACAAAATAAAGCTGTCAAAAAGTACTTTATTTTTTTTGATTTTTTTCGAAAATTTTTAAAAATTTTTTTCAAAATCACACATTTTTTAAGTTTGAGGTAGGTTATCAAAAAAGCTAGGGTCAGGTTTAAAAAAATGTTTCTGAAATACTAGGGGTAGGTTTCAAGAAAAATTGGGTAGGATTTTTTCTATTTTTGTCTTGGGGCCGAAACAACCCCGGGGCCGAAAAACTGGGGCCGAATCGTGGGGGCCAAACGAGCCTGGCCCCAATTTTTCGGACCCGAATGATTGAGTGCCCACGATTGAGTGCCAGTTTAGTTTCATTGGAAACCTACCCCTAGTTTTTTTTGAAACCGACATCAGAGTTGAGCGGTACTGGTACTAACCGGTACCAAATAAAAATAGCACGGACGGTTGCGGACCAATGGAAAAGGGCCATTTGCGGACCAGCCTTAGAATTGTTTGAAATTTTCAACCTAAGTAAAGTTTTTATGAAAATCGAACCCTCTATTTTTGGGGAAAAGAAATAGAAAATTCTTTAAGGTTTGAAAAAATTAGGCATGGGTTTTGACAAAAGCTAGGGCTAGGTTTTCAAAAAAAAATAGGTTAAAGTTTTTCCGAGCCTGACCACCTCCCTCACCCACCCAGAATCCTGCTGCTTATCTCAGAATCCGAAAATACGCAAGGATTCTGGGACTTTAAAGGTGTCATAGCAAAAAACTGAGTTCGGTTTCGTTATCAGCGACCAAAATAAGCCAAGAAAAAGTTTTTGAAAATATTTGCGGCAAAAATTTTTAGAAAACTAGGCGTTAGTTTCAATAAAACAAAACTGGCACTCAATCGTTGGCACTCAATCGTCGGCACTCAGTCGTGGGCTCTCAATCGTGGGCTCTCAATCGACCCGGACGCCAATTTTTAGGGGTCTATTTTTTCATTTTTTGCCTTTTTTCTTAAGAAATTTCTCAAAATTTAGAAAAAATGCACCCAAAAACGCCAAAAAAGGCATTATAAAAGTCATCGTAAAAGCTTCAAACCAAGTGGAAAATGCGTTATTTTATGCTTAATGTATCGGAACTAGTGCGCAGAAAAAAAGTTATTTGCCTCAAAACGGTTGCCCTAGACATTATTTAAAAGCGCAAGATTTCCTTTTTTCGATGAACTTTTATTTCTTACTTGGGACCAGTACTTAAGAGGGAGGTTCGCTTCAAAAACTCTCTCAGCCGGACTAAAGATTTTAAGAAGTTTTAAAGAAAGAATAATAAATTTTGGTATTTTTGAGTATTCAAAATATTTAAAAAGGGTTAGTCGACATTTGCGCCGCGGACACTAAATCTAAATACAAATGGTTAACACTAATTCCATTCTTCCAATCCCTTCGATTTCTTTAGCATCATAGGCCATGACAAGTGTTCTTATTGCTTCATCGTTCTCGACATAAGGGGGGTGGGGAGGGTCTGCAAGGCCTCATGTCACATCTTATCAAAAGGTCGCAGTCTATTTTTTGGTACTGAGGGGAAGAGAACCTTTGTCTAAAGCTATTATGCCATCTGAGGTTTTTACAACTATTGTTTTGTACAAAAAAAGAAGGCATTTACCCCTCAATTTCGTTATTGGTGTTTTGTTTTTAGCGATAAAAATTTGTTAAAAATAAAAAATAAAATTTTGCTGGGCGGCCCAAGTGCGGCGCAAATGTCGCATCACCCCTAAAAGCCGTCTATTCGGGTTTGAATCCGTTTAACTCTACTTTAGTATAACTTTTTGCAGTTCATATTTTTCTCTTAAAGGATTTTCTGAGTGCGACTATTTCGGCCAGTTACATCGTCTGTTTCACTTCGGTTCTCCAGTCCGAAGTGGTCGAACAGTTCGAGTTGTACAACGGACGCACCAATGAACGACTGACAATGCACCATGTGGTTGATCAGAAGCAACAGAGCAAATATTTTATGACCAGGGCACCGAATGGACGAAACGAGCGACAGTGGGCGCAATGGGTGTGAATAGAGCTTTAGGGGAAAAACTTGGGGGCCGGCCGGCTTTGAACCGGCATCTCTGGCTTTCCGGACCAGTGTTTCACCAGCTGAACTACCAACCCAGCCCCCCTCCCCCACCCTCCGGCTCCACACCTACTTAGCTGATCATAAGGGATCACTCTTCTTTTCCATTGATCCCATTTATCTTCTTCGTAGTGAAGGTTCTCTTCTCTATATCAGGTGCGAGAAGCGTGGCAGGAGAAGGAAAAAGAGCGGAACGTGGTCGCATTTTCGTTGTGCTTCTGACAGTACATATGATGATGATAAATGGAAATTGATGATGCCGTGAGGATGGATTACGATATGCCCTATCTCTTCCCAGGATAATTAATGTTTTCAAATTAGAATTTGAATAAACAGAAACGTCCTCTTTCAGCAAGAAAGCAGGGGGGCGGGAGACTATGTGGACTACCATTTTCAGAATGGTTTTCATTCTGTCATAGAGTAGACAATTAAGCAATAGGTAAAAATTTAGTTAGTCGATTGAGAGCTTAAAAAAGACTATTTAAATTTCAAAAAGGCATATTTTTAGTTACAAAAATTGGCATCCTAACTGAACTAACCTGTTACAGTCACGGTCAAAAGTATTGGAACAAAATTTTTTTTTTCGAAAAATTCGATTTTCTCAAAAATAAAGGGTGGGAAAAAAGTGTTCTTTACACCAAAAGAAACATCAATTAGTGCACTAACAAATACCCAAAAACTGACCCGATAACATTCCCTTTTGACAATGAGATCGGCCACGACCCAAAAAGCCCCCTTTTTTGGTGGGACAAAAGTAATGGAACAAAATGTTTAATCAATGAAAACTCAATTTTTGTTTGTCAAAAAAATCTGAGAAAATTCATGCTAGCGTATCTTTTGATGCTGATTAAAAAAGATAACTAAACCAACCCGATCAGATCACTCCTTCATGGTGATCTGAAAACTCGGAAATGGCTTGAAATCTGGAAAATTTTCGAAAAAAAATTCCTAGGGGGTTGGAAAAATTTTTTAGCGGTAAATGTTCAGTGGCAATCCGAAAGAGCACAAAATTTGCTACATAATTGCTCTTGGTATGGTGGCTCTATGACTTGTCTCAGCGGCTGATCGGGACGATGCTAAAACTGTCATTACAAAAATATTCATTTTTCGGTCATTTTCCACTGAAATACTGTAGAAATCAGTCATTTTTGGGGTAGCGAATTTGACACCCTATGTCCTTCCATGGGGACAAGTCATAGAGCCACCATTCCAAAAGCAATTATGTAGAGAATTTTGTGCTCTTTCTAATGGCCCTACTCGTTTTTTTCAGAAAAAATTTTTAACACCCTAGGAATTTTTTTTCAAAAATTTTCCAGATTTCCAGCCATTTCTGGGGTTTCAGATCACCATGAAGGAGTGATCTGATCGGGTTGGTTTAGTTATCTTTTTTAATCAGCATCAAAAGATACGCTAGCATGAATTTTCTCAGATTTTTTTGACCAACAAAAATTGAGTTTTCATTGATTAAACATTTTGTTCCATTACTTTTGTCCCACCAAAAAAGGGGGCTTTTTGGGTCGTGGCCGATCTCATTGTCAAAAGGGAATGTTATCGGGTCAGTTTTTGGGTATTTGTTAGTGCACTAATAGATGTTTCTTTTGGTGTAAAGAACACTTTTTTCCCACCATTCATTTTTGAGAAAATCGAATTCACTTGAAACCGCAAAAATGTAATTGTCCATACCGTTTCTCTCTCTCTCTCTCTCTCCTTCTCTCCGTTTCCCTCGCTCCTCTCACTCTCTCCCTATCCCTCGCTCCCCTCACCTTGCTCTTTCTCCCCTGATTTACCGGCGCCATCGCTCGTTGTTCATCAATGCCTTTGTTGTGCTTGTCCCCCCCACCCCCTCCCGATTTTGCTTTTAGCTGTCGGGGATTTTATTTATCCTTCCAATCGACACGAGCATTCGCATTCTCTGCACAGTGAACAACTCAAATCCATTGATCCATTTTTACCATGCCAAAACATAACAAAGTATTAGTTAGTTGTGCTAAGGCCTTTATTTTTCATTCCCTAACTTTTTTTTTAAATTTAAATAATCGTATTTAAAAATTAGGGGTTCGGTTAAAAAAGTTTACTTTTGTAATATTCGCGTTCTTTTATCTAACGAAAAGATGTTCAAGGCTTTTTTCGTGAAAGGGTGCAATTGTCTTAATAGTTCCTACCGCCCTCTCTCTCTCTCCATTTTTCTCCCTGCTGTTCACTCTCTCCTCTCTCTCTTGCTTCCTCTTTCTCTCGCACCCTCCTTCTCCATCTTCTTACCTCTCTCGCTCTTCCTATCTCCCCCCAACCATCTCCCTCTCTCCCTCCCTCGCTCCCTCTTTCTCCCTCTCTCTCCCCCCCGCGCCTCAATTTCCTTGTCCTTTTAAATTGTGCCTTTTGGTTAATTGGCGTTTTTCTTGAGTAGCCAAATTGAATGTGCAAAAAATGGGATTTTTGTTCTTTTTTGCTGCCAAAAGACAATTTTAAAAAATCGGAGAGGGAGGGGCAGTGAAAAAGAGCGATCATTTTTTGCATATTTTAACTTTTATATACGCCGAGACAATCGGGCGGAAAAAAACAGCGTGGAAGGGAGCGGCTACCCACTACCCAGGGGATGCCATTTGGATTTAGGGACATTTACCCATATTTTGAGGGTCTTGCCCCTATTTTCAATCTCGGCGCCCCTATTTTGGACTTGAGAAATGGCATCGTTTGGCATTCAGTCATTATAATTAAGGTTTTTTTCTTTCTTTTTTTATTTAAAAAATTATTTTGCGTTCTCTCCATTCCCTAAATTTAAATAATTGACAGAAAAATATAAAAAAAAACCCCAAAGAAGTCGCTCTTCAATTTGGAGAAAGGATAAGGGTAATTAGGCCCGAGCAGACAGACAACAGCAGCGGGGCAATGCAATTTTCTTCTAAAATCCATTATTTTCGCTATCGACGGACGACATTCCCACAGACGAAAAAATATTTTCTGAATTAACTTGGAAAAAGTTAAATATATATAAATAATTTTTGTGGTAAATTAAAATTGACCCCACAGGGAGCAATTAGCACCTAAGCGCAATCATTGGCGTATAATTGCCTCGCCATGCCTCGCACATTTGCAACTCAAAAGACCCCACTCAAATTGTTCATCCACAGCATTGCATTCACCGATTATTTATTTACCATTTTGCGATTGCCCCTCTCCCCCCCCCCCCCCCCCCATCTTCGCCGCGTTCTTTCCCTCCCTATCAAAGTCCAACCAAAAACTGGAAAATAAAATTGGTCACCATCAATTCGACTAAAAATCATTCTTTTATCCATTCAAATAAATTATTTTGCATTTTGCTCTAAATTTATTAAACTGTTTTTTAATTTTTAACTTTATTTATTTAACATATTTTTCTTTGTTCAGTTTTGTTTTTGGCATAATCTTCAGTTAAAAAGTCCATTAAGAGAAATGACATGGGCATGAATATAAATCTGCAAATTTTAAACCCACAAAATATAGGCGACATGAAGTTTGGGTACCATAAAGCCAATTTAAAAAATAAAAAGCCATAAAATGCCGTAGAAATTCAAAAAATGCCAAATAAGCCATAAATGTGTACCTCTTAATCTGCCAAAATTTTTATTAATGAAAGAATTAAAATAAATACTTGCTTTTACTTTTATAATTAAATCTCGGTCTCGACTCGAGAAATTTTAAGTCTCGAGCTGTGTACTACTCTTTATATGTCCTATTTTGAATTTCCTTTCCTGGTGCCTAAACTTCTTGGTGCTTAAATTTCCCCCTGCGAAAAAATACGTTAATCGTTTCACCTCCCCCCTTCCCCCCTCCCATCCCACCGATTTTCTCCTTTTATTCCCCCCCCCCCGAAAAATTCATTTACCTTCTTCGCTTCATGCCGGTTCGTCTCGTCGACCTTTGCTGCTGCGCCTCTGTGCCAATTATCTCCGCGAGGGTCGGAAATTCGAGGAGTGAAGTGCCCTCGGGAGGAATTCACCCTAACCCATCCTTTTCCTTAATGTTCATTGCGTTTCTTCAGCAGAAAAGGCACCCAAATTAGTTTTGCTCACTTGGCAAATTGCCTTTTCGCTGCCAAAGGCTGAAAAACAAAATAATGTGCTTAATTAGCCACTGAGCCATTTGCATTTTTGATAAACAACAACTTCACCTTTCACTTTTTGTTGCTCTTTTTCTTGTCTTTCATTTTTCTCTTATCCCTGCATCTTTTTTGCTTTCTTTTTTTCTTTCTCCCTTATCTTTTCTTTATTGTATTTTTCTCCCTTTTTATCTTCTTCCTCCGTCCATTTTTTCTTTCCTTTTTTTATTACTCTCTCTTTAATCACTTCTCATTTTCCTCTTTTTCTCTCTTCCTCTTTTATCTCTTACTCTTCTTTTTCTTTTCATCACTTCTCTTCTCCTCCTCCACTTATTCCGCCTTTCTATCTCTCCCTCGTCTCTTTCTCTCCCTTTCCTTTTCTCTCCATTCATCAATGGCCAAGTGGGGTCTCTCACTTCCTCCCTTTGTTTCCGTCCGTCCATCTTCCTTCCCTCTCCCTCACCCTCTTTCTCCTTCCACTCATCTTCTCATCTCGGATTCTGCCAACAGCAGCACAACTGTCCAACGACAAATTTGTTGAAGAAGCCGCCTTTTGCCTGCTGCTTGCCACAGTTGCAATGGTCACGGGCCTAATGACCATCGCTAACGGCGGGCCGAAGAGAGGGGGGGGGGGGGAGGGGGGAGAGAAGGGAAGGAAAGTGGGGCCATGGGAGAGGGGGGACACGGACGGACGGATGGACAAAATGAGGGAAAGAGCCCGTACCCCACCATTTTCTTTTGTCTTCCGAACGGAGCAGAGGAGACAAACATTTTATGAAAGGGAAAGTGAGGGAAGGGGGCGGAGACGAACTCGCCATGAGGAGCAAAACATCGCCCCATTTTATATTGCCCCCTTTTTAGAGATGCCATGTTTTTCGCCCTTTTTGCCATTTTTCCATAATGACCTTTTGATTATTCCCTCACCCCTCTTCGCCCCTTTTTCCCATTTTTGCACCAAAATGACAATTCCCCTCCATTCCCCTCGAATTTTGATTTCCCCTATTTTTCTCTCCAAAATTTCATTTTAATTTTAAATGAGCTTCCACACATTATAATGTTGTTGCTCGTCTCTATTTTCGGTGTTGCAATTGCCTATTTTCTCAGCTGTCCATAAACAATCCTTTCCCCTTCCGTTGGCTTTCCTTTTTCGTCGTCATCTGCTGACCATTCTCTTGTTGAAGCGTATCCCTCGACGATCGGAAGGACCATTCATTGTTAATTTTTGTTAATTTAACGATTACCCCTCCCCCCCCCCGCCTCCTCCCCCCGTGCGCTCCATTCCTCTGATTTTTTCTGAACTGACCATTCCTCTTCTCTCTCTCCCCTTTCCCGCCTCCCTCTCCCCTTTCCCCTCTCCCGCATTGCCCCTCATTCTCCCCCCTCTCATGTCAAGGGGGGGGGGGGGGGTGAGGCCTCCTAAACATCGATTATTTCCCCGAGATAATGAAAACAAAGATTGATTTTACGCGAGTTACTACCGAAAGAAAGGAGGGATCGCTTTCTCCGTTTATTAGCCTTCCAAAAAATTTATACACAAATCGCCCTTTCCCCGGGCAATGTGCTGTTGCTGGTGGCAACGGTCGTTTTGGTCGAGATCGGATGGAGTCCTCCGATCAGTCAACATATCCATTAATGATCAATCGGAGACGGGGGAGAGGGGTCTCGGAGAGTGGGGAGGGCGGATAGGGGGTAAGGGATAGAAGGAGGGAGGGGTAGAGGGGTGGGAAGGAGGGGGGGGGGGGCGGAGGAAGGGGGGGGGGAAGTGACGACAAATCTTTGCCGATGGATCGTTTAATTTCCTCTCTTCTGCCGTTGACAAATTTTGCGTGAAGAGAGAAAAAAAAAAGTAATGAATTTGTAACATTTTCGCAGTTGCGCATCCCTCGCGCACTTTTTGTCCTTTTCGCGAAATTATCATTTTTATAAAATATTCGTTTATCATAAAAATGCCGCACCGATAATTTATTTGATGCTGAAAAGCCTTACTAGTAAATTCTGTGTCGTACCTTGTCCAAATTGGCCAATCGGTCATACTTTTCATTAATTAAACTTGAGGGACATTCTTCTAAAGTGGCATTGTGTCATTGCCACTTTTTACCCCTTCTTTCTTCTCTTCATTTGTCTCTAAAGGTGCCGTATGAGGAGATTGTTTTCATCACACCAAAACAAAACCTATTTTTCCTTCCGCCTCCGTGGCGCATCTCTCCCTTCTCCCCTCCTCTCCCCCACTCGTCCGCCTTTCCCCTCCGCTCTCCCCCCCCCCGCCCCCCTTCCGCCGTCGTCCGTCGCAATTTTATTTTCTTCCCTGCCAATTTCCTCTCCCTCCCCCTTGGCCCTCCCTTCGCTTCCCGCGCTGCCCTCGGGGGACATGTTAATCTTAATTCGATTCATTTTCCTTCCCCCCCCCCCTCTCTCTTTTTACCCATTTATTCATTCATTCTTTGGGTACTTCTTCCCCAATAATGAGATGAGAGAGAGAGTCGGGCGCCCCCTTTTTGTTTGTCGCGTTTAGCAAAGGAAAGAATATTCCCCCCTCCCTCCCAATTTCTTCCATCAAATAATCGCCTATAAAATGTTGCAATTGCTCCAAAATTTCCCACATTCCTTCTCACTTTTTTTTCGCACATTTTAAATAAACACCGAAAAAGAAAAGAAAAGTGAATAAATTTATGAGCAAAAAGAGAGACCAAAACAAACAAATGCATAACAAAAAGTGAAGTGAAAATGAATAAATAATTCAAACTGTGAAAATATTTTTAAGCAATATTTACCGTATTCACATTTTATTACTGTAAAAATTCCAACTTTTCCCCCACTTTTTCTTCAAATTTAATGCCCAAATCTTCTGCTTCTGCGGACGATACGAATTTGCTGAAAAGATGTGGTTTGAGGACAGAAGTTTGTCGAATATGAAGGTGAATAAATGAGTGGAGGGAGTGCTATTTGTAGGATGACCAATAATAGCGGGTCGACCAATAAGTGCTGCACCAATTTGAATATCTTTTTAACCATCGATTTGTGTTGACTATTTTTGGAGGCCAAAGGCTGTGCCAAGCCTCATTAAAATGTTCACTTTTGCCTTTCTCCGGGAATGGGAGAAAATACTGGTCACGGAGTTACGTGCTTTCTTTTTATAAATTTTTCTAAGCGTCTTCGCCTCTTCTGTGTCCGTGCCAATGCAGTTACTTAGAAAATTTCTCGAATGTTATATTTTTCTGCCATTTTATTGCATTTTTGTTCTTTTTTGGTTATGTTTGAAAAAGCATTAACAAAATTGGTGGTGCGTACTTATTGTTCACCTGTAAGTAATTAATGAACACTCAAATTAATTAATAATGGCATTTATTTGCGGGAATTAATATTTTTCCTTTTTTCCTTTGTTTTGGCATTCTCTCCCCCCCCCCCTTGGCATTGTTTGATCAGTTTTTCTTTCTCTCTCTCTCTCTTTTTTTTTTTGATGGGTGCTGTCCATTTGTCGCCCCCCCCCCTTCCCATTGATCGCTTCCTTTTTCCAAGGTTTCCTCTCTGATCGTCGAGGAATGGCGGGACATTTGGTCGGCCAAGTCCGAGTTTATGTTCGCCGCGTTTGCCTATCTCTTCGCCACCACCAATTTTCTGAACCTTCCCAGGCTTATTCTCGACAACGGCGGACGTAAAAAGCGAAAAGAAAATTCTAAAAAAGTGAAGAAATTTTCGTATTTAGCCGCCTTTTTGGTCGCTTATGGCACTGCACTTGTTCTGGTCATTTTGCCAATTTTGGTGCTCGAAATTTGTGTCGGTCAACTGACCGGACGTGGGCCCGTCCAGGCATTTTACAACATTTGCCCCGTCTTTAAAGGCATTCAAATTTATTAATTATTTTTAAATAGTTTTAAATTCTTCATATTTTTTAGGTGTCGGAATCGCCCAAATTTTGTTTTCCATTTTTGTTTTGGTTCGTGCCAATTTCCATATGTTTTTTTTTTTTAATTTCGACGATTAAGGCAACGATGACGCGCTTTTTGGCATGGCTTTTCCTTTTCATTTTTCACCTTTTTTGGACATTGACAGACGACAGGCCCGGTAGAGCGCCATTTCACTTCAACCCCGTCCCAATCAGTCTCGGCTTCTCCAAAATTTTAGGCTTACCATGGCTGCACTGCAAAAATTTTCCCGAGTTTCAATTTGGGCCATGCATTGAGTCAATGTCGGTAATTAGTCAGAATGGCACCTCGGCTTTCGCTGGCCCTGTCCAACAATTGGCCACATTCCATGCAGAATCGGCCATGAGCCAATTCCAAAAGTAAAGCATTGGACCTCTCGGGACCGAAGTCAACAATTTGGGATTCTGTCCCCGTCTCATTTGTCTTTTTATGATCTTAGCTTCATTAATTGCCATTTTAATTTTTCAGTATTTTGGATGACAAAAGTGACAGTATTGTTGAGGTTGGCCAATTTCAATGGCACTTTCTCATCGCCCAATGCGCTGTTTGGGTTTTCGTCTTTTGTGCCATTTGTTTCGGCGTCCGTTGGCTCGGCAAAGTGATTGTGGTGTGCCATTTCTCTACTTTTTCATAGTTATTTATTTTAACCAATTGGCAGTTCACTTTCATTGTTCCGGTCGCTTTGCTTTTGGCCCTTTGCGGCCGTGCGATGTTCGCCTCGGGTGCCGTTGAAATGTTCCAAGAGTTTTTTGTGGATTCATTGGATTGGCACAAATTGAAGGATTATTTGGTTGGAAAAGGGGGGAGGAATCAGCCGAAATGAGGGACAACAAAACACTTTTTCCCGTCAAGGTTTGGAAAACGGCCGTTGAACA
Organism: Heterodera filipjevi; assembly: GCA_039877585.1. Taxonomy (NCBI): domain Eukaryota; kingdom Metazoa; phylum Nematoda; class Chromadorea; order Rhabditida; family Heteroderidae; genus Heterodera; species Heterodera filipjevi. The sequence continues at coordinate 10,831,139 of JBDPZO010000001.1, read as the reverse complement.
GGCCATTTTGGCAAGCGGGGTCGGCTTCGGCGCTTTGATCACCATCGGATCGTACAACAAACGGTCCAACAATTTGGTCAAGTGCGTTCATTTGCCCTCAAACCCCAATTTTTAAAAAACCGACAAACTCCCAATTAGGGACTCTTTCGTGTTGGTGTTGACCCACGCATTGATCAGCACACTCCAAGTGGCCACTGTTGTTGCGCTGGTCGGCCATGTCAGTGCCAAGACTGGACTTACCCCCGACCAACTCATTGACCAGGGTCTGTTGTCCGATACAGTGTTGTTTTATTGAATGTTCTCCTACTGTACCTTTGTTCCTTTTTGGCTACAGTATTCTGAGTTACAAGTTATCTGGGTTTAGGAGAAAACCAATTCCACCAGTTGCTCGTCTTCCTTGGCTTTCTGCCCCATGCTAAGATTCTCTCTGGCCTCTTCTTGTTCCTCTGCGCCTTTGTTCTTCTCAATGTTTTTGTGCGTTTTTTACAATATTCCCTCTTTCCGAGTTTACTGTGGCATTTATCGTCCCCCCCCCCCCCCTACAGTACCTTCTTGCCCTTTCCATTCTCGCCACTTTGGAAGATGCGCTCGGTGAAAAATGGTCACGGGTCTGTTTTTCGTTTTGTCAGCATATGTATTTGTAAATGCTTGTTTTGATCCCCATTTTCAGTGCTTTCCTCGCTTTGCCCTCGCACTTTTCGTGTGCCTTTTCTGCGCTTCGTCCTCTCTCTTTTTCGCCACTCAGGTGTGCTCATCAACTTCGATTTTTTTTGTGTTCCAAAACATTCAAAATTTAAGGCCGGCACTTTTGGCTACGAATTGGTCAGCGGCTTCCTCAACTACGTGACCGTGTTGGCCCTGTTGGCGTTCGAACTGTTCGCCATCGGTTGGGTGTACTGCGCCCACTCGTTGGCCATGGATCTGAGGACGATGCTCAGCTCCACCTGTTGTTGGTGCCTCGGCTATTTGTTGCTCTCCTTCTCCTATATTCTTTGCTCCATTCCCATCGTATTTCTCCCCCCCCCTAATTTTTCACAATTTTTAAAATATTTTTTCCCCGAATTTCCAAAGGCAATTGCCGTCCTCAACGTGCTCGGCTATTCGTTCGCCAAATATTCGCCCCAATTGCGCTCTTGGGAATGGAGCGAATTGTGTGGCGTTGCCATTGCCCTCTTCCCGCTCCTTCCGATTCCCTTCTGCGCCTTTTTGGCCATTTTCCGTGCCTGTTCTCGCGGCGGTCCGCGTTCACTTTGCCGCGTCTGTCGGAATGCCAAAAATTTGTGTTTTGAATTTTTCGTTTTTCAGAGATTTTGTTTGGCCTTCCGTTCCCCGATGCGCTACGAACTGATGAAAGGGTCGATGTCCAGCAGCGGTGCTCACCATCGCATCACCTCCCACCATGGCCATCTTCACCCCCGCTTCTCGGCCGGCTCTTCGGCGCCTGTCGGCGGTTACGTGCTGTTGCCACAGGCGCCACTCGTACAAATTAAAGATAGAAAAATCACTAGTGAAAATTTTCAAATTGACTAGGCTCAACCCGAAAGTGATGACGTCGCGCCGGGCAGTGCGAGCGCAGGCGCACGAAGTCGGCACACCAATGACACGGCATCGTCCACTCTGAGGGCCGACTCGGCGGCAAAGCATCACGCCGCAGGGCTCCGAGCTTAGCAGTACTAATACAAAAACAATGTACAAAAAAGAAAATAAAATTAAAATTTGCTGTTTGTCTTTCAAAGATCGGCTCAATGAGCAATGTTTTGCCTCAAATTGGCATAATTAACAAAAGGTTAACTTTTTAGTTGCTTCAACATCCGATCTTTGTTAATTTTTGAATGTAATTTATTTACATTATCTCATTTATTTTCAAAACATTTCTCAGCGTAACATTTTTCTTTGTGAATTACATAATTAATTCATTTTATTTGCTAATTATAGCGGCATCATTTTATCTCTTTGTTCAACTGCCAATGTTTCTAAGTATATATATTATCCATCTGTTTTATATTTATATTCACATTATCAAATTAATTAATCTCTTTATGTATAAAAAATAAAGGACATTTTTTATTTCATTATATTTAACAGGTTATTTATGTTTATCACATAAGTTTAAAAATTTGCTGACACAAAAAAGGACCGAAATCGGAGAAGGATGAGGAGGGCAATTAATTAACAAAGTTAATGAGCGATTCAATTAAAGGGGGCGGAATGATTGAAATGAAAATAAAGGGGAATAATATTCAACAGTTAGACTGATCATTAAACATTTCCCTTGGAGGACAGGGAGCATCAAAAGCAGCGAAAGGGGCCATCAAGTTAAGGAAAGAGTTAATTAGCATGCACAATTATGCATTTAAAAGAAGGAAATTAAATGAAGAGAAAATCAATGGTAAAGAAATAATTGATTTTGGGCGAAGAGACGGGGGGGGGGGAGAAAAAGAGGTAAAAGGGCGGGTGTTTGCACAATGTCACCTCATCACATCATTTTCACTTTCAGCAGTTTTTTTACTCCCAAAGGATGAGAGGGAAAAAAGGACGGAGAGAGGGATTTGGCCGACCAAAGATAAAAAAGATTTATCTTTAAAACCATTTTATGGCAAATGGAGACAAAGAGAAACGCACTTTAGGGCACTCTAATAACATGAGAAAAGAATAGCATGACTTTTGCAGAGGTGGCTAATTTTAGAACTGCCGAACAACAGTTTATGCACATATGCCATAAAAAAGGATGACAAAGGCAGCCGAAGAAAGGCATTTGAATGTTGGCAAAAGAAGGCAATGAAAGGGCCAAACACAAAAAAAAAAGAATGGCATTTTGCCATCAAGATGGACAAATGCCATATCAATTATTGACTTGCTGCCCGACTTTCACCCTTTTTTTGTCTATTTCATCGAATATTTTGCTGCCGATGTCCATGTTTCCCCCCTGCCTTTCACTTTGCCCTCAACTCCATTTAATCAATTTAAAGAGTGTGCCATCCACGGGTCAATCATTTTCCAACTTCCCCCCCCCCGCCCCCCCCCCCTCCCATTGGCATCCTAACATTGATACTCTGTATTTTGGTGTTCTATCCATCCCCATTTTGCCAATTGGTGATTTTTGTCGCTTTTTTCGCCTTCCTTCGCGTCATCATTTGCCCAATTTGGCCATTATTAATGCCACCCTTAGGAAATCAGCGGCACATATCATCCAATCAACACAACAGACGAAAATTCATCCATAAAGCCACGAAGGCATTGAATGCCAACATTAAAAAGGCACACAAAATGCCAATATTTGCCAGCACAAAAAGTCATGGCTTTCTGAGAACGTCAGCACTATCCTTTTGCTATTGGCATCCCATCTCAACATCCAATCCAAATCGTATGACGAAGAGCAAAACGACGACCATTCAAATGCTTTTCCCCGCCCACCCCCTCCCTCGCCACCTCAACCCCTTCTACTGCTGCCTTCAAATACCAAACCAAAAAAGATATTTTGTCATAATTTTTGTTAAACGAATCCCTCCCAATTCCATTCCATCCAATTCTGCCCCCTTTCTCCATTTTTGTGTTGTCATTTTGTCAAATATTTGTAAAATGGACATAATCCCTTTTTACTATGAAAATGGACAATTGGAGGCCCTCTCTTCGGCCCACCAATGGCTTAAGCAAAGCGAAATGTCGGCCCCAACCTGCTCCATTTGGTCCAGTGGGCTAAACGAGGCAATTGCGCGAGAACGGATTGCCCGGGACGCGACTTTGGTGGGGAATGGTGGCGCCGTTTCAAAGAATTTGGGGCACGCGCCTTTGGCATTGGAAATGGGCACGCCGACGGGCATTTTGGTGCCGAATCATTTGTGGCATCAGCAAAAGCAACAACAACAGAAACATGAGCAACAACAACAACAGCGGCAGCAAATCAGGCAAAATGTCAAGAATAACATTGTCAACAAAATAAACCGACGCCGCAAGGCGGCGATCATTGCGCGATGTGCGGGCGGCAGCGCCACCAGCGAAAGCATTTCATTGTCGGCACTTTCTGCTTCAAATGGAAATGGGGGCATCACTGTATCACACCCATGCTCAACCACAACACTACCGGTCAATGTTTTATCAACGGGCACTTTTGCCACAAATTTGCCAAAAGCGTCAAATCAGCGGACACCGACAATGAAGGCAAAAATGGCAACCGCAACAGGAGTATCGCCGAGCCAACGCGGCACAACAACTGACGCGTCCGAGTCGGACGAGGAATCGGACGTGGAGGTATTCGAAGTGGACGAGCCGGAATTCGGGAACGACGATTTGTTCGACAGACTGAACAGTCTCGAGGAGAAAAAGGTGAAAATTGTTAGGGGGGAGAAAATAAATTAAAAGGGAAAGACTTTTCAGTATTAAAGATATTGTCAATCAATCACATTATATTGTATTAATTTACCCGAATTGTCCTTAAGCATAACGACGACGACCCAAAGGTGGCGCAATGGCGCAAAACATTTGGAAAAGCGATCACCGAACGCTATCGGAACAAATGCCGACGACGGAATATGCTGTGCCGACGAATGTTGGAGTTCAATTTGCAACGGTTGAAGGCCACCGAAAACATCGAACTGAGCCAACTGTTGTTGACGGATTTGCGCATTCGCGAAAAATACGCGGTGACCACAGAGCGAAACAGTGATCAGCTTTTGTTGACCCATCGGGAGACCGGCAGGTGATTGAGAACACCCAAATATTGGGACTGACTGATCAGAGACAATTTAATACAAATTTAAGGGTAATGGGCACACACAAAAATATAATTTAGGGATAAAAGGCCAACCCAGAATAGGAGGGGTCTAGACTAGGGCCAACCCGGAACCTGGAAAATTTCGGGATGAAAGGTAACTCTGGAATTTTTGGGATAATCGGCTACTCTTGAAATTGTAGGGATAAAGGACCAATCCGGGAAATTGTGGGGCAACAACTGGAAACCCTTTTTGAATTTTGGATTACTAATCTCATTCAGGGTGTTCATCTGCTTGGAGGACATGTTCGACGTGCTGTCCAAATTTCACACAGAGCACGGACACGGAGGCAGTCGCAAAGCGATGTACGTGGAGGCGCGGAAGCGTTTCGCCAATGTAAGCAAAGAAATTGTGCGCGAGTTTCTGAAGGGCTGCGACCAATGCACGGGGGGCCGCGAAAGCAACGGATGGGGCGGACGGCGCGTCAAAGGCGCCGGACGAGGTGTGGCGACGGCTGTGCCGCGTGCGACGGCACGCGGAAGCGGAACACCGACGCGGACGACTGAAATTGTGGGCGGATTGGCTCTCCGACAGTACATGGAGCGGATGGAGCAGCAGCAGCAGAAGAGCAAGCAGCAACACATTTGAAAATGAAACATTCCCCCCCCCCGCAGCCATTTTGAATTTTGTAATTGTTTGTGCAAATTAAAAGTTTATCACGCTCAATTTGACTATTTGCCCGATTAGTGTCGAATGGCGCAGAAAAAAAACAATTCTCAGGCTTTTGTTTTAAACTTTTTTTACACTTTGAGCATAAATGCTGACTATTTATGCGGTAATATTAAGTTTTTATTTTTTCTGATAAAATTTTATGAGTGAAAATTTGGAAATAAACCAAAATTGAAGGGCATTTTAAGCTTTTTTAAGTAAACTTTTTCATGTGCACTTTTAAGCTTTGCCTCGGCATCTTCGTGAAATGTATCACCGTAAAAGTGAAAAAACGCGAGTAAACAAAAGAAAGTTAAAGGGCATTTCTTAAAATATTAATTTTAAAATCAAATTCGCATATTTATTAATAAATGGACTGCTCAGATTTAGACATTTGAGTAAATGGCAGAGCCAACACAGGTCGTTGTTTCCTCAGAATAAAAACAGTTCAAATCCACGGGCAATTGGTTGAAAATTACTCTGAACTCTTCTTATCTTCTTTTTTTTATACTATGGCCTAAAATTGATTGAATACGCAAAAGTAAAATTTGAATGGTATAAAAACAATGGACTCGCAAAGTTTTTGAGCCGGATTTTTTTTTTGTTTTCTCTTGAGGTTTCTGTTTTTAGTCGAGTCAAAAAGTTGTCGATTGGATTGTTTATTTATATTTTCCCATTCCTTTGGGTATATTTAAGAAAAAGGACTTAACGCTCTTTTGTGTATTTAATTTAATTTAATTTAATTATCGTTCTTTCTTTCTTTTGACAATTACAACAGACAGACAATTTGTTTTTGTTCTACCCTTTGCTTTTTGCGCACCAAATGTCCACATTTGACGTCGTTTTTTAGTCAATACATACATTTGCTCAACTAATTAATTATACAAAAATCTAATTACCTTAATAATTTAAATTTCTTAAAAATTCCTTTTCTCAATGCTTTTCAATTTATTTTTCATAAACAAAATGACTCCGTCCATTTTTCAGCTTTTCATCGCCGTTAATTTTATCTGTTAACTTCGACCAATTCATTCTTTTATCTTTTCTTCTCGAATATTTTTGATAAGCGGTGATTTGTGGTGCACATTCATTAGGTTTTCTCTTTTTAAAATAAATAGTCCAAAACTTTGTATTAGTAAAATAATTTAATTTGTTTCAATTTAATTTTATTTATTTCTCTCAGCGATAAAATGGCATTGGCAAACCTTCAACAATTATTTTTTGTTATTTTTGTTTTTTTTGTTTCAACTGAAAAGTGCCGTAGTGCAAATATTTTGTTCACTTTTTTCCATGACAGGGGTAGCCATTTCCAATCAGTGCTTCCACTGATGCAAAAGTATGGCACAGAATCACTAACAACAGTTTAAATTTAAATTTGTAAATAAATTAAACTAAAACCAAATTCATTCAAATTAAATTTGATAATTAATCATTTTTTAATTATTTTTAATCATTTTTTAATTATTTTAATTAGACTTGCGAGTCGGGGCAATAATGTATCCGTTTTGGACACAATTTATGAGCATGACCAGAGCCCATCCATCCATCACATTCGGGCACTTCTTCCCCAACGCCATAACGATGAAAATGTGCGAATTAAATAAAAATGGCAAATTAATTATTAATTACAATTAAAATGTTTTTTTGTTAAGACAAGGGTAAATAAAAATGTAATGAATTTAAAATGTCTTTCTTCAGTCCAAACGTCAATTTGCTGATGCTGTTTGGTCAACACGCCTTGTGGCCTCTGATTTGGCCATTTATTTTGGGAAATGCGACGAGGAACTCGGCATTTTGATGCAAAATCATAGCCAAAAAGTGCATATTTAAACAATATATTTAAATTTTTATATTTATGCTTTTCCTTTTAATGATTCATTTGGCTTTTCTTTGCCCCCCCCCCCCAATCTGTGCCGTTCCGTCCCTTTTCAGTTGGCTCAACTGATGGACTCGCATTGGGATGTCATTGTGCTGGACGATCTTTTCTGGTCCTTTGGCTTCGCCTTTGCCACTCTGAAGCATCGCCAGTGGCAAAAGTCGCCGAGTGGACGCAAGGAACCACACATTGTGGTGTACTCGACGGCACAAGCCGGACTCAATTCACACAATTCCATCAGAGCGACAAGTAGGAGGAAAAAGATAGAGAGAGAGAGAGAGTGAGAAAAGAAAGAGAGTGAGAGAGAGAGTGAAGAAAAGAAAGAGAGTGAGAGAAATGGCATAAAAAAAGAGTGAGAGGGAAAATGACAAAAAAGGAGAGAAAAGAATAAAGAAAAGAGGAGATAGAAAATGGAAAATGATAGGAAATAATAAAAAAGAATAAATTTAATGACATAATTCGATTCAAAAAAATTTAGAAAAATCAAATTAAATAAATCTTCAAACAGTCTCATAATATGTGTTAATTAATTTTCACTTTTTTCCCCGAAGGCCAATTTTGGGTCGGTCGGCCCCCTCTCTGTCCAATGTATCCGACAGATTCCAGCGATGTGTTTTCGCCTGATCGCTTCTTCCATCGAATTCACACATTCTATGAAATAGTGCAAGAAGAAATTGCGATCAATTTTGTTGGTAATTTTTAAAAGAAAAAATAAAACAAAATTCTAATTTCAAATTTAGCACTTAATTTTTTGATGCCAAACATTGCCAAATTTGGAGTGCCAAATTTCAGTTTTTTTGAATTTTATTCGCGCACCCAATTGTTTTTACATGACAGCATCGACAGGCTTGGATTACCGGTGGCAAGTGAGAAACAAAGGACAAATTGCCAAATATAAATAATTAGAAAATACTACTGTATTGTTTAATTATTCGATTACGGTATTTCAGCTGCCGCTGACATAATCGGTGTCAGTGCCCACTGCAAAACGCCCAAAGACGCGTCCACTCTCCCCGTCAAATTTAAACAGTTTTTGGAGGATCCGAGCTCAAAAGATACATACAATGGAAAAAGAGAAATCACATTTTACTTATTATTATTATTTTTAGGCACCATTTACATCGCCTTTGGTTCGCACATCGATTGGAAATACGCGCCAAAGAAATTTCTGGACGCATTTATCGCCACTTTTCGAAGACTGCCCGAGTATCGTTTCATCTTCGTATGCAATGAGTGCCAAATACCGGAAGAGTGAGTTTACCACGGGGGAGGGAGTATAAATTACAAAAATAAATAAAGAAGGATGGCGCTTAATCACTCATTTTCCAAATGCTTTTTTTGTCTGATAATGTCGAGAGGCGCCGCTGGGAAAATTCTTGGAAAATTTATTCGAAATTTGCGAAAATTTTCAGCTTGACCAGCTCCGTGTTCGTGCTCAAATGGGCGCCTCAACTCGAAATTCTCTCTCACCCCAACGTAAAAGCATTTATCACTCACGGGGGCAACAAAAGGTGACCAACGCACCAATCATAATAAACTAATGTCCCCCCAATCTCATCATTTAAACCCATTGGTTAGCGTTCGCGAGGGAATGTGTGCCGGTGTTCCGCTTATTGTGATGCCAGTTTATGCCGAACAGGTCGACCAGCACCAATTGTGCTATTGGCAATGCTTTATTACCTTTAGTCTCACACTGCGCATTTGTTGCTGAAGCTGAATATTGCCCCAGTGATAAACAAATTCAACTTTGACGAAGAGCGTCTGTTCAATACGATTAGTAATGTAAGGAGATGAACACAAAAATTAATTGATGGTAATTAGAGGGGCGCTAATTAACCAAAAGTAATTAACAATGAGGGGCACTCAATTAGTAGAAGGCAGTAAATAATTTAAATTTTATCAGATTAAAAATTTCTTTTCGTTTTTCCCCCTTTAAGGTGGTCTCAAGGCCAGAAGCAGAGACGCGGTCCAAGAAGCTTTTGGAGCTGTTTATGGACCGTCAAATCCCAGCGATTGAAGAAGGGGCATTCGCAGTGGAACGAATTGTCCGGCACCCCTTTAGAATATTTGCCAAATTTGTGCAACGCAAAGGAATGGCATTTGGATGGACAGAATTTGCTCATTTTGATGTCATTATTGTGCTGTTCATTTTGACCGCTATTATAAGCCTTTAAAAAAAGAACAGAGAATATTTATGTTTATCAATTTGGGAAAAATCAAAAAATAAAGTGAGAAAATGGCAATAATGTTGGTAAAAATTTAAGCAAAATTTTTAATTTTTTAAAAATCAGCAGAAATGGAGGAACAATTACAATTTGATGGAATAGGCCAATGGTCCATTTCCTGTTGAGTAGGCCCATAATTCGTTTTTCATTGAGTAGAGGCCAATCGTCGAATAGGCCTATGTGCGTTACCGTTGGGCCATCCCCACCCCAAAGGGAGAGCATGGCGCTTTCCGCCCATCCCGCCCAAAACCGGTCAGTGGGCTATTAACAAGCAGATTATTCGTTGATGAATAAAAAGTTGACAATTAATGCATTAATAGATCGACTGAATAGGAGAAAACAATTCTCCGAGAAGTGGACCCAATTTCCAAACCAATCAGTGATCAGCAGAATTAAAGCGACAGTTGGCACCCAAAAAGACGACGTTAACCGGAAGAATTGAGCGTAGCAGAGAGAACAATTAGCAGAAGGAAATGGGCGGGGGGGGGGGGGGCTTTGGCATAACAATACAAATGGCAAAATAATTGAATTGTAAATTATTTATTAGTTATTACTTCTTCATAATGCCTTTCATCAGAGTTAAAATATAGAAATGATTGCTAGAAACATTAAACAATTAAAAATAAATTTTTTTTTACCCTTCCATAGTTCAGAAAAAAATATTTAAATTAATTTTCTCTAATGTAAAACCCCTTTCGCAAAAACAGAAGGACCAGGACTTCTATCTGAGTAAATATTAGCTCTTAATAATGAGGATTTATCTCATTGTTTTAGAAGGGGTCAAATTGGGATTTTTATGAGGGATTTATCGTTTTTGTGATCTTTTCAAAGCTTTAGGTTTTGTGATTTTTAAAAGTCTTTCACAAAAACATTAAAATTAACTTTGAGAAAAATCCCTTAACGATTCAAAATTTCTTAAATTCTGAAATTCGTCAGTTTTACAGATTTGCCGAATAATTCTTGTCATAACTTTTATCAAACCCAGACAAATAAATCTTGGTTTAATTCAGTTGCCTTCGTCCTTTATTTTTGGCTTTCGTCCTTTGAAAAATTGAAGCGTCCTTTATTTCAAAGATGTCCTTTGAAAACGCCAAAAATGTAAATAATGCTCATTTTTAAGCCAAAATCCATTATCAGATCAGACCCAAATTTTCAAAAATTTTCCCGGCGATGCCTATCGGCACCGCCTCCGCACCCCCTCCCCTCGCTTGGTGAAAAAATGAAACATTTGAATAAAATAACGTGTTTTTTTTGGAGTGTCCTTTGAATTTACTAATTCTTACTTACCCTTAAAATAGAGCTCGGGCGATGGCAACCCTTGTTTAATTTATTTTACTAAGTACAAATAATTAAATGATAAATATTGATTTGTTCCTCTTGTGATTGTTTTTATTCACCATTCTTTTCTTTCTTTGTTTTCGTCGTGTCTTTTCTTTTTATTTATTTCTTTTTTATCTGCTCGTTGGTTGCTTGTTCACCATTATTTCGCTTATTTGTCCTTTCTCCGTCTCTTATTAATATTAATTTTATCATTTGATTTTTTCCGTAAAAGAAAAATTTCACCAATGCTTTTTTTTGTCTTTTTTTTTGCATAAATTTTTTTGCTCAATACTTAGTCGCTTAACAATGGCCTTATTTACTATCTTCTAAACATAAAGAGCTTTTGAATATTTCTAAGTTCGCTTAATTTCAAGGGCGTATCTAGGGGGGGGGGGGGGGGGGGAATGGGGGGAATTCCTAGGGATGTGCGAGACTCTCGGTTCTCGGTTCCCGACTCGGGAAATTTCCCGGGTTTTTCGTGTCTCGGTCTCGGTTCTCGGTCTCGGGTTTTGTTTCTCGGAAACCGGGAAATTTTTGCACTGTTAAAGATGGCTTTGGGGTCAAAGACAGACAGACAGACACATGATGTAAAGATTTTTTTTTTCCAAATTTCCTGAGTATTTTTACTTTGCAAGTATGATATGCCAAATTATTTCTGGATTTCTTCAAAATAATCTTAAAAATTCCCAAAAATTGACCTTTTTTTCGTCTATATCTGCTAACAAATCTGGCAAATTAGAGGAATTCCCTACCAAAATTTTAATTTTTCGTTTCAATTTTGATGATTGAAATTGTTTTTTATTTTAAAGATCTTATATTTTACCTTATAAAGATTCGTTTAAAAAACGGCTCCAAAATGGCAAAAAAAGAATTGAAGGCACGATCGGGATTTCATTTTGATTCAGAAAAATTGATTTTTTTCTGGTGAAGCAAAATTTGTTGTTAGTAATGATTTTCAAAATTTTAAGGATGCCGGACCCTCGCTTCTTAAAATGTTGAAAAAATAGACTAAAATTTGACTTTTTTAGGTCCAAATCTGTTAATGATTTAACCAAATTCTGAAAAAAAAGTTTCCGGCGGCGCCCATCGGCACCACCGCACTAATTAATCTTTTTGAATCTAAAGGACTCAAAATTTACTAATTTTTTTAGCAAATTTTAACAAATTCATATATTTTTCAAAAATTTCCCAGGTCGCGCCTATCGGCAACACCAGACCTCCGTTCACATAGGTTTTCTCAAACTTTACCCCTAAAATCCAAAAATTAGTCCTTTTTTGTCAATATTTGATACTAAATAAAATACATTTATATTTTGAAAATTTTCATCTACTGTCTCAAAGTACAATTTATCCAAAAAATCTGACGGAAATATGTACATAATTCGCAAGCAATATATATTTCAGAAGACCATGCATCTTGCTGTTAATTTTAGAGAATCATATAATTGCTTTTGTTCAAAAAAATAATACAAATTTAGACAAAATTTTGCATTTTGTCAAAAATTTCCCGGTTCCCGGTTCCCGACTCGGGAAATTTCCCGGGTTTTTTGGGGTCTCGGTCTCGGTCTCGGTTCCCGGGATCATTTCCCGGTCTCGGTCTCGGTTCTCGATTCCCGGTAAAAATCATTTCTCGCACATCCCTAGGAATTCCCCCCCCCCCCCCCCCCCGAAATGAAAAAAATTTTTTTTTTTTCACCAGCAAGAGAAAGGAAAAAAGAAAAAAAGGGGAAACTTTTGGGCAATTTTCTTTTAAAAACAGCCATATTTTCTCTGAAAATTGACAAATTTAACACAAATATTGACTTAAATTTCTGTGAAAATTTCTGGGGCTGAAATGACTAGGAAATTTCAGCGCGGCGCTCAAATGGCGCGCTGAAATGGCTACTCCCCCCTCCGAAATTTTTTTCTAGATACGCCTCTGCTTAATTTGGTTAGTAAGAAAAAAGTTGTGACGTTTTAGACACGTCTCGCACGAAAATGGTCCAGTCCGAAAATCCCAGCCCTAATAATAATTATGGTAAAAGGGAACCGCCCCAGTTCGTTGCGGTGCGGTACATTTCGTCGCGGGGCCATAACATTTTTCTTTAATAACCAAAAACAAATAAAATTGGTATGATTCGAAAGCATTTCATATGCTCTTTTAGCCTGTATAATTTAAAAAATTCCATTAAGGTACAAAAATGAATCGTTTTAAATTCTTAAAATATAAACACATTGAAAGATATTGAGAAATAGGAACTATTTTAGCAAACCCTTCCAAAAACCCTATTTTCATCCAATTGCAGATACTTTGGCTTTTATTTTTCCATTTATTTAGGGACGCACAAAGAAACTTCCTAAAGCTTAAAAAAAATTTTGAACTCCATTCCAGTGTTTGGGCCGAGATTTTATCAACTTTCGGACCCCATAAATTTTTTTCCTTAGGTAACTAATTTTTATTCTTTGTGTCTTTCAAATGCTGCTTATGATCTCTATAAACGCCAAAAAACTGAAAAAATTTAGCCCCCTATAAAAAAGTTATGAATAAAAATAACAAAAATTCCGACTTTTTGCGTTCTTCAAGTTGTAACATTTTTTAGAGTTTTCGATCGCTTAGAAATAGCTTATCGATACTCTAAACATTAAAAGCTTTCGAATAATATCGAAAATTTGGTTCACAAAGTAAAAAATTACAAAGCCCTAAACGAGTCTGGCGCCGAATCGACTTGCTCCGTTTTAAACACTGGCAAAAAAAAAAATCACTCTCTGTGTTTCTGTTAAGATATTTTTTAGAATTATTTCGTTTTATTTTATTTTCAACTGATAACAATATTGTTTAGTGCTAGATATATAAATGCTTTAGAAGCCTATCAAAACAAAAATTACTAAAGAGAAAGAGTAACAATAATTATTGTATTTTTTAATTGCATAATTAAAATGGCGAAACGGGACTATTCATTGCCGCCGTTTCGCCGTTTCATTGCCGGCCGTTTCATTGCCAGTAGGTTTCAGTACCAAATTGTATTTCGGTTAGTATTTTAAAAAAAACTAGGTCTAAATTTTCCAAATAACTAAGGTTAGGTTTTCAAAAAACTGGGGTTTGAATGTTAGGAAAATGGTTTTTTTCGGTATTGGTATCGGTAATTCGGTACATACCGATACCTTCGGTGTATACCGATACCGAATGTATACCGAAATCTCAAAATGCTTCAGTAGGTATACCGGACGGTATATACCGAAAATATCGAACGGTATACCGAAAATATCGAACGGTATACCGAAAATATCGAACGGTATACCGAAAATATCGAACGGTATACCGATACCGTGCCGAACCCTTGGTAGAAACCTACTGGCAATGAAACGGCTGGCAATGAAACGGCTGGCAATGAAACGGCGGCAATGAATAGTCCCCTACCCTAAAATGGCGTAGTCTTGGCGTTGCGGTTATTTTGTCTAACAATCCAACAATAAAGGCGCTTCCGCTCCGAGTGCCGAAATTCCGAGTGCCGAATAGTGTAAATAATGTCCGAGTGCCGAAAAGGCCGAGTTCCGAATGCTTTTTTTAAACTGACACTACTCTAAAATTAAGGCTTAGTTTAGGTCTAAACTTTGGCATAGGCTTAAGCTTGACTAGGTCTAGGCTTTTATTTTTTTCATTTTTTTAACAAAAGCCATTTTGGCTTTTTTTGTGCCATTCGGAACTCGGAATTTTTTTTTGTTCTATTCGGCACTCGGACCGGTAGCCAATACCAATAATGTCACTGTTTTGCTTCTTCAGTATGAGTGCAAGGTCTTTTTTTCAGGTTGTAATAACACATATATAAATTAGTGAATATTGCATCATCATCACACTATGAAAATGGAACATTACAAAGTGGTTTTCCTGTTTCTTTTGCTTTGTTCGGTTGAAATTGTTGCAAAACGTGGTGGTGGCGGAGGCGGAAGGTTTTGGCACACATTTTAATAAACAAACACTAAGATTCGCCCCATTTTCACGTTTAGAGGCGGATTTGGCAGGTGAGAGCAATTCCATTACACTAATGGCACATTTAAAGGCACATGTCTCATTTGCCTTCTATTCTTCCCATTACAGAGGTTCATCTGCGGCTCGCGCCGGTTCGGCCAGCCGCGGTGGGTTATTCAGTGGAGGAGGCACCAGCCGAGGAAACAATGGTGGATTCGGTGGAGGGACGGCACCAAAGCCGAATTATGGACGAACTAGCGGCGGGGGAGGATGGTCAGACACATCTGGTAAAGGCACACACGGAGGGACGTCATACCGAACGCCCAGGCAAGAATGGGCCTTGCCGCTACCAACTTTTGAAAAAACTCTTTTTTAAGTTTTTCCCGTGGAAGTGGCGTCGGCTCTCATTCGCGAGGCAGTACCTTCAAAAATATGATGATCGGTGCCGCTGCCGGCGTCATCGCTTACGAGGCAGGCAAAGCCATCATTCGTTCGGCTGCTTCACCAATGCAGTAAGTGAATGAACAACAGCAGCAGCTTCAATTAGCCGTTCTTTACACTTTTGTGCCCTTTGTTTTGTTGGCCTTTGAGGCCAAATCCTTTTGGTCAATTAATAAAACAATTTAAATTGTGAAAGCACCACATATTACCGATTTTAGACACGCTATTTATGAATCTGAAAAAGAAAGTAATTCCCCAACATTTTCCCGAATTCTTTTGAAACTAAGGAATGGAAGAAACCTGAACTTATGTTACAAGAAATGGTTGTTTTTCTAAGATCCTCCCTCCTTCAACGCGACTAACAATTTCACAAAAAATTGTTGTGTTTGAAAAATTGCTTTTTTTAAACAATTCGACCCTTTTAGACGATTTTGTCAACAAATTCCTGTTTTCAGGTGGGGCGGTCGCAACTACTATTGGGGTTCCCAATATTACCCCGGCGGAATGTCTTCCGGACGGACGATGTGCCGAATGCCGGTCGACGCTTCGGACCCGCAGTTTGGCAACGTGTTCCTGCCGGGCGGACAGTCGCGGCCCAAAGAGATTGTCTGGTCGTGCAACTACAACGAGGTACTGACTCGGCATTGTTTCCAACTTCCCCCCCCCCCCCTCAAAATAAGGCAAAAATCTTGAAACCTAAGAATGGCACTAAAATATATTGTTATCGTAACATAATTACCCCCCCCCCACCCCCCTTTAGCAATGCTGTGGCTACGAGTGCTGTCCTGGAGGCGGCGGTTATGGCGGAGGCTATTGGAACTCGCGCCCGGGGGTCGGAATGGGGTATGCCTCTTGGACTTTGCCGCCACTTCTTTTGTTGATTTTCTTCCTTATGTAACGCGCGTTTTGGTCCATTTTTACCCTTTCATTCTTTCTCCTCCTTTTCCCGGTGCATTTATTCAATTTTTTATCGATTCGATTTCCGTCTCTTGCCATCCATTAAAACTTATCACTCATTTTGATGTTTGCTTATCCCCCAAATTTGCCCCTGTGAATAAATTTGTGTTGGATATCAATCACACAAATGTTTTGCAATAAAAAAAATACAAGTCCATCAGAAATATAACTGTTAAAAAGGTGTGCCTTAATAAGTGCATTAACACTTCAATGTTAATCAGGGAAGGGCCTTAAGAATTTTCCTATTTTAATTTTATTGGATCAGAAGTAAACCCCTAAGAAAAAGTAATTTTTGTCAATGCTTTTAACCCGTTTCCTAATGACTTTATTTTCATCATTTTAGCACAATAGTTCTGTTACTGCTTCTGTGCGTGGGTGCCGTGTGTGTGCTCAAACATTTTTACGACAAAAAGCGCGAAAGGGACGCGGAAGAGGAAGAACGGGCCAAATACCAACAGGGGAATGGTCAGCGGGGGAAGCGACTATGACTGGTTTTAAAGTTGACCAAGCACCGGGTTTGCGGTGCCATGCTTAGGCGACCCGGCGAAAGCCCGTTGGTTTCGCTTCTCTGCTCCCTAAACAAAATAGACGAAACAAGGCAAAAAAAAATAACTAAGTGAATTGTTTTTAATTTGGTACTTTAGAAAATTCCACACCTTTTGCTCTCTATATGGGTCAAAGTATATTCTTGTGTTTTATCATTTTCTCAAAACAGTGAATTTTTCCGCTTCGGGACCGACTGCTTCTGAACCTCCACCGCCTTACGGGTTCAGCATTTAACAACGCATCAGCAACCACATGAATCAGCTTAAATCGGTAGTCAGATGGATTTGGTGATCAACTCGTTCTCTATTCATTTTGGAAGCATATATTCCGCACCATTCCCATTGCTCCGCCACATTTCTCTTCCCTTACGATCTTTTGTGTCTTGCCAGCTAAAAATGCTATGATCTCTGAGCTTTGTTTTCTGATGTAAACGCCAAGGGACGTATCCCTCCACAATTTGTATATCATCATATGCATTCGATCAAATCTGATAAAGTTTTAGTTCTGATTTTATAAAAATTACCTATTTCGACAAACATTCTTTGTTTTTTACACAATATGCCTCTAAGCCTGTCAAATCACAATAATGAAACACAATGAGGGGACGGGGCGGTTCACTGGGTTTTCAAACATTATTGTTGAAATGTCTTAATCTGTTACGTAACCTTAAAGCACATCACCAGGGGAAGGGAGGGGTCTCTGGCACTTCGTTCGCCTTCGTTCGCATTCACATTTGCCTATTTGGTCACTTCGTGTAATGCGTTCGCAAAATATTCAATGTTTTTGGAGGAAATTCCGGCCATTGAAATTCGTCCGTCCCGCGTCAGATAAATGCTGAACTCCTTCGTGAGTCGATCGACCTGTTCGAAATTGAATTTATAAGTCACTTGCATGTGCCAAATAACAGAAAAATGTTGAACTTGTTCTGGACTGATGCCGGTAAAGCAGAACATGCCGATTTGGTTGACAATGTGGTCCCAATTGCGTTTGGAGCCGGCCTTGGTCAACAGATCGCGAAGTTGGGTGCGCATGGTGATAATCCGATCGGCCATTCCCTTCACATCGACCAGCCTTTAAACAAAGGGTTATGCCTCCTATTCTATCAAATTCATCGAGTTGGGGGATTCGTCGTCACTCCACCCCGTTTTACGAACCTCCTTTCGGATCTCCTCTCGGAAATTTTGAAAAGAATTTCCAAATCAAATTTTTCATTGATAACGCTTATGTGTAATCGGTACAATTTTTATCTCAGGGAAAGATGACATTTTCAATTACCATTGCTGACGCAGTTTCGGGTCCGACAAAATTTTGGAAGCAATCCGTGCGCCATGAATGGGAGGGTTGGAAACCATCGGGCGGATGAGAATTTTCATCTGGGACATCACTCGGGCAGCCTCATCCTGGTCCTGGCAAAGCACAGAGTATGCGCCCACGCGTTCGCCTTTTAATGAACAAATAAAATAATGTTTTTTGGAAATTTTTTGGATTCGGAGACCTTCCTGTTATTCCATATTTTAGATGCAATTTATGCCGATCAGTGTAGATTTTTGAAAAAAATTTTCGGGAGGGGGGGAAGAGGAAGCAGCTACTCCCTTTTACTCATACCGATCCCCAAAAGCCTTATTTTATTGTTAGCAAAAGACACACCGTTAATTCCTTCCCTTACCATAAAGTCCCATGTTTTTGGCGAATGATTGTGCCAAACAAATGTTGTGTCCGGACTGAACAAAGTAGCGGACCGCGTGTGCGTCTCTGTCGACGTCGCCGGTGGCAAATCCTTGGTAGGCCATGTCGAAAAAGACGTACAAATTGCGACTTTTGCATGCCTCCGCAATTTTGATCCATTGTTCGGGCTAAATAGCGGATTTATCGGTTAATTTTCTTCGGATTAAAAAATAAGAAAATAGTTGAAAAATGAACACTGAAATTAGATGCTCTATTATTCGAATAAATGATGCATATGAATCATTTTTATACCAATTTTCTGTTTTTTTGGCCATTTTCTGGTTTTAAACTTTCAGATCAGATTCAAGAATTAAAACCAAAAAATAGACGAAAGAATTATTTGGGTTGTTTTGTCTTCATCATTCTCTCAATTAAAGAGGCAATTGCCCTCCAAAACATTATTTTAAAACACACCGTCGGGTCCACTCCGGTCGGATTGTGTGCGCACGCGTGCAGCAAAATGATGGACTGTTCGGGTATTTTCATGATGTCTTCCAAGCAGCCGTTCTCGTCAAAGCCGCACGTCTTCGGCTCGTAGTAGCGGTATTTTCGAATTTCGAACCCGGCAAATCTAAGGGGAGGGGGCGCAATTGCATGAAATACTGGTCTTTCTGCTGCTGTTGATAGTTCACTTGAACACAGGCACATGGTTGCCCCAAGTGGGAGTTGGCTGATAGATGACTTTGCCATTGCGATGCGGGAACCATTTGGACTTGGGAAGAAAAAAAATAAATTTTAAAAAATTTACTTTATAAGCGGTACCAAATTGGGCCTCCAAAATTTTGCCTATTTTTGATGCTTTGTTTCAGAAACTCTAACTTAATCGACAGGCTGGGCTTTCTTATTCAGAATCATTCTCTGTTATTTGTTGAGTCTCTCACCAAAAATTCGGCGCCTGTTCGCAACGCGCCGGTGCCGGACACCGCCTGCACTGTCGCATTTCGCTTCGCCTTCAGCACTTCGCTGTCTTTTCCGAGCGCCAATTCGATGGCATTGGCAGTGAAGTCGGGCAAACCGGCAATGCCAGCGTATTCCTTGATGAGAGGGACGAGGAGATAATGAAATATAGTCAAAAAAAAAGGGAGGGGATGGCATTTTGGCTGTGACAATAAATAACAAAATCGCACTTTGTCAAGGTTTGCTGCGATTATTTCATGCTCCGCTTGCCTTACGCTCGGCAGCACAAAAGGTTTCCCCTGAAAAAACATGAAAATGAACCAAAACGCAAAAAATTTTGAGAAAATAAGAAATTAAAATCTCTAAAATTTAATTTAAATAAAGCAAAATAATTGTTGAACGTTGCACACGACCAACCTGGTCATCTCTGTAGGCACCCACGCCAAGGTTAACCTTCTTGGGGTTGGTGTCCCTTTTGTATGCCTCGGTTATGCCCAATATCTTTAATTTTCTTTTGAGAAATATTTAAAACAAAATGAAAAACCGCATCCGGGGGCCCCAATTCGACATTGGCGAACCACGCAGAACTAAAAATTAATATTGAAAGTAATTGACGAACACAAATTCATTTACCTTTTTCGTGAGATTGTTGTTGTCCCAAAACACAATTTTGCTTTTTTGGCGTTAAGACGGCAAAAGAGCGATTTGGAATACGAAGAAATCATTGCCGTCCGGAGAAAAAGAAACAAAAAAAGGACGATTTTAAGAGAGAAAAATAAGCAAAAGGGCACGACAAACTGTTGTAATTCTCAAAAAGAAAGACGATAATTAAATTAAAATACAAAGGGAACATTAAGTGCGATTGGGTACCCAAGGAAAGAAAAAATATAATAAATAATCGACTGACAAACAACAGAAATGTCGACAAAGAAAACCGGTCAAATATCAACAAAAAATTATTCGGCGTTAATGCTTCCGTGTAAAAATGGAAATCAAATCTAGAGACCGGACTTTTGAAAAAACGGGGCCGGGGACGGGGACGGGGACCGATGATGACCGGGGAACGGGGCCCCGGGAAAAAAATCCCCGTTTTTCCGGGGCCCCCGTCCCCGGTCTAAAATTTTGACCGGGGCCCCGGCCGGGGACGGGGATTTTTATACCAAAATAGTTTGTATTTTTCGCAATTATTTTTTTTCGCAATTTTCATTTTTTCGGTAAAAATTTTATGCATCACAACTTGTGTGATCCAGAAATCAAGTTCAAAACGATCGATTTTAATGAATAGTTTTTATCATACTTTCAAAATTTCGAAAATTCTTAGGGTAGGGGTCCGGCAGTGCCGATAGTCGCCGCCTGGGAAATTTTAAAAATTTTGGTGGGATTTGTTAAGAGTCCTTAACTACAAAAAGGTAAATTTTTAAGAATTTCTTGCAAAAACTAAAATATTTTGGACAGAATAGCAAAATTTTTAAAACTTCCCATAAATAAATATTTTTTACATTTAATCGGCAAAATTCCGAAAATTCAATGTCATTAAAAATTTAAAGGGCGATTGCCGGCGGTGCCAATAGGCGCCGCCGGTGAAAATTTTAAAATTTGATTGTATTTTGATAACAAATTAGGTCCAAAAAATTACCTTTGAGGGGATTTTTTCAAAAATTAGGGCGCTTCAATGGGAAAATTTAACCCCGTTCCCCCGGCCGTTTTCCCCGGCAAAATGGGCCGGGGCCGGGGACGGGGACGGGGACCGACGATGACCGGGGAACGGGGCCACGGGAAAAAAATCCCCGTTTTGCCGGGGCCCCCGTCCCCGGTAATTTTTCAAAAAATCCGGGGACGGGGACGGGGCCCCCGGAATTCCCCGCCCGGGGCCCCGTCCCCGCCGGTCTCTAATCAAATCTTTAAGAAAATGGCGAAATTTGGATATACCTAATCAAAATATTACATATCTTAAAGCATCAAAAATGCTGAAAAAATAAAAAGTTTTGCGTTCTTCCAGGCCGTTACTGTACCAGTTTAGGGAATCACCGAACCTTTGTTTTTATAGTTTTCTGGTCAAGTTGAGATATGTCCGATACATTTTTCAATCGTTGGGATAATAATTTTCAATTGCATAGCAACGACTACTCTTTGGCGTTGTCATGTCAAATTGGTCCAACTTTTGATGCCTTTGTGTATAATATTATCTTACGCATTTATGGTCACTTCTTTGGTCCAAATCTGCTGATAGAGTTTCGTCTCCTGGCTGCCGTTGTTGTTAGACCATAAACCGCCAAAATGGACGACAAAGACAAATTTCGAGAATTGTTAGAACTTTTTGTTCGAACTGAGAAGGCGAGCCCTGCCCTCTTGGGACTGTTGGAGCATCGACTGGTCGAGGCGATTGGGCCCGAAATTGATGCCGAAATTGTCCGGTAGTGTTCAGCATTTTCCCGATTTTGCATTTCTTTTGCACAGACATTCTCTCCTCGTTCACTCATTTCGGCCTCGATCAGCAGCAGCAGATCATTCCAATTGTCCGCTGTATAAGCCAAACAAAAGATTTCTGTCCGAGTTTCGTTCCACTGACAGCGAAAGTTCGTCTCATCAAACTCCGGGCCAACCGACTCCCAACAGCAGCAGCAACCCGCAACACTCTCTGATGATTCGACATAAAATTCAGCGCATTTCGAACCAATTGGCGCAACATTCGACAAAACTGAGGGCATTTCGTGCCGAAACGTTAGAAGAGTGCAAACAATTGGTGCGAAGTTTATGGAAAATTCAACAGCAGGAAAAGAACAGTCAAAAAGGCAAAAAGGTTGGCAAAGAAAGAAGTAAATGGAAAATGGAGGTGTAAAGAAGGGCAATCAAAGAATTTTAGTGGGCGCAATAACCAATCACTCCTAATTACCCTCATTATGTGTTGCTCAATTAAGGGCGTCAGCTCTTCTGGCATTTTCCCACCGCAAAAACATTTGAATGGATCCAATGGACTGAACACATTTTCGCCCCATTTTCTTCCGCCGTTGAATTTTGCAGGCGATGAAAGGCACAAAATGGATGAGGACGAATACGACGACAGTGACAATGAGGAGGAAGAGGAAGGGCAGCACAACGCAGTGGTTGAACTCAGCTCATTCTCACTGGACCATTCCATGCAGGAATGGCCCGACGAGGAGATGCAGAACATTGTCAGCAGAATAATGGGGGGGGGGGGGGGGGGAATTGCAAAAAGATTGAATGGCATTTCGGGTTAAGGTGGGGCTGATCTGTTCGGATGGCATGGAACAGAGTGTTCGGTGAGATAATTGGAACGTTTAAATACCTACAGCAACCATCATTGGAGAATGTAGGCGAAATAACTGTTTGATTTATTCATGGCAAATAAAATCCAATATATTTGAGAATCCGTTTTCATTTTTAAACCTTCTGCTGGACATTTTAATATACCCCCTTTTACAGACTTAACACCCCACCAAATACAAGTTAAAAGTACAGTAAAAAGTTTATTTTTATTTACGATAAACAAATAAATAAATTCTTGGCCCTTTTTCCGTAATATTTTGCAAATTATTCAAAAAAAAAAAATTACAGTAAGTCCAGCTGATGTAAAGAACAGAAAATTTTCCTTTTATTTTTCAGATTGACAAACATTCAGAAGCTTCATTTTGGTCTGTTCAATTAGTTCGTTTCCTTTTCATTTTTTTCATTTTCAGTTTCGCCCATTGCCTTCTCAAAAACAAAAGCCTTCGAAATTTTTCTTGGCCATTTGCATGCCATTCTTCCCCTTCCCTTACTTTTTAATGAAACAATGCACATTTTGGCCCGAATTATGAGTATCATTTTTGGATTTTTTAATTAATTTGTTTATTTTTTCAGATTGTCCTAATGAAATGATTTGGCTTAAAATTGTCAATTGTTTGTCGCGAGTTGCCCACGGAGTGATGCGAAGTTCTTCTTTAGGGCTTAACGACAAAAAGTGTTTCGCCGATTTCTTTCGACAAGTTTTTCCTTTTAAAATTTGTCTATTTAAAAAGTTCATTTTTAGCTTCTCTGTTACGGTCCTCACATTTGGCGTACTTTTGAACAGCCCAACATTTGCCGAATTGTGCACGATTTTGTCGAAATGCTGACAGTCGAAATTAGTGCCGGTGGCGGCGGGGGTCCGTCGCCCGAGGGATTCTTGACGATATTGGCACGAGTCGACCCCGAGGCGCAATGGCTTCTCTCGTGGCTCCATCGGAGGTCCATTCTCACGCTAATGATGCCCAAATTTTCTGAAATGATCAACGAAATTTTGGACCACCATGGCAAAGACCAATCGGTGCATTTGATTATGCTAATTATGAAATGGATTAGCAAATAAAATAATTGCTCACAGAAAGGGCAGTGCCATTCGCCCCTTTTTTGGGCCTTCGAAGCGTCCGTTCTCTTCCGTTGTCTCCAACATTCGCCCGTTTTTGCCTTTCTTCTCGAAATGGTGCCCGATATCGCCGAACTTCGCCACTCCTTCTGCCGTGCCATTCTCCACTTTCTCACACTCGCCTTTGCACCGCCAATTGCTTCCGGCATAAGGCCCAAGGGGTTTGGGATGGCACGTCGAATTATGGTCAACGGACTGTTGGAGACGGCGACGGTCAGTGGCCATTTGTTCATCTGCTGATGTTCCATGCCAACATGCACCTAACCAATGCCATCCCCCCTAAGTGCAGTCTGACTGTGGTGCTGCTGTGCTCTCCAGCATTGAACTGTTTTTGGGACCGCTTTTCGCCGTGCCTTCCTCCGTCGGTGCCCCTCTCTTTGTCCAAATGCTGTCCCCCTCCTCTTTCTCCCCGCCCTCCTTCTCTCCAATTTTCGACCTGTGCCTCAGAGTGCTTCTGAATGTGCTTCTTTTCGCCCCTCCGGGCCTTTCGTTGTCCGGCGATGTGCCCTCTTTTCTGGCAAAGGTTGAGCAGTCCCTTCGGCATCACCTGACGCTGTTCATCTATCACAATGACAACCCATTTTCAAATGAAATCACTGTACAGGTGGGAAGAAAAATGAATTGAATTCAATCATTAAATCAACGGATTTAATTATATCAGCTTAATTACCATTAATTGATTTTTTAGGTACTAAATGCCCTCTTTGAGCATTTTCCACTGGGTCAGCTTCGTTCAGCATTTTCTGACCTCATCCATAGTCTTTTGATCAGCAACATTGCCAAGCTTGACCACTCAAACCCGAACCATCGTCGTCTGATCGTCTCAATCGCATGTTTAACTTTCATGGACAATAACTTATCACTATATCAATGGAGAAAAAGCGTGGGCAAATTATTGAACAAAATTTCTCTGAGGTAAGGCATTTAAACTGAGTTGTAAAAATTATTATTTTTAATATATAAAAGCATTTTATTTTATAAAAATTTAATTCGCTTTTTTCAGAAATTATTCCTCCATTTTTGCCGGTGCCATTTCGCCAACAAATCCCCACAACGAATGGGCAACTTTTCCGTCAGCTATTGAACTGAATGAAACAGAAAAGCATCTAACAACAAATGCACTGCTCCATTTTCTTGGCCTTCATCAGAGAGACGAAAGAGTGCCGAAAAAGTCGGCACGGATTCATTATCAAAAGCCTAAAAGTGTCCAAAATAGTGGTGCCAAAAAGAATTCTCGTGAAATTGGTCGTCAATCGCACCATTCGGCGCCGTTCTTTTCCGTGCCTTTCGGCCGTTTCGAAACTGAGCCATACCCAAAAATTGTCTCATCGTCTGATGGCAATTGTTCACATAAATCTATTGCCGAAGGTGTGTTTCATTGCATGCACTGCTTGGACTTTTTGCCTTCCGCGCCGAATGACTTTCGACCGGCAAATTGCCATGCCGAACCTTTGCCCGACTTCGTCTTTTTCCTCGTCACCCAATCCGAACTGCTTGTTGAACTGCTCCATCTTGGCAAAATTGGGCATTATTTGCTGAAGGAATTCGCCACTTTTGAGCGCCTTAAAGACAGCGGGGCAGACCAACGGATGATCGAATTCATTGGCAAAATGGACCTTCTGATCACCAATTTTGACATACTCACTGAACTCAGGCACTTTGTGCCTAATTTGGGTGCCAAATTTGTCGAGGTGAGAAACAAAAAAGAAATTATTTGGCCAATTGAAAATTTTTTCTTCGTTAAAAATTAAATTCCCTTATTAGCTTCTGCACAAGTACTGTTGCGACTCGTCTGGCAATTTGCTGATGAGCGAATTGAGCAGAACAATTTGTCTGTTCCTCACCCATTCATTTGTTGCGTCACCGTCCGAACGACGCTTTGGCACATTTGACAGAATTGGCCAAATGCACGCGGCATTGGCCAACATTCCGAAATCGATTTATAAACAACGGAAGAGGAGAAGGAAAAATGGGGAAGAAGAAAAGGAGGAGGTAACGGATGAAGAGGATGAGGAAGAAAGGGAAGAAGAGGGATGGGAAGAAGAAGAAGAAGAAACGGGAGGGCAAGCAGAGGGAAAAAGGGTGAGACACCAACGGATGGAGGTGAGACAGGCATCATTAAAAGCGCATTCTCTAATTGGCGCTAATTAGGAACAGAAACTACCGAAGGCATTGCAGAAATGTGACAGCAGCATTACGCCAACAGAAGATGGGCAAAAAATGGACGATTTTTGCGAATCAGAAGCAGACCAGCAGCAGGAAGATCATAACCATTTCGGAACCATTACCGTATTTCGGAAGAATAGTCGTACCGTATCCATGCAAATGGAGGACAAAGACTTCCAATTTTGGTTCGCCGTCCTTCCCGAAAAAGACACCATCGCATCGCGACACGCACTACTGCACAATCTGTTTTCATCTGCTACTGTTGACGATGGCAAAATGCTGAACATACGACGAATGCGAAGCAAACCCTTTGAATTGCTCGAAAAATTTGCGACCAAATTTTGGCCAATGCCTGAGGAGAAGCGAATGACAATGAAGCCGGTGAGATATTGACTCAGAGGAAAAAGAATCATTTGCTTTTTTGACAGCCCCAACACAGCGAATGGCTTTCTCTTTTGGCTGACTATGCCCACGGGTTGGCACTGATGCGCGGCAGTCGTGCCGCCGTGCGCAAACGGATTGGCACCCTTCGATTGCTTCAGCAGCAAAACGGACGTGCCGCCAACGATTGGTTCGTCGCCGCGCTGTTTCTCTCCTCCGGCCTTTCAGCCGAAGCGACAAGCGATTTGTGTGACCGAATGATGGAGTTGCGACGGTAAATTGTCAAAACGAATTCGAACATAAGTTAATGACCTAATATCATTCCACGTCTATTCATCCGTCCGTCCTTTTAATTGTCCCAGTTTTAAACATTGCCTCTGGCGCGACCAAGAAGACATTTCGCGTGGGGGATGGGGCGGGGGTAGGACACGACCTAAAGACTTTCCGTTGCAATTTTTCGAAAATTTTTTAGGATCTACCGAACGACGAAAACTGTCTTTTTAACAGATTTAACTAAAAAGTCTCATTTTTCAAGGTTTATGGAGGTGATTTGATTAAAGATAATAGTGGCTGTCTTCAAAACATGCCATTTTCTAATAAAAATATTTTCGTATTCCGCGGCGTGGTCGGTAGGGACACTTTCCAATAATTTCCCTAAAAATTTTGTTTCTATTTGGAGGAGGGGGTGGCACTGCCCCTAGGTCGTCTGCCACTTGGGTTCGGGTCCGATTGCCTTCCTCTCCCCTTAAGCACTGTCTCTGTTTCCTCCCACTCCCCCTGCTCCGTCCAGACGATTTGGCCCGTGTGCTGCTCCATCTCGCCTTCCTCCGCTCACCGTTCTTCCTCTGAACTGCTTGCCCTTCGTGTGTTCCCCCGCGTCCTGTCGCTGCTCCGCCTTTGCCCCGCCTTTCGTCCCCTCCGGGGCTTTCTCTCCTCCTGCCAACTTCCCTCGCTCTTTCATCTGCTCCTCTTCTACACCAACCAGGCCTATCTCGGCATTCTTCCTTTTCAAGCAGTTCAGGAATATCTCGTTGTTGCTGTGTTGGGTGGGCCGGAATTTCAGGCAATTTTTTAGGGAAAATAAATAAATTAAATGACAATGGCACTTCAACGAAAATCAATTTAGGCACTTCACTTTTGTGCAGTGTTGGCACACATTTTGTGAGTTTTATTTATTTAATATTTTTTATGCCCCTCGTTTAATTTTAGTCACTCTTCGACGCCGCACAATTCGCTTCACTTTTCTTCCAAATTGACTTCACTTTTCATTCGTCCGATTTTCTTGGCCGACTTTCGCTTCTCAAAATACGCATTGTTCAAAACAGAAGAAAATGGATAAATTATTGGCAAATATTTTTTTTGTTTTTTTCAAATTTTATTTGAATAAAAAAGACGGGTAATAATTGTTATTTGAATAATTATTTTTATTTTTTCCTTAAATTTGGTAATTTCGAAATGCCTTCGTCGCGTTCGATTCGTACGGTTTCCATTCGCCGTGCGAATTCGCCCGTCCATCGGTCGCGCAGTTCCGCTCACTTTCTGTGCTCCTCATTTTGGGCGGGAGAATTTGCCTGGTCGACTCATTTTGTTGGTGCGCCCAATGGAAAGTCTGAACATTAAAAGGGAGCGGAGGCGCGAAAATTGTGGGAAAAATCAAAGAAAAAAAAACCAAAAAATAGCGAATTGGGCAAAAAAAATGAAAGAGAAAAATGGCAAAACGTAAAAAAGGCAAATGCCGTGCCAAAATAAACATTAGCAACACATTCTAAATCAGAGTCATTTTTGGGTGTCATATTTGTCCAAAATGCCGTATTTCTTTTTGTAAATTATGCCATTGGCCACAAGAAGAGGACTCTCTCTACTTCTCTCACCTGTTGAATTCTGTCCTGAAAATGCACTTTTTCATTTTGTTTTTTTTTTGCCTTTGTGCTCACCTGATTGGCCATCCATTCGTTCAGTGCCATCCCTTGGCCAATCAGAAGCCAATGGTCGTAGTGTTTGCGCTTCTTCTCATCCGTAAGCACTTCTCTTGCGAACTTTTGAATAGTTTACTTTGTCAATTCGGTTGGCATAAAATTGGAAATTAATTTGTCCCTCTTTTTGTAATTGCTCTAATTACTTATTTTCTCATTAGTGACTAATGAATTAGAAGTGCCAATTCCATCACTTTTAATTGTCCAAATTGTCCTTTACTTGTAACTGTTGGAATCGTTTTTTGTTCGCTTCGTCCTCCCCCAAATTGCGCAGTTCCGTCGCTCCGCCGACTTTGTCCGGGTGCAATGCCAACACTTTGCGACGATATTCCGCCAAAATTTGTTCTTTCTTTTGTCAAAAAAAAAGATCACCAATCAATTCTTTCTCCACTTTCACACTACTCACTGTTGCCTCTTTCGTACATCCGATCACTTCGTAAAGAGTGAGGGACATTCGCACTTTTTGAAATTTAATTAAAAAATAATATCTTTTTAGAAAAAGGGAATACAAAATGTTTAAAAAAAGTGGAAAGAAATTTGTTTTTTCATTTCCCCTCGGGGGATGTGGAAGGGACAACGAAATGCTGCCGAAGGGTAAGGGAGGGGGGGGGGAAGACAATACACCCAACAGCACCCCCGGCGGATGAGAAACACTGACACTTCGGTATTGATTTTGCGAAGGCTGCGGGAATAATGAATAATGTGAGCCACACGGGCGTGTGTTCTGAAACACACGCACAAAAGACGCATCATAAATAATTCATTCACTTTCTCTTCCATTTTCTCTCTCCGCCGCCCGCATCAGTCAAAAAACAAAATATTTATTTAATTAATTTTTTACATTTATTCAAATTGGTCTGTTTTGCTTCACACCCAAAATTCGTTGCCTTTGTCTCCCTCTCCTCCTCCAGTTGTTTCTGTTACTGCTTCCCCTCCTCCGTCCCTTCGAAATTCTCCGCTGCTCCTCCGCTGCGTTCTCTCCGGCTCCAAACTTCTCCGCCTCATTATCACCGTGTCCGTTGAACTCAGCACATTTTTTGACGCAATTGCCGCTGCCGCGGCCGATGCCAAAATTTGTTGTCTTTCCCGAGAATTACTCCTTCAAAAAATGGCAGGGATTTAACGAAAAAAATCGTTTAATTTTAATTTTAAAATATTTAAAATTTAAAAATTTTTGCCTCGGTGTCGGTGGCAATGCGATGGTCGGAATGATACGACGCGTGGGCGAACTTTGCCGCTCCGTCGATGAATAAAATGTCGGAATGATGGCACTGACTGAGGAAGGTGCCGTCGTGGGGGCGAGCTGATAACGGCAAAATGGAGGGACGACGGCCCAAAAGGGCACTCCCACCGGCGGAAAATGCGTAATTCACATCGCCCAAACTGCTGCTCACATTCGACGTCATATTCAGGGGCAGCGAGAAATTGTTATTGCTGAAAGAATGAAAAGCGAAATTGGATGGATGGCAAATGCCATTCATTAATTGGATAATCATCAAATGACAACCATGAACAGATTTTAAATGACATTCGAAATCCGAATGTTAAGCAATGCCGTGGATGAGGAATGTCAAAATGCCAATCATAATTTGAATGGAATGGTCAAACGCCACTGACTTCACCCCGCGGCGCCCCTCTCATTAATTTGACATTTTCCAATTAATTTCATTCGTTTTAACATATTATTGCTGCATGTGTTGGTGTTGGCATTGTTCGTCTGCTGTTGTTGCTGCTGCTGTCTTCGGCTGTTAATTGTCGCATAAACTGTCGACTCCAACAAATTGGCGCCCCCTCCGCCGGGGTTGATTTTGGCCAAGCCCATCCGAAGTTCATTAATGGCTGTGTCCACCCCAAATCGTCGACTGTTTTCCGTCGATGCCATCGCTCCTTCGCGTCCCAATGGCACTTTCTGTCCAACGGCCGCCGATGTGCCGGCGCCGTCTTTTCTCCTCAGACTGCTCTTCAGTGACAGTCTGTTCCTGGCGCTGTTCCCTCCAAAACCCGACGAGTTGCGTCCGCTGCTTGTCGTCTTCTTCGGCTCGTCCTCATCGCTGGACGAAGAAATGTCCGAAGGATTACTTTTCCGACGGCACAACAAAATGCCAATGACCAACGCAACAACAGCAACCAAAATGGCAATCTGTGGAAGGGTTGGAATTGAGCAGGAAACCAAAAATAGAACAAAAAACACAAAAATGAAAAAAAAAACGATAAAATGCCAATGGAAATAAAGGGCCCAACTGCTGACCGGGAAATGATAGTTCATGTCGGGTGGCGGGGGTAATATGATGGTCGGGTCTCGCGAAGCCTTTTGCCTGTTTCCGACTGTTTCGCTCTCCCCGAGACCGAACCCTCCGGCAATTCCTGTTTTCACAAGTTCGGCATCATTTTGTCCCTCTACGTCAATTGGCCGAATTTCGATGGGCCAAACCATTCGGGCCGGTTGAACACTGTCCTATGAGAAAAAAGTGCCAATGTTGGACAAAAATGCCATTCTTCGAATTGCCATTCTTACCGATCGCAACTCCAATAGGACATTGTCCCCCATTCTGTGCCATGTGTCAAAGGCATGGTAGAACAGTCGGCCGGCAATAATGTCGGAATGGGTGAAGAAGAGCACGGATTGGTTGGTATTAGGATGCAAAAACAGTCGGCCATGTTTGGGCGATTGGATGACCAAATAGCGGGGCAAAGTTCCCTGGGGCAAAGAAATGGAGACAATTAACGGAAATTAATTAGGCAAACAAAAGGGACGGCAGAAATTAATTAGGCAAACAAAAGGGAGCCCCTGAGGGTAAGGAGAGACGAGTGATCAGCAAAGTATTACTCGGCCATTTATCAGATTACTGGTTACACAATCTTAAACAACCTCGAGTGCGGTTGCGTTGAGGTGGGCAAGGCCCAGTTGGGTGACGGTGCGCGCGTTAGTGACGAACAGTTGGGGCTGGAAGATGGGCAGCACCCGTACGGTGCCCTTTTTTGGCAACAATTCCATTTCGTCATTGCTCAGCACAAATTCGAATGTATCCTTTGAACATAAATTCAATTAACATTTTTTAATAATTGAATTTTTCTTATAAAATTAATTAAATTAATTTTTCACTTGGAATGCGTCCATGTTCATCTGCGCGTACAACACTTCCCCACGGTCAATGTTCTGCTGACTGAAAATGGTCGCCTCCTTCTCTCCGTCCACCCAAAAGAAAGTGCCATTTTCGGGCCGTTTTGTCAAATTGTAAATGATCGCGGATCGGTCTCCGTTGGATTCGGCGCCCAAATGGGCACTAAAAATGGCGTAAAAAGGGTAATAAAATGTTAAAAAATTATTGCAAATTAAAGAAAAAATAAAAAAAAATGGCACGACACCTGTTCAACAGGACGTACGTTTTGCCCTGGGGAATTGCAATTTCGCTATGATTGCGCAAATGCAACGCCATTGGGTCAATGCGAATGATCAGCACACGAGAATGGACAAAGTGAGCAGCTGAACGAACAAATAAATATGTAATCAATCCGTCCGTCACCCTTTTGCGTTTGTCCTAATTTTGCTTCTGTTTGGCCCACTTTGTCCGTCTTCGTCCCTTTGGTCGTCCCCCGCCGGGCGTTGGTGCCCAATTCGCAGTCCGACCACGTCCCATTTGGCCATGTCACTTCGCGGCGTGTGTTCCAACGCCACGGCGCCCTTGTCAATGTCCAATTGGGTGAACTGACGGAACAGCGGCAAACCTTAAAAAGGGTG
Source organism: Heterodera filipjevi (assembly GCA_039877585.1). Taxonomy (NCBI): domain Eukaryota; kingdom Metazoa; phylum Nematoda; class Chromadorea; order Rhabditida; family Heteroderidae; genus Heterodera; species Heterodera filipjevi. The sequence goes on along the minus strand of JBDPZO010000001.1, from coordinate 10,799,125 downwards.
GCAAAATAAGTGGGTTAGACATTCCGAAAACCAAAAAAAAAAAACTGACTGAAATTGTTCAGACTCAGACAAAGGTTGCTCGGTAACTGATCCATTCGGTAGACAATTTGGGAGGGACCAAACGACGGATGGGACACCCGAAAATGGGCGGAAGAGAGAGGGACAGAGCTGCCGGACAACAAACGCAGTTGGGGCACAAAATGGACTATCTGTGAATGAAGGAAGTGGCGCAATTGTGGAAATGCCCAAACTAATGCGAATGAAATGTGAGACGAAAATTTGGGTTTACTGGAGTCAGGTCCTGGTACTATACTGTTACAGTATACCACCCCCTGCTTTCTGTCGTTACAGTAAATTGCGCTTTATACGGTTACAGTTAATTGTCTCTTCGGTCGTTGGCTCTATGAAAATGCGAAACCGGAAAATCCAACATAAGCGGTATATCCGACACTAAAAAATCCGACAATAAATATAAATTAATTTTTTTTTTTTGAGAATCTTGAACTATTATTTAAATACAAACATTTATTTATGTAACAATATTTTATAAAAATTTGACAATTTAAAATTAAAAAAATTATTACTTAAAGACTGTCAAATTCCCTATTTTAATTTAATTAAAGAATAATTATTGCACCATATTCACAGCCCAGATGATATGGAATCCTTTTAAAGAGGTCCATATTCCCAATTTATGGTTTCCAATTAGTAATTATTATTCAAAATCCTAAAAAAAAGAATTTTAATTTAAATTTAGTGTCGGATTTTCTAGTGTCATATATTCCGGCTCCCCGGTCGTTACCGTACACATTGTCTCCTCTTTCATTACAGTACTTACCTTGTGCCGTACAGTACACCCTCCCCGCCCTTTTTTCTCTCACCTTCATCTGATCAGTGCCTTCGTCCGTTATTTGAACTTTCATCGCCAATTTCAGTCTTTGGGTTGGTTCCCGTCCGCTGTACACAATCAGAACAAATTCGTCCTCATCCTCCGCTTTCTCTGCTGGCCCATTTGTTGTCGTCCCATTTTGATAGAAAATCAAAAAGTTTCCGGATGCAAATTGTTCAGCCGAAAGAGGCGAATGCCAATGGGAAATGATGGCCTAAGGGCATCAAAAAAAAAATTGGAGCAACGGAAGTGGCAATGGCAATTTGAAAGGGTAAAGCGCATTATCTCTCATTAGTTTATATCCGATTTTCATCCCCCCCCCCCATTTTCCCTCTCTCTCCCTATTCATTTAAATTTCCTTTTTCCCCTCCCTCTCCTCTCCGTTTGAATTTTCCTTTTCCTCCACTCTCTTCTCACCCTTTTTCCGTCTTCCTCCTCCTTTTCCTCCTCTTCTCTTCCCTCCTCCTCCTCCCCTTTTGCCAATCCTCCAAAATTTGTTCCTCCGTCTCCGCTGTCATTTATTCCCAATGCTTCGTCAATTCTCTCCAGCCACCCAAAAGCGGGCGAGCGAAAAAGTTTGACGAAAATTTCATCCTCAATGACGGCGGAAAGTTTGTTTAAATTTAAATGGGAAGAATTCAGTGCAACGGAGCCACCTTGGAAATAAATTGGGAAATTTGGTGTGAAAAAAGACGAATGAAAGGACAAATGGTCACAGAAAGAGCCCCGACTAAACATTCATTCATTCCCTAATCCTCCGGCGGGACTGATTGGGTCATGGCCCCTCCAGCTATCGTGTTCCCAATTGGTCCATAATTGGCCATACCAACCTCTGCTAACAATGACCGTGCGGCGGGGAATCAGTCCGTCGAGTGCCGTCCCCTCGGCCAAATTTGAGTAGCTGCTCTCAATTCGGAAGCGATGGGTCGTCGTCCCCTGTCCCCCGCCGTTTTCCGTTTCCCCCTCCTCCTCCACTTGGAATTGGAAATTGTCGCGTTGGCTCCACGTGCCGATGTCCGGCCTGGCTACGTAAGTCAGCCGATTGGCGTCGACGTCCGCCTGAGTGAACCGTTCCAACCGCCCTTGGGACCCGTTGAGCAGCTGAACATCAATTTCAAGCAGTTATCGGAACGTTTCTTCTCACCAATCGGCCGTGCATTGGCTGTTTGGTCAGATGGAAAATGACTTTTTCGGCCGCCACTTTTTTGCCGGTCGCCTTCAGCAAATTGGGGCCGATCACCGCAGGAACACCGGGCGCAGTGCCGAGTTTGGCGTTCCGCTCAAGTTGCGGCCCAATTGTGGCATTTGGCCTCTGCAAAAGAATGGTCGGAGAAGTACTGCTCAAAGTTGTTGACGGTGTTGGCAATGGCACTGCTCCACCGCCCTCTTTCGCTGTTGGCAATTCGTTTTGAAATTTGAACGAAAAAAATTCGGGCCCCAATTGGTGTCGACCATCGGTCAGCAGAAAATAGAAGCCCGTTTCTCTTTGCTGGTGGATAATAATTCGTTTTTTAATCTTTCTGGCCACATTATGCCATGTTTCTTCTACTCACTTCCGTGCCTTTCGTCTCGCCAATTTCAAAACGGATTAGGCCGTGGTCCAACTCTTTTTGCGTGAAATTGTCCACCGTCGTGTTCAGTCCCCTTTGAAGTGTGCCGCCTTTTTGTTGCCAGACCAAAAAATGGAGCTCACTGGGCATTTTGGAGGGGTGCTGAACAGTTTATAAGCAATTACCATATGCCGTAAGATACGGTAGCTGATCAGTACCGTAGCCTCGAGATGGTCTGCGGTGACCTGCACACTTTTTTGCCCCGTTTGTACTTTCAATGGAATGTTGTGAACAATTGTTGGCACTATATTAAAATGACAGAATTCATTTTATTGCTCGAACAAACCGATCTATAAAAGATAGAAACTTGCCACTATTAACAAATTATAGCGTAAAAAGACGGTACTACCGACGATTTATTAAAATTATACCGTAATTACACGTTGCTCATCACAATTACATAAAATTACAATATTACGGTATCCACAGCGAAGTACTAATTATACTGTACATAAGACGATTTACAAACTATACCGTACTCACTATGGGATAACAATTTATACCGTAATTATAGTTGCTCTTCACTATTTACTATTATTACCTTACGCAATTATTATTTACAATAATATACCGTAACTCACCCTGTACGTCGCTTTGGGGAAGGAGTATTCGAAGTTCGGCATTTCTGCTGCATTTCGCCGTGTGCGATGCTGTTTCAATGCAAACACGGAGTTTAATTGTCGCCACCTTATAAATTGGGAATTGTGTTCCATTTATCCCCCATGGATTCGTTTTCTGTTCGGCATTTTTAATTCTTTCCCCCGAATCCCGGTTTCCCACTTTTTCTGATTATTAATTACCTCCGCTTCCGCTTGGCCCATCATCACCATCGCAATGTCGCCGGCCAACAGTTGTCCATGGCTGAATTCACTCGAAATTGGCTGTCCAATGCGTCGGTTGAACAATGCCAGCGAAGGGTTCCTTTCAACGACGCGAAACTCCGCCTGGGAGACGTCCCAACGACACATTCGGCGGGGCGGACACGCGCAAAAAATGTTCCTCCAAAAGCATTCCCTCGGCATTTGGTACTCCGTCAACGAAAGTGGCGCGAAATTTGATCAGAGAGGGCGTGATCAGTTGGAGCTTAAGGAGATGATGGATGAGCATTTGGCATTATGATCAAGGCATTAGCAAGTAATTAGTTAATTGACCTGAGTGTCGGCATAAATGCGAATGGGCACAGTGAACGGGCCCAATTGGAGGAACAAATGCCCCTTGGCCCCCTCCTCCTTCGTCTGTTTTTGCTCCCCGTGGCGTCCGCCGTTTGTGCCCCTTTTGTCCCACCGTTGGACTGTGATGTTCACTTGCAAATGGTCTTTCTCTGCTTCGTCTCCTCCGCTATTTTTGTGCTGCTGCCCGTCGTTGTACACATACTGCAAAGAGCCGAATTTGAGCAACGGCGAAAGGGTGAAACTGAGCAACGGAACATCGTAATTGGCGGACGACGGACCATTGACTAAAGGGAGGGGCGGGGGATGAGAGAAAAAGGGAGGGAATGAAGAGGGAAAGGGGAGGGAAAGGAGGGAAAGGGGAGAAAAGGAAGGAAAGGGAAGAGAAAAGGAGGCAAGGGGAGGAAAGGGGAGAAAGGGAGAGAAAAGGGGAGCAAAGGAGAGGAAAAGGAGGGAAAGGGGAGAAAAGGAAGGAAAGGGGAGGGGATAGGGGAGAAAAGGGGATAAGAAAAGGAGGCAAAGGGAGGAAAGGAGATGAAAACAAGAAATAGCAAAGGTAGGAAGGAAGGGATGCAAAAATGGTATGAAATCGGAATTAGCTTCCATGACGCGTATTGGCATCATATAAGCCCATTTCCCTTCCCAATGCTACTTTTTTTCTGAGTAATTGAAGATGAAGCCGCTATTTCTTGTTTTACTCTGTAGGTTACTCATTTACCGTGCTTTTGCCTCTGAAAAATGACTTGGCCATGCTTTGGTGCCGTCACAATGTGATGTTTGGCCATCAATTTGGGCCCTTCGTTCGGTTGTGCCACGAGGGGAATGTGCCATTCGATGGGCGCACTTCCGCCGCGGGCAACGACCAATGGCGGAATGAGCATTTCCCGCTGTTGTGCCCCGTCACTGTCGCTTCGGTCATTCGAATGAACGGAGAGAGCGATCGCTTCAAAATTAATTTATTCAATTATTTTTTGGCATTTTCCTCCATTGGTTCAGTCACTTACAAATTGGCGCCTTCGGCGTGCCTTTTCCTTGATCATTTGTCTCTTGGGTTACGCTGAACACGATCACTCTTTTGTCCTCTTCGGCACTCTTTCCCCCACTCTTTTCTTCCTCTCTCACTCTGATTTTGATCGGAACTGCTATTTCTTCTTCTCCCTCGCCTTTTTCAGCACGGTTTTTGTTGTTTTTGTTGTGGTCATCAAAATTAAAGAATATTCTGTTGTTCATTATATCCTTAATTACCTTCGTCATTACAATTTTAATTGCTCATTAATTGTTAATTGCCCACCATTTGATTGAATCGTGGCACTTTGACCAATATTCCGTCCGTTTGTAATAGCCAAAAAGGCGTCGAAAACATTGGGGGCACTTCAAATTCGATGTTTTCATCTCGCACATTTTCATTCGTTTCTGCGCGTATATGTGCCAAAGAGAGAATGGAACAAAATATGCCGATTTGCGCCCGCGGGGCGATGAAAGGCGACAAGCGGAGGGGTGGCCAAACGGACAAAAGGCACGCGGGACGGAAGCGGACAATACCAAAAGGGAGGGCGAACTGTGTAAACCATCACTGACTGAGTACCTAATTAGCGCATTAATAACAATGACTAAAATCACTAATTGGTCTCCCACTGACCGTACGATGGCTTCTTCCCGTGGACTGCCCAAATGCCTCAACACCAATTGGCCCTGCGTCAATTGCTTCTCCGTGAAGTCTCTCAACGGTATTTCCGGTGCATTTTTGGCATAAATTACAAAGTCACGCGAGACAGTCGAGTCGATTAGATGAAAGGTGAGCGGCGTACGCTGATGGGCCACTGGGAACATCAGCGACTGCTCCGTGGAAGGCCAGTCAGAATTGTCCAAGTCGATCCATGGCAAAAGGGAGGGCCAAAGGGTGCGTTCGTCGTTCAGAAGCACGTCAATCTGAGGGACGCGGGGAGGGAATGTACAGCTCCAATTTGACTGTTCCAACTTGTTGGCGTGTCACTGATGCTTCGAACATGTTCTGCAGTAGTTGCGGGCCATGCCTGTTGTTGGGCACCACAGAAATGTGCAGCCAAATGGCAATGGGCGTGTGCCCTTTGCCCCCGCCGGGGTCGCGCAGTTCACTTTCGGCGAGCAAAAAGACACGGTCGAAGCGCGACTGATCGCCGTCATGTTCGTAGAACAACCTTAAAATAGGCACACCTGATCATTTTTAAAAATTAAAATATTTTCAAATTGCCAAATTATAATTTCACCCCCGCCCCCTTCGTTTTCCGAAATTTGCCTTTGTCCCGAAATGTCAGTCGATTTGAATGTGCCGTCCATCTCCAATTTCTCGTAGCCAAATTCGTCGTTCAACAGTGCTAAATGGCCGTTCAGTGGCGGAAGTGCCATTCGGAAAGTGAATGCCCTCTCTCCGTCTCCACTCTCCAACCAAAGCGTTCCGTTGCCTACCTTAACTAATGAAGAACTTAAAACTGCTTCTTCTGCCCTTTGCTCAGCTTCACCTGCTGTATACCCCCTTGGGGCACAATTAGCGTCCGATTGATCAAAAGGATGGCGCCAACATTTCCCCCCGGCAAATAGACCACTTCAAAGCGAAAGATTTCGTCCGAAGGCCCCGCGGGGGTCAAAAGACGGAAGGTGAAGAAATCGTTGAGAACGGAAAATGGGGCGAAATGGAGTTTGTAAGAGATAAGCCCGTCGTCAATTTGCTTAATTTTATGAGTTCACGTGCTTTGATCAGAGGGAGTGTCTAATGCCATTCTCAACTCTTAAAATTGTCCGAGAGTCTGGAAACTCCAAAAAAGCGAGTTTTTTTTTTCGACACGATACGGAGATAGTGAAAAAAGGACACTTCAGTCACAGCAATTGCACCTGTTGGCTGAAGTTCGAACTGATGCCGACCCGTCTCTGTTTGCCAATTTCGGGCACATGCCGCAAAAGCATTCCTAATTTGGGCGCCTCCACAATGTTGTACACCAACTGAACGAATATCAAACCGATTGTGTTCATTTTTTCGAATTTAAATTCCCTTCCCGAGTCACTTGGTCGGGTTGAAAATTGTGCGGGAAAACGGTGGCCAACAGATTGCGTCTCGAAAGTACGGCTTGGTCAGTTTGGTTCAGACGCAGTGATTCTTGGACAAAAACCCGAGTGCTCAAAGTGACAAAATCTGCAGTTCAAAGTGATCAATCAGCCCAATGAAAGGCGCATTCCGTTCACCGATTTGGAAGGGCTGCACTCGCGAATTACTGTCGGCGCATTGGACCTGAAAAATGAAGAAATTTAGCAACGAAAAAAGAAACTCGTTGTTTGCCTGGAAGTCGAAACTATCCGTCAGCAATGTTCGGTTTCGGTTGGTGTGTCGGTAGCGCACTCGCAATTCGTCAACATCCTTTTGGAGGAATGTCGAACAGAGTGTCCAGCGGCGGTGCGGGCCGTTCGGGTCGTTCAGACATTCGACCACACCGAAATTGGGTTGACCGACGACGGAGAAACGCACGGCGACGTCGTCCAACGGCAATTTGCTGCCTGAACTTTGCGCCGCGCAGCGGAAGTGTAAATGGGAAGACTCAATCAAATGACTAAATGTCAAATCAAGTGTGACAAATTGTTGGTTCGTGAATTTTTTGATTTGGCATTGCAAAATGCCAAAAATATTTTTAAAAATGGTGGACCTCGTTTGCTGAAGCAAACGCATGCCCGTATTTTTGTCCAACAAAAGTTTGAGTGGTGCAAATACGACATGGACAGTCAGTGGCAGCGAACGGGCATCAAACTCATCTTTGGCAATCTGTAAAAGAAAAAGCACTGAGTTACTGTTCAAAACGGGAATGAGTGCCGTTTTGGACGGCATTTTTGGATGGCATTTCAAACTAATGACCTACCAAAGTGAACCATCCTTCGTCCTTTCCATGGTCATCCCCGTCAGCTAACAGAAAGACATTTCCATGGAGCAGTTCAGCCAAAGAAAAGAGCCGAAGACGGTTACTGAATCGGTCTTCAAGGTCGAGGCTGGGCTGAATTTGGTCGACTTGAAGCCAAACGAGTTCGGGCGCGGAGTCGGCGTCAACGACACGGAGGTGAACTTCAGCGGAAAGTTGGACCCTTTATAAAAGTTTAAAATTAAAAAGCCATCATTGCTGCCTTTTTCCATCATTCACCTCGTCTCAGGCTCCATGAATATGACGGGTCCTTTTGTGCCGTATTGTAGCGACGGGAGCATCATTAATCGGCACAATTTTAAGCGGAATCGAAACTGGTGTCCGAATTTGGAAGGCCAGCGAAGGGTACAGACTGAATTCGGTCAATAATTTCTCCTAAATTCAGTCATTCTCTGCTGTTCTTATCGGTCACCCGCAGTTCCACAAAGTCCGAAAGTGTTTCTGAGCCGTCATGGCGATAGAAAATTTGCTGTGCCAAAAGATCGGAATATGTGAAGGATTCGGTTGAGACAGGGAAAGGCGAGGCGAAGGCATTGGCACTCAAAATTTTTCCGTGAAGCGGAGGCTTCGAAATCTGAAAATGCTTTGAGCCTTTTAAAAAATTCCGCCTCCGTCCCCATACCATAAATTTGGTCTGCTCTCCCGTCCCACCACTTTTGTCCGTCGTCCGTCTCAACTGTTTCAACAATGGCATTGCCTCCGTGCCGCCTTCGTCCACAACAAACGTTTCGTCCTCCGTTCGCATTTCTCCACTTTTTGTTGTCTTTTGGGCCGGTGGCCATCGTTCATCAAAACGACCGTTGACCGAGTCCAACAGACGGACATTCCGACGACGGACAAAGCGATGCGTGATCATTGCCGATGAGTTGGCCACGGCATTGTCTGCAGCCGACTGGGACAAACCGTCGAAGTTGGCATTGTGCCAACGACACCAATCGCCCGGCAGCAGAGAGTGCCCGTTGAGGAGAAAACCGCGGACACAGCCGAAGAACAAATGCGAAGATGGGAGCAGAATTGGACCAATTGACACAGCTGAACAAAATGAAAATGAAAATAAACTCAAATCCATCCAAAGCATTTTTTAATTTGATATTCATTATCATAAAATTAATTTTAGATTGTTTTAAGAAATGCCAAAAAGCATAAGCAGTGCGTTGATTTGGTCCAGATGTGCCATCATTATTTGCCTTTGAAAAAACACCCCCCCCCCCCCCCTCTGCCCCCATTTGTCCCTCCGCTTGCCTTCTCTCATTCCCTCGCCCCCCCCCCCCATTGCTCTTATTTTTCACCATTCTCTCCCCCACCCCTCTGCCCCCCTCCTTTTCCCACTCTCTCCCGCATTCCTTCGTCCCCTAATGACGATGGGACACATTACTTTTGATTGGCTCGGATAATGGACATCGACCAAACCCACGAAACACAAACTTTCATTCGCACATCTGTTGGGGCGGTGTTACCCATTTAATGGGCTAACTTTGCCCTTTTGAACCCAGACCAATTAAAATTAAAAATAATATATTTATTTATTTAATTAACAATTTATTTTTTTTAACAAAAATTACCGACGAAAGTGCCATTAAAATTAGTCCTTGTACAATAATTGAAATTAACATAAAATGTGTTTGAAACATTGTTTTGCTGCTGTTGTTGCTCTCTTAAAGGCTTCTGTTGTTGCTGCTGACATTTCACAATGAAATTTGTCCTTTCCAATGGCAATTTTCCTTAATTGGCAGTTTAATTAATATCATTAGGCTAATTGTTTTCTGAACCTATGTCCGTGCCATTAATGTAAATGTGTCTGTGCCGCTTATTGTCAATGGGTCGTCCATCGTAAATTTGAATGGGAATCCTTTCAACTTTTTGTTGTCCATCGAAAAGCAACAGTTCCATCACCGTCCTAAGATGGAAATGCCGAAATTGCTGTTGGTGATGATGATGCACAACACCATAATGATCAAACGGAATGATCGGTGGGGGGTCGTCAAAGTGATCGGGCTCGATGATCAAGCTGAAATTAGTCACAGCGAACAGCAGGGCCGAAGTTGGGCCCAAACTCAGCAGAAGAGGGGCCATTATGAAATGGCACCGCTAAAGAGGGCGAAAATGTCGGACCATTTGAACAGTACTAATTTAAAATTTAAAAAGCAAATTAATATAATTTGCTTTTAGGGGGCAAAACTTGAAGAGATATTAATTATCTGTCTCAGCAAATAATGTCACCCCATTAATTTAGCCATGCCCATTAATTAAGTAATTGCTTCAATATGAGATGAGCTAATCCCACGGCGGATGTTCATTTGACTTTGATTAATGGGGGGTTAAATTGGGAAGATAAAGCGGGAACTTTTGATTTATCGACGCCAAAAGCAATAGTCAAAGAATCCTCTATTTGTCCTGAGGAGGGAAACGCTGCAAAGAGACATTCCCCCGGGGGATTTGGGAGAGATAATGAATGGCCCGGTGGGAGGGAGGGGGGAAGTCAGCTGACGGGGAACTAACTGATCACCAACAAATAATAAATAGTCGGCGGAATGGGAGGAGGAAAAGGCATAAACGGGGAGAAAGTGATGATCAGAAGGAACAGATCGGTTCGAGAGAGGAACAAACGGAAAACCCAAACTTCAGCAGCTTATAATTTGACAAAACGGACGGGCAGAGAAAGACAGACAAACGAACAAAAAAAACAGACAAATGGACAAAAAACAGACAAATAGACGAAAGAAAAACAAACAGACGAAAAACCAAACGGACGAAAAACAGAAAACGGACTAAACAAAAAACGTACGAACGGAAGAATAGACGAATGGACGAAGTCAGAAACTTAGCGGCATCGAAAACTAATTTAAACGCAGTGGACATCCAAAAAAAAAAAAATGTTAAAATAAGCAATGGTTATTAAAATCTGTCAAAAATTCGCTTTTCCTTTAATGCCAAAGGGAATCGAAAAAAGGAAGGCGGATGAGCAGAAATTTTGCCGGAGGAGCGAAATTGGGCGATAGGCTCCGCCGGAGGGAAGCGGCAACGAAAGAGGGGGGAGGGGGCAGGGGGGGGGGAGAGGGTGTCAAATGGAGGAAGAAAAAGGGGCGAGGGGAAAAGGGGAGAGAAGGCGGCATCAACGGACGACGAAGTAGCAGATGCCAAATGGACTTGACTGGGAGATGTGATGACATTTGGAGGCCATAAACAGTGTTTAGCTGTTGTTATTGTTGAGCACTGATGAAGGGGGGGGGGGGAGGGAGGGAGTGGCCAATGGCGGAGGAAAAGGCCAAAACGGCCGGGGGAGGGACAGGGGGCGGAAATTTTTTTTTTACAGCTTTTGGCAACAAAATTTCGAGTTAAATTTTCCCAAGCCATAGGAATTTTTCCAAATTTAGAGCATTATTTTCGACCCTGCTGTGTTTCTGACTCCGTCCATTCGTCTATTCTTCGGTTCGTAAGTTTTTTGTTTAGTCCGTTAGTCTATCATTTGTCCGTTTTTTTTTTCCTTTTTTCTCATATAATTTAGAGATGAATTACCAATCCAACCGTCGAGCAGTTCCTCCGATGATTCTGCTCAGTCATTGCCATCGGTGGAGCAAGGGCAGCAGTAGGAGCAGAACCAATAACTCTAACAAAACAACATTTAATTGATCATCCCTTCTCATCCTTTAATTACTAATTATCACCCAATTCATTTTTAAAAATTTTAATATCTTTACAATTTTGTGTTGGCCTTTCCCAAATTTGTTGCTGTTCGGTCTGGGAGTGTAGTACATTTGGCCAAGTGGACTACACTTTCAGACCGAACAGTTGCGAGGCTTGAAACTACGACAGGACTAAGACTGGCCCCGGGATACGGTCCTGATTTTTCTGAAAATCCCGGACCCTCCCTACTCTATAAATAGGTAAAAGGCAGTCATTTTCGTAAAACTTACTGATTTAAAAATTTTGCGATAAATTTCTATCTTTTCGGGAGTAAAAATTTTCGGGAGTAAAAAGTTTCACCTTGGGCGCTAAAATGTGAAAATGATAGAATCGTGGTCAATTTGGAAAAAAAAACCCAAGGGGCTTGTTCTGTAGACAATTTTGTGGTATTTCTTTGTGTTGTACCTATTGTATTTATGAGAAAATCTTTTCAAATTTACACTGATTTTCTAGGTATTTTCATTGTCCCAAGACCTTTAAAAAAGCAGTCTGATCAACTTTGCCTTTAAAACCCTTTTGCAGCATAGATATTGGAGTAAACTATGCTGGGGGTGCTAGGTCAAAACATCATTTTTTACAGTTTTCCGATCATAACTTTTCTCAAAATTAACTAAATTTAACAAATTTGGATTCTCCAACAGCTTTTGATTTGCTTTATTAGCTCGTCTGAATTTCAAAAAATTGTTTAAGTTTAAAGAAAAATAGGCCAATCATTTGACCGCTACAATAGGGGAAAACGAATGAGAGGGGGGGGGGGGGGGGGTACCCAAATGCCAAGCTAACAAGGGTTGTCAAGTATGGAAAAAAACGTGTCTCTTTTATTGGGCCCCTACCCTCCATTTCCCTTTTACTCTCACCCTCCCTCCCTCTCCTCTCTCCCTCCATCTCTCACCCTCCCTCCCTCTCCCTCCATCTCTCACCCTCCCTCCCTCTCCCTCCATCTCTCACCCTCCCTCCCTCTCTCCCTCCATCTCTCACCCTCCCTCCCTCTCCTCTCTCCCTCCATCTCTCACCCTCCCTCCCTCTCCCTCCATCTCTCACCCTCCCTCCCTCTCCCTCCATCTCTCACCCTCCCTCCCTCTCTCCCTCCATCTCTCACCCTCCCTCCCTCTCCTCTTTCCTTCCCATCTTTGTATCCTCTGCGCCTTTCCATTCATTTGGCCATTTTGTCATTTTCGCAGAATTCATTTTCATATTTTAGCCATAATTTTATTTCTATTGTTTTATATAAAGAAAAATCTTTTATTTCAAGATTTTTTCCAAAAATGCATTTACAAATGCCATTCCTTTTTGCCTTTTTCATTGCCTCACTTTTCACCGTATCATTGACAACAAATAGCTCAAAAATGTCCAAAAGTGGGGTCAACATTCGCAAAAATGAACACGAAAAAGAGGGCGAAGGGAGCAGCGAAAAAAAGTAGCAAAATTCGGCCAGCGAAAAGAAAAAGCATTTGGCCAAAAAAAAGATGGAAACATTTGGCTCAAACATTGAAATGGAAAATGGGAAGATGGAAAAGGAGGAGATAAGTGACTGTTTATGAGCAATTAAACCAACAATGTCTGATTAGCGGGTTTTTAAGACTGTTTAATGTCGAATTTCCGGTCTGCTGATCAGAGTGAATTATGTGTTGATCAACATTGGATTTGCATTAAATCCAATCGATTAGTTTGGTCTTTACCTCATTTGTTCTGTTTTAAGCTGTGTCCTCCTCCCTGTCCATGTCCGTTGATTCCGCTGCTCATTCGTTTCCCATTGGCAGCAATCCGAGTGATTTTTCGCACATTAGCGACAGAACAGCAGGAACGACCACAACAAGGTCAAGCAGTACAGCAAAAGAGGGGAAGAGCAGTCGAACAACCACAACAAGGTCAAGCCGTACAGCAACAGGGGGGAAGAGAAGTAGAACAACCACAACGAGGTCAAGCAGTACAGCAACAGAGGGGAAGGGCAGTAGAACAACCACAACAAGGTCAAGCAGTACAGCAACAGAGAAGAGGAACAGAAAAGCATCCGCAAATGACGGCGGAACACTCAAAACGCATGCACCAATTGCCAACTCCAACGGTCGCAGTAAGCGGCGAATGCTCTGCGAACAATTCGGCAGAAGAAACATACAGACAGACCACTGAAGCAGTGGAACATTTGAACTTAGTGTCAGACAAAACGCCAAAAAAGACTCGATGGAATACCCTTTCGGAACTGAGAAAGCAGATCCGGACAAAGCTGGACAAGGTCATTTCCTCTGGGAACACTGACGTAAGTAATTAATGCCACATAATGCATTTTACACTCATTGGCCGTCCATTTGTTCCCATTTTTGTCCAACGATTTCAGCATTTCGTTGCGCCTTCCTCTGCTCAAAAAATAGAAGCAATCGTTGGAAGAGCAGCAAAAGAAGGTTTAAAGGCCATTTATTTGGGCACCGATTCTTACGGAACCAAAGAGCGAAGCGCTGGAGGAGCAAAAATATCATCAAACAAAAAAATTAATGAGCTCATTTATCGCATTTATGGGACAGAGAATTTTCCAGAAAATGCAGCAAAATTTATGAAGGATCATTTTAAGAATAATATTAACGAAAGACAAATTGATCAAATTATGGAAGAGATAGGGAAAGAATGTGCCGATTTTGAAAGGCACATGGAGGAAAAAGTGCCAAATTGGCGGCAAAATTATGGCAAAAGGCAACTAATGAAACGGACAAATTTTGTAATGGCATTTTCTCGTTTTTATGACAAATTGTTGAATCTGCTAAATTATTCGATGGGACCACAGGCGGCGACGGACAAACAGAAGCCGACCAAAGACAGGGACAATTCTTCAAAAGGATTGTTCGAATTGACACAGAATATGAGCGAAGGGCTGAGGAACAGACTGAGAATGGGCGCAGCAATAGACCAATTGCAAAAAGAGGCATGAGAACAGAACCGAAGCCGAGGGGGGGGGGGACGATACGGATGCGAATCCCTCCCGCTAATCCCTTCCACAAAATGAAATCGATAAATTTTATCCTTTACAGAAGCTATAAATTTCGCCGTCGGTACCTGTCGAAACTCTTTTTTTCTGAGAGGAGTGACAAAAATGGCAAATTATTTTAGGCCTACAAATGGTGTGCAGAATTGTTCAGCCTGGAGGAGACGGTCAAATTGACCAAATTGGCCATTCTAATTGCTTTTCCCCGGAATGTGTTGAAGGAATGGGTGGACAGAGGCGGGGGATGGGCAGCGCTGGGGAGAGTTTTAGGAAGAATCGACTTGGACATTTTCATTGCCTTTGATGATCAGAGTAAGCATCAGATGCGGCAAGCAATAGACCATGGAGCGGAGATAATTCAAAAGTACATAAGCGACGGTGGCAAAAATGCCAGTGAGTTTTCCTAATTGCCAATAATTAGTCACTAATTGCGAATAATTATTGCCCTATAATTGTGAATATCAATTTAAGTGATGTCCAGCAATTACACTGTCATGCGATTGTCAGCTTTGCTGGCACAAAGTATTTTGAGGGTAAAAAGCCACGATTTGTGTACACAAGAGGTGATGGCACTGGCAAATCTGGCAACACTTATTGGCATTTTTCAAGAAATATTTAAATGCCATCGGGAGACGAATTTTGGCAGAATCAAAATGCAGAAAATGACTGAGGAGAGAGAAAATGCGTCGAGAATTTTGGAAATTTGTTTATTTTTATGGAATGCGAAATTTGATGTGTTTATGGGCAAGGCACACGCAAAAATTGCGCAAATGGACAAAGTCCGAAAGGGGGAGGGCGAATTGGGGAAAGGAGGAAACATTCAATGTGATAAGAGTTGAGCGGAACTGTGAATAGGTCCAGCATTTTTTTAACGGGGCCCCGGGAGTTTCCCGTTTCTTGACCGATTTCACGGCCCAAAACCGGGACCCTGGTCCAAAATTTTCCCAAATTCACGGTCCCCTCAACTCAATGATGGCCAATTAATTTTGAGACAAATTTGTTTTCTTGTATGTTCTTCCTACATTCAAAGAATAAATGTTAAGCTTTCAGCAATAATGTTCATTTTAAAAATCAGTTATATCTGGATTTTCTCTCTTTTTTTTTGCGCTTTTAAAGCATATATTATTTTTTTGTAAGTTAGTGAATTTTTTTGATTTTTCGCTCATTAGAGTTCATAAAGACCATTCGAATGATACTAATTTTGTGAAATTTAGTTCACTAAGAAAAAAGTTATGCCGTTTTAAACACGTCTCGCACTGGCCCGCACCAAAAGGACCCACTTCGATTTTTTGTTCAAAAAGTGTTCTAAAAGCACATCCAATTTTCAAAAATTTTCCCGGCGGCGCCTATCGTTACCGCCGGAAGCTCAAAAAATTTATCTTTTGAATGCGAATAATTATTTTTCTATTATTTTAATTAATGATATCTAGAGAAAGAGGGGGAGGGAGATAGAGAGAATTGGTTCTTTTAATCTGTAATTGGTCATTTTGCTCATCATGCATATAAATTATCAAAAATGACCTACATACGCATATATGAAGAATCCATTTGGGCAAATGCCTAAAAATTTCTGCTCATTGATACGTTAAGAAAAGCACGAAAAGAAAACATTTTCACTTGGTTGCCTATTTAAGGTTTTATGCCTATTTCGCGATTTTTTAAGCCTTAAAGGGAATCCGTGCATATTTAAATAGTTTAATTTTCGGTATTTTCCTCTCCTTATAATTATCTTGATTCATTTTTTCTTTCCTTTTCTTCTTTTCCATACATAATTTTTTCGAAAATGGAAATTCTATTTGATGAAATACGCCATTTCGGCACTCTTCGAATTAGCAGAGTCACATCTTCCTGTACTTATTCTTAGCCTGACAATTTTGTCCTTATTTTATTACATTTTACAATTTAACTTTAAAAATAATCTCGCCCAGAAAGTATAATTTTCTCTTTATTTTTTTGTTAGTGTTTTATAATTCATCTGTCCTGAAAAAACACCTTCTGGTCAAGCGCAACCCAAAATCAGGGCTGGGCGAACCGAAATTAAACTAAAATGTTTTCGATGCCGAAATTTTAAATGCTCAGATTTCGAACGAGAAACGAATCTTTTGTTTTGTTTAGCATGATGAGTATTCATTTGCATGCATTTAAATAGTGTCCACTTTGGTGGAATAGAATTCTCGATTCCGTTTTCTGTGCAATTTTTTTTTTCAAAAATAAGGCAAACAACCCTGGCCATTTTCTTACTTTTTAATGTTTAATACATAATAAATCACTGATTGTATTTATAAGTATTCAATTTTATTATTGTTTTGTAGGCAAAATTACTGTATTAACAGTATTTATATGGCAGATATTTATCTAATTTCTATGTATGTATGTGGTTTATTTTTTACACGCATTTAGTTATAATTCTTTTTTCATTTAACCCTGTATTCTTTTGATCTTAACAATGGCTGCTGCCTTTCCGTACACAATTCACTTGTCGGCTGATCAAGTACGTTTAAAACTATTTATGTGCATTAGAACGTTTAAAATCATCTGGAAACCGCCCAATAATCACGCCCAATTGGTCACTCCCAGCTGATCAGTGATCACTGTGCACAAATATCCTCGCCCAAATGATCACTCTCAACTGATCACTCCCAGCTGATCAGTGATCACTGTGCACAAATATCCTCGCCCAAATGATCACTCCCAGCTGATCAGTGATCACTGTGCACAAATATCCTCGCCCAAATGATCACTCTCAACTGATCACTCCCAGCTGATCAGTGATCACTGTGCACAAATATCCTCGCCCAAATGATCACTCTCAACTGATCACTCCCAGCTGATCAGTGATCACTGTGCACAAATATCCTTGCCCAAATGATCGGCTTCCATGAATTTCTTTAGTGAAACATTTAAAGTGTGCATTTTAAAATGATTTTTTTTTTGATTTTTCAGCCAAAATTTTTTAACTGTTCCCATTTTCGACATTTTTGTCGGAAATCCCCTTTACTTTCCCCAATAATATTATCCCACCATTTCCAATGAAATTCCAAATTAACCGCCGTCAACTTCCACCCGAACTCAGCAATGAGTTCCTTCAGTTTGTTCCTTGGCCATTCTGCCGAAGGGTTTTGGTTCGAGCCAATTTTTTGTATTATGATTTGGTCCGATTCAGTAAAATGGCCAAACAATGGAAAATTGAAGTTTTCCTGAGAATATAATTTCAATTTTTTGCAAATTCCTATTAGGAGATTCAACAGCGCGAGTTGAACAGTACATACGAATTTGGACAACACATTTACAAACCGTTGGTCCCGAGTATTGACCATCATCGAAACCATTGGGAATTTGTGGCAGAACTCCCGAATCTCAATGAGTACTTCCGCGCCACTGGACACAATGGTCGCGAATGCGTTGTTTCGATCAGAGCAGCTAACACGCCAGTATAAATAAAATGAAATATTGGCAAAAAAAATAGCTATGATTTATTTATTAAAATTTGAAAATAAATTTCTTAATTTAATTGTCAAATGAATTTTTCAGAGAGAGATTGTTCGGAGCTTCTTCTCGCACAACACAACGGCAATCAATGAACACTACTTGTGTCATTTTGTTTTTTGGCCTCTAGAAAATTTGGTAATAATAAAAGTTTTAACAATTAATTATATGTTGAATAACCGTTTAATTCATTTTCCATGTATTTTACATTTAATCGTTTTAATTCTTTTTTTATATACTTAATAACCGTTTTTAATTTAAAGCCCTGGGACGCAGCTGTCATAACTTTTTACAAAGAGACACTGTGCGAGACATGGGATTCGTTGATGGGCCGTCTTTATGAAGGTCCTTTCTTCGGTGAGTTTTTTCAGTGTAAAATATGAAAAAAGTGCCAATTGTTTTGGTTAGCAAATATCCTCATTCATAAATTGAAATATGTTTCTAGAATTCGTTATTAATTAAGCGTACATTCTGTTCTTTTTATTTTATGAACTTTCTTTTCAGTTCGAGAACGGTGTTGCCCCAGGTCCAATCCAACCGTCGAGCAGCTCTTCCGATGCCTCTTCCCACTCTTTGCCATCATTGGAAGAAGGTGAGCAGCAGGACCACCAGCAGAACCAATAATTCTAACAAAACAACATTTAATCGATCATTTCATTTTTCATCTTTTAAATGCAATTATCATACAATTTATTTTTAAACATTTAAATACATTTACAATAAACAATAAGCATAAGAAAAGAATTAAGTTCGAGGGAAAATGGAGGATGGGGGAGGGCAATTAGAAGATGAATGGGGTCCAATTAAAATGAAAATAAAAGCACTGTTAGCCGAAATGGGAAATCATGGTGCCCCATTTCTAAACTGAGAAAGCAGATTCGGACAAAGCTGGACAAAATCATTTCATCTGGCAACACTACTTAAGTAATTACCCTCCCTTTCCCTTTCCTCTCTCCCTCCCTCTCTTCTGTCTCTCCCTGCGTCCCTCGCCTTCCCTTTTCCTCTCTCGCCCCTCCCTTTCCTTTACTCTCCCTCCCTTTCCCTCTTTTCCTATCCCCCCTCCCTTTCCTTTCCTCTCCCTCCCTTTCCCTCTCCCTGCCTTCCTCTCCTCTCCCTCCCTTTCCTTTTCTTCTCCTCCCTCCCTTTTCCTCTCTGCCTGCCTCCCTCCCTTTCCTCTCCATCCCTTTCCCTCTCTCACTCTTTTCCTCTCCCTCCCTGCCTTTCCTCTTTCTCCCTTTTCTTTCCTCTCCCTCCCTGCCTCTCCTCTCTGCCTTTTCTTTCCTCTCCCTCCCTGCCTCTCCTCTTTCTCCCTTTTCTTTCCTCCCTCCTGCCTCTCCTCCCTCCCTTTTCTTCTCTGCCTGCCTCCCTCCCTTTCCTCTCCATCCCTTTCCCTCTCTCACTCTTTTCCTCTCCCTCCCTGCCTTTCCTCTTTCTCCCTTTTCTTTCCTCTCCCTCCCTGCCTCTCCTCTCTGCCTTTTCTTTCCTCTCCCTCCCTGCCTCTCTTTCTCCCTTTTCTTTCCTCCCTCCTGCCTCTCCTTTCTCCCTTTTCTTTCCTCTCCCTCCCTTTCCCCTCAGCCTCCATTTCACTTTTCCTCTCTCCCTCTGCCTTCTTTCATCTTCTTTTCCTCTCCCCTTTCCATTCATTTGGCCATGTCCGCTAAATTCATTTATTTTTTTTTTAAAATTGACTTGCTTATGCTTTCAGCAATAATGTTGAGTTTCGAAATCAGTTATCTGGATTTCCTCATTTTTTGCGCCTTTAAAGTGGGGGCAGTCTTTATCTCACGACCATTTATAAATTATTAAAATGACAATCCGAATTTGTCTTATACTTTAACTCGTTTAAAATTAGAGAGTGTCAAATTAGACGAATTATCCTCATCCGTGTCAATGCGTCGTTATTTGCTTAATTCTTCTCTTCCTCTTCTTCGCTCTCCTCCTCCTCTTCTTCCTCCTTCAGCGGCTGCTGCTGGTGCAGCGTCTGCTCCTCCTCTTCTTTGTTCTCCCCCTCCTGTTCATCCTCCTCCTTGTTGTTGGTGTCGGCGTTTTCGTCGTCGTCAGCCGTTGAAGCTTTTGGCGACCCACGAAGGCTCAGCGAAGCAGACCAACGAGCGATGTCGAACAGCTTTTGCTTAGCTTCCTCGAGAACCTAAAAATGGGAGGGAAACCAGGCTTAAAACCAATTACTTAAACTCTATTTTATACTTATTTGTTTATTGTATGTGTAATTATGTGGAGAGGGGGGGGGGGGGGGGGTGGGAGTCTCCCGTTACTTTCGGCTCCGTTTAAATCTTTACTCTCCCGTAACGGAACCTTCTCCTATTTTTGCATCCGACGAGCCCATTAACGTCATTGGCCTGCTTTCCTTTCGGCTTTGTGCTTACCTCCTGTTTAACCTCAGTCGATGTTCTTTGCCTTCACGAAATTGTCGTCCAATTGCTGAACGTACGTCGTCAATGACAGAATTTGCTTCTGCATCGAGGAAGAAAGTAACTAAAACCAAAAGATCTGACAATTGCACAAAATTTTCTCAGCTCACCACCTCCGAACTGCGGTCACGCAGTTTGCTCATCTGAACGTTCAACTTGGAGGAGTAGAAGCGGATGATCTTCAACAGCAATTCGCCCGGATTCTTTCGCGTGCGCATCGCCTCCGTCTCGATTTTGTTGCGCAGTTCAACCATCGAAGCCGACAATTGGTTCACTTTGTTGAAGGTCCATTCCTGGCGTTCTTTGGCGTAGTCCACCCAAAAAGTAAGGAAAATTATGCTAAGAAAATTGCATAGCTATTTAATGCCGTATCATTATTTGTGAGCAATCATTAAAAAAGATTATTTAAAAACCTGTCGTTAATTGAAAAATTGGACTTACGAGAACGATGCATTTCGAAAGCTGTTCCGTAAGGACGCACATCTGCTGCATCAGCGGTTCCACAATGCGTTCGTTGGTCTTCGTACTGATTTGGTTGGCGATGCGCGAAGCGAGGAAAGTGACGCGCTCCTTCAGTCCCCATTCCGGATCCTCCATGGCACGCGGCAGTCCCAGAATGCTCTCACTGAGCGAATTCGCAATGTCCAAGAAAGAATTCGCGTGAGCAGTCAACTTCTCAGAAGGATTCTTAAAGTGAGATGAAGGGGGTTGAGAGATTTTAGATATCCAGTTAGGCAAATCTCTCTGTTTGAAAGCTACCTCTTTTCTGTTTCCAAATGATATATTATTGACCCATCTTTCTCCCTCTCTCCCTTCTAACCTTGGCAATTTCTTGAGTTGCCTCGATTGCAGCATAGATGCGCTTCTCGATCGCTTGTTCCACAGAAATGCCACGGTTGATCGCGTCTTTGCCAGCGTTCTTCGTCGATATCAGACAGTCCAAAAGCAAGTTGGTCGCTGCAGAACCGACCAAAAGTCCAAACTGAGTAGTCGCAATTGCGACTCCGATTCCGAGCGCCCCGGTGGCCACCACGGCGTCTTTGTATTTTGTGCTGTTGCGGTCCATTAGAATTAAGCAAATAGATGAGGAAGATTAAATTAGTAGGCGATAAAGGACAAATTGAAGAAAAGGCTTAAGTGTGAATTTAAATATAATCATTTTGCGAAGATCGGCTATAATCGTTCATCAGCTACAAACTAAATGGAAAAAAAGCAACGACAGAGAAATAATTAAATTGATTTTTGATGTATTTCAAGAACATGCACAAATATTTTCTCCAAAATGTTTTTGTGGGAAGTAGTGATAAAGAAATGATCACTTGATTCGTGAGTCAAAACAACCGAAATAATGAGTGTGACAATACTGTACCGATAAAAATATTCCAATGTTGGATTTGATAATCCGGTCAATTCAAAATTATTCGTTCCAATTAGGTATGTATGTATGTATTGTAAATGATGAATCAATGCATTTATATTTAAAACAAATTTAATGTATAGAAAAACACGGCCAAGGAGAAATGACCTAAAAAATGCACTAACCGCCCGCTCATGTGTTTATAGCAAGGAGTGAAGAGAAGATGAGGAGATATACCTAACAAATAGTAAATGAAGAAGGAATAAGGGGAGGAAAAACAACTTACAAATATTCAACAGAAAGAGGAGGAAAGGATAAGAAAGTGCTCTTTGTACCCAAAACGTAAATTGGTAAGGGGGGGGGGGGGGACGATGACCTCAGCTTGAGGAAAAGGGTAAATTATATATGAAAAAATATTCTTATATAACACTTAGGTAGTTTGCAGTAAAAGAAAAATGATATGAAACCAAAATTAAAGAGAACCAACAATCAATCAATAGGTGTGTTTTTTTTTGGTGAGTGCGGAGCATTTTAACGCTCTTTAATTATTCTCCGAAGCAATCAAATAAATATTCTGAGAAAATTACGAGCATCAATCCCAGAAAACACGGAACATTTCGTCTTCGGGAATGGTTACGGGTGATTTGCAAACATTTTTTATTAGAAAGTTGCTTTATTTTATTTAAATTTTTCCCAGGGATATAATATTTAAAAAAAATAGGAAGGCTTAGGCGGTGCTGATAAAAGCCGCCGGAGGAAACTTTTTAACGAAATATAAAATTTTTTGTATAAATGTCATTATTTTGGCGGTCATTTTCTTCGGTAGGGGTCGGTTTAGCGTGAGTGAATTTATGACCACACATTTGTAGTTTTTGGCCCAAAAACCCCGGGTTTCGGTTCGCTAACCAACTGCCAATGAGTCTACTCAAAATCGCTACTACCCATTTAGGTATTGTTTCAAATGAGAAATTTTAACGTAAATACATTAGCGTAATCTCACAGATCCGAGTTGGAACAAATAACGCAATTCCTTTGGTGTAATGTTAAACCAATTGATTAGGTTCGCCTAATACATTAAAACATTTGTTTCACAGAGAGAAAAGAAGAATGCAACTTCAGCAGGGTCTGCTAAACATATGATTTAATTGCATTTTATACAACAAAAAATCGGACAAAAGGAGAACTTCCAAAGGATTTAAACGAATGATGAAATTTGACAAATTTTATTGTCATTCGCTAATTTTCTCAATAGGTGCCGGTTTGCCCCTTGTTGAGATTATTCCATCGCCCTGACTGAAATAAAAAATTATCAACAGACACAGTCAAAAAGGATCACACCAATTCACCTGCTAAACAGTGGAAGAAGCCATTTCCATTTGGCGGTGCCGAACACTTCTTGAAAGTTACGGCGAACGCCCAAATCGAATCCCTTATTGTCCTGGCCATGGGTGAAAACGGGCGAACCAACCAGATATTCTAATACATGATGAAGAAAATAAAGGAACCCACAAATTACCAAGTGATGTCTGATTTTTGGAGATCAATAAAAGGTGGTAGATAAAAAACCCATTCAGAGCAATGCTAAGCAGAAATAACACAACGAAGAGGAAAGAGACGAGAAAGCGGCAATAAATGTTCTTTTCGGAGTCATGGTGCCAAAATGAACTAAATTAATGGAAGGGAAAATGATAAAAGAAAAAAGAAACAAGCACATAAAATAGGAGAGAATGGTGGACAAAATGAAGACAGAGAGAGCGCTAGAATAGCCAATGAAAAGCACGAAGAATTTGTAATTTTTGAAGCCGACGCAGGAATTAAGCTGATAGGAAAAAGAGGAAGCGACAATTATAAATCAAAAGAATAAAGGGCATAAGACAACTGACCCAGGGACAATGATGGTCGAACTTTCTGAAATATGTAATATTATTCCGAGCAAAGTACAACAAAACCCTCACAGAATGCAACGTCCACAGGAAGAACAGTGGTGGCATCTGTAGGGCTTCATGCAGACACAGTGTTCACAATAACGAACAGCTTAAGACAATGAGTAAAAAAATTGCTAAAAGCTGTAATTAAGCGATTTCGGTAATACTAAAGCTGGATCCCCCATTTTTCGAAATAAATTTTTAAATCGTGTAAAACAACTTCCGGGGCTTTCGCGGTCGCTAAGCACGAATCTGCATCCATTCTTGCGGATTTCGTAATTTAGGAATAAAAGAATTCTTGTGAAAGGCTAATTTTCGACTCTTACTCGAATTCGGGCCCGGAGTTCGGAATTAGGCGGAATAGGTGTCAGATTCGTGATCAGTTACCCCAAAATCCCGGGAAAGATGTTTTACATAACTTAAAAAATCTTTTGAAAAAAAAGAGAGGAGGCATCGACTTCAGTTTTACCGTGATTTCTACCTCCGTCATCGGCGGACCTAGACACAAGGATAATTTTCTGATCCTTAACAAAACGCTCAAGGACTAAGTTGAACTCTTCCAGTGTCGTTTTGCTGGCAACTCTCATTTCCTCACAAATATGGTCGGGAATTGTAAACTGAAAAATGGGTAAGGGAAGTAAAAAAATTATATGACAACTAATACATAGTCAGAAGGTCCGACATTGGGAACGATCACAGTTTGGACCATTGTCCATAGGACGAAGAAAAGGAGAACGTGGAAAGAGATCAGATAGGCGATCCGTTCATTGAGTGAGTCGACTATTCCTGTGAAAAAAGGAAACAAACGAATAATGATAAAATTTTATAATAGAGAAACGAAAGTACCAAAGCAGAAAACAATCACATAAATGCAATAGGCAAAAAACATGAAAGTCCAAACGAACAGCGCGTGGACCCAACGGAAATAAATACTGTTCGAGAACGTATAGCAATTCATGGCGTATGATCGACGATTTAAGCGAAAAGATTGCAGCTTCCGTTTTGAATCTTAAGAAACATTTGTATTTTTAATAAGTAGGTATGTTTTATAGGGAGGCAGACAATAGCATTTGAAACGCAAAAACTTTCTTTAAATATTTATAAAAAAAAACATATTATTATAAACAATTTAATTAAAAAATAATATTTCCAGCTAGGCCCCCCTAAAAATTTTTCATGGAAAATATTTAATGAAAATTTGGCTCTATTGCAGTTTACCCGAGCATAAAAAATTTTTCACGACCTTAAGAAATTTACACGACCATAATAAAAGACACGACCATAAAAAAGAAGACACGACCATAAAAAATTTACACGACCATAAATCTCACCCTTCATTAAAAATAGGAAAAAAAATTCTATGTCTTGAGTTTTTCGTGTACCGACATTTCGCCACCCGACGTTTCGCCACCCGACATTTCGCCACCCAAGCCAAAATCCGACGTTTCGCCACCTAAGCAGAAATCCGACGTTTCGTCACCTAAGCATAAATAGGACGTCTCGCCACCAGTTTTGCCACCTCTAAGAAAAGCCACCCATTTGCCTTCAAAAAACTCTAATGTGTTATCACTACTCCATTTAATGCTAAAATTTAAATTTTGGCTTAAGTGGCGAAACGTCCGTATTTGTGCTTAGGTGGCCAAACGTCGGATTTTGGCTTGGGTGGCGAAATGTCGGGGTGGCGAAACGTCGGGTTGCGAAACGTCCTATTTGTGCTTAGGTGGCGAAACGTCGGATTTTGGCTTGGGTGGCGAAATGTCGGGGTGGCGAAATGTTGTGTAGCCGAGTTTTTTCAATAAAAAATTACTTGGAATTTTTTAAGTAGGAAATTTCAAGAAAAAACATGAAATTTTCATAACATTTTTTAAATTTTTACTAGTTTTTTGAAGACTTTTAAGAAAAAATTACGAAAATTTGAAGGGTTTTCTTGAAAATTCTGCGTTAAAAAATTCCCAGTAATTTTTTATTGAAAAAACTCAAGACTTAAAAAAAAATTTTATATTTTTTCCTAGGGGGGGATATTTATGGTCGTGTCTTTTTTTTATGGTCGAGTCTAGTTTTATGGTCGTGTTAATTTTTTATGGTCGGGTAAACTGCAATAGAACCAAAATTTTTTGCCCCAAAAAATTTCAAAAATTTTTTTCTTCTGGACTTATTTGGGTCGCTGATCAGTGATCACGAATCACCGTTAAGGTGCCAGAATCCCTGCGTATTCTGGATTCTGAGTAGCAGAGTTCTGGTTAGGCGGAAGGGGTAGGGTCAGGTTCTCGGACCCCCACGCTTCCGCTTCGAATTTCCGATTGTCGAATGACTGTTATTAAAAAGACGCCCTATTCAGACAATTTTTTCTTGGTTTTCAATTTCTAAAATGGTGTTTCCAAATGTTTTTGAGGTTGCCCAACACATATTTTTTATTTTAGTCATTCTGAAATATTAAAAAGGTGTTTCCCCTTTGGTTTTTTAAAATAACCTCTTTTTAACTAGCGCAGCATTTAAATTGTTTACATCTCTATTTATAGGTAATTCATACACAACATAATAGACTAAACAAACTTTTATTTCTTCGGGAAGTGCCAAATGACATCATTTATTTTTTCATACGACTTCATAGAAATGACAATGCTTGGACTGCTCGAGCATTTTCTTCTTCCACGACTTCTCTTCCCTTCTGGCAATAACACCGGCGATGCGAAATTGGCTGCGTCGGAGGAGGACGTCCACCAGCACCGCAATTTGCCGTCAATGATGGTCCAATGCGAAGTGAACCCATTGGATGAGAAGGACGGACAGTGGCGAATAATGGGCGAAATTGGGGAAGGCGCATTCGGCAAAATTGAGAAGGTGTGCTGCGTGGAGAGACCGCAACTGATCGCTGCGTGCAAGGTTCACAAAAAAAAACCCATAAAAGTGCCATGGGGACGAATACCCGGGTTTAGGCCTCATCACAGGAGGAGAGAGAGAATGCCAACACCGTCGTGCAATAGCAGTTTTTCGGGTGCACCCCGAAATTTCGCCGCCTGAAATTTCGCCGAGACAAAATTTTGCCGCCGAAATTTCGCCAGGACAAAATTTCGCTTGGCGATAGTTTAAACTTTGGTCGTTTTGAAAACCATAGGGGAGACTTTTGATTTTTTTAAATTTTTTATTTCCAAAATTGGCCAAAATAAATGTCATGTCACTTTCGTGATCAGCAACATCAAAAACATTAAGAAACGTTTTTAGAAAAAAAAAAACAGACACGAAGACGGTTTTTTGATTTTAATTATAGCGCCAAATTTTTGATCAATTTTTTGAAATTCAAAATCTAATGGTTTTTAAGGAAAATTTCCTTAATTTTTTTTTGTGATTTTCTAAAAAATGGTTTTTTGGAAATTTTTTTCCCGGCGAAATTTTGTCTCGGCGTAATTTCGGCGGCGAAATTTCGTCCTGTTCCCAGTCTTTCTTGGCCGCAATCAAATTATAAACTTTTTCTGAAATTTTTTGTAAAAACGAAAGATTCGGCGTGAAAGATTGTTGAAAGGTGTCCCGGGGAAAGATTGAATTTATTAGCAGACTTTGGCAAAAAAAGAATTAGTCAAATTTTCGGGTAGGAGTGGGAAAAATGCCATTGTTATCAGAAGGGTTGTCGAAGGTTTTTCCCATTTCTTTCCATTTTTTTTTCTAGAAAATTCTGACTGACTGATACTTAATAATTTTTCTTCTTCTTTGGGCTGCACTATCATTACAATTTTTGTCTTATTTTTTGCGTTTTTTTTTGTACATTTAATTTTTGCTAAAAATTTCAGACCATTCCTCTTCAAGAGAGCGAAGAGCTTGACGATTTTTTGGTCGAAATTGAAATTCTCACACAATGCAAAGGCCAGCCGAACATCGTAGAACTGATCGCCTGCTATTTTCACGAACATAAACTTTACGTAAGTGGCAAATAAATTTTCAAAAAAGGGAGTTTTTTAAAAAACATAGTAAAACGGTTCCGTTTGGTTCCGTTTTCTTTTTTCAAAAGCACTATAAAGTGCTGCTGCTTTGCAAAATTTATCAATATTTGGCTAGTGACCTTGTCGGGTTTTACGGCCGGGCGTCACAATCCCGCCATTTTTGGAAAAATACCCGGTCGTGAACTTCAAAAAACTAGCTTTTCTGATTCTAGAATTTGGGCTACTAGTAAAAATGATTGCCTTTCATCTAAAATTTCATGACTTTTTTTCCAATTTTTAAGAATAAAACATTTTCATGGATATGCCATGCCATTCATTTGGACAATTACAAATCCAATTCTAACAAAAAGTCGAAATTCGGGTGTTTAAATATTAGTTGACATATTTCCCTCCCTCTCATTTTTTCCCTTTATTTTGTTATCAGATGATGTTAGAGTATTGCGCCGGCGGTGCCGTGGACAGCATCATGGTCGAGCTGAACAAACCGCTCAATGAGCCGCAAATTGCGCATGTGACACGCGCGGTGTGTTTGGCGGTCGAATTTTTGCACTCGCGCGCCATTATTCATCGGGACATCAAAGCGGGCAATATTCTACTCACGGCCGAAGCGGCAGTTAAATTGGGTGAGCAAATGGCGGACGGACGGTGAAAGGAGGGAGGGGGGGGGGCAGGGACTTTTGTTTTCTAGGGCACGGGGTGGGAATGGCGAAATGATGGGGGGGGGGGGGGGTTATAATGAAATTCAAAGTGGTGAGAGGAGAGGGTGATACCCGGTAAATTCTCATTCGTAAATACATAGATCTCGCTCGGTTGACTTTTTTTTTCGGATTTTCTACCTTTTTATCCAAAAAAAAACCCGATCAAAAGAAACGAGAATTTTTCGACTTACCGAAGAAAATTGACCGAACCTTTTATTTTGGTATGGTCTTAACCCCTTAGTTTTCACATTAACTGTGATTGCCTGTGCACTAAGTTGGCTAAGATGTAATGTTGTTTGTACTGTCCTATAATTGCCCTCTTTTTAGCCGATTTTGGTGTCTCCGCCATCATGAAGAACAACGAGAGGCGC
This sequence comes from Heterodera filipjevi, assembly GCA_039877585.1. NCBI lineage: Eukaryota > Metazoa > Nematoda > Chromadorea > Rhabditida > Heteroderidae > Heterodera > Heterodera filipjevi. Next base: position 10,770,660 of record JBDPZO010000001.1, on the reverse strand, counting down.
GACTCGTTCATCGGCACACCCTATTGGATGGCACCGGAAGTGATCATCTGTGAGACTCTCAAGGACCAGCCGTACGACAGCCGAGGTTGGTGGTCCACCACCATGGTTTGTCCTGGACCGATACAACTGGGTGCCATCTAAATTTTTCGGTCATAATTCCTTTTACAGTTGTCAAAATTAATGCTTTTAATATCAATACTAATGAATTTTTTTAAAATTTCCATCTATACAAAGAGTTATAACCGAAAAATTTGGCTGCCGACCAGTTGTTCAGCGCCCAGTTGACCCCTACCGTGTTTTGTTTTTCTTTTTCGCCGGTTACCCCACATTTGCACCTCGGACATTTGCGCCCAAGACATTTGCGCCTATATCCTAAATTCAGTTTAGATAAGAAACAAAAAAAGTTTGATAATATGTAATGTAAATGATGATACAAATTGATTGAGGCCAAAAATTTCGTTCTTCGAGAGTTTTTGAAATAATGACCATTTATACAAACATTCGAATTCTTTTTTAAAAACACTACAAATGCTGTTGGGTATGGGTTGTCAAGCCTTAATTGTTTTAATAGTGAAAAATTCTCGAATTTTTTAAAGTCAAAAAATTTATTATTTCTATATTTTTTGGTGTTTTTTGTAACCTTTGCGTTTTTAGAATTTTTTTGTAAATCATAGCAGCTCGTTCCCCCCCCCCCCGCGCATTAATGCCGTTTTTTTAAAACATAATCACTTTTTTAGTTTCTCTGAAAATTTTTTAGGTTTTCAAAAAACAAGCTTGGCTTTTGAAAAACTAAGGTTAGTAATTTTTCGTCTCGACTATTGATGGAATGTCTCCCAAAAATTGGCAAAAATATTAGGCGGCGTTTTAAATTCATTATCCCTCCCATGCTTTTAATATTTTTTTAAGTCTAAATTATTCTCGAATCCGGGACGGGTTGTGAAATATTGACTAATCAAATAACAAAATACTCCTTGCCAACGTACTCTTGGCCAATCGTATGGGTGTCATTTGGTCGTTCCATTCATAAATAGTGTCTCTCTGATTTTATTTGACTGGGGGAGGGAGCGAGTCGCTCAAAAAAGAAAAAAAGAAACCCTTAAAATTGAATTCTTTTAACATTTTGAGTCCTTTCCTTTTCAGCGGACCTTTGGTCCCTCGGCATCACTTGCATTGAAATGGCACAGATGGAGCCGCCCCACTACAACGTGAACCCATTGCGTGTGGCGATCAAAGTGCAAAAGTCGGAGCCGCCGACGCTCGCGCAGCCGCACCAATGGTCGCCCGAGTTCAACGACTTTCTGCGCAAATGCCTCGTCAAAAATGTGCACGAACGGTGGAGCGCTGCGCAACTGCTGACGGTCAGTTTTTTCCAATAATTTCAAAAAAATTTTCTATGAAGGGCATTAAATCAAAAAAAAAATGGGAGTGTAAATACCTATCATTGTTTCTTAAAGGTAAAGTCCTCGCTAATCATTTTTTGGCTAAATCTGTTAACAAAACTCATCCAAGCCTTCTTTTTTTTTAGCACACGTTCATTCTTTCCGCATTCGACCGTCGTCCCATTCTGCGATTGCTGTGCGAAAAGAATGCCGATTTTTCCCTTCGTCTTAACCATTTTTTTTGTTTTTAGTTTTTAATACTCAATAAAATGAGGTCAATTGTTAAGTGTCATTTTCGTATTTGCTCATCATTCCTTCATATTTCAATTCCGCCCTGAAGTATCGGATTGTTCTTCTCAGTCCGTCAAACGTTCGCACTTTTGGTCTCCATCCGATCAGTTCTGCTGCTCGTCGGATGTCCGGTTGGCGCAGTTGTGGGTCATCTGTGCATGACCACTATTTTCTTTCATTAAATAATTCTATTCAATTCCTTGGGTGCATTTAATTTCCCCCTGTGGATCTTGAATTTTGGAAAATGGAATTTTGCAAAAAATAAAAAGAACTAAATTTGGTTCTAATGAGTTTTAAACGTTCAAACGTCCAATCAACTAACCATTCTTGGTTAATGTATGTACTTTTGGGCCTAAATTATGTGATTAAACTCAAAGTGGAATAGAATCGAAATTTTAAATAAAGCCCAGAGAAACCCAAAGATTTTTCAAAGTTGTGCCATGGCCCGGGGGTGAGCGAAGAAGTGGGCGTCCGTTCGTCATTTACCTTCCAATTTGCCATGATTTACAATTACACTTTTGCTTCCTTAAATGCAAATAAATAGTTTATGTCATAAAAATCGGGATTTTACCCGTTAGATTGCGTATAATATTGGCAAGGTCGACGATTGTGTACTCCTCCGGGTTGCCTATGTTCACCGGCACTGTCGCATTGGAGTCCATCAGCGCGACCAAACCGTCGACGAGGTCGGAAATGTACTGGAAGGACCGCGTCTGGAGACCATCGCCGTACACCTGAGAACGCAGGGTTATCTAAGCCCTGGCCAAGTCGGTACCAAAAACAAAGCCTCATTAATAGTCTTTAATTTTGATGCTATGAAAAAGCTTAAGAAAAAAAATGTGTATATTCTGCTAAATTTGACTGATGAGACACATTTGACCCCTACCGTAGGCCAAAGCGAGTTTAGGCTTAGAGTGTGGTAATGAAACAATATTATATTCATCCGCGGATTGGTAATTGTATTTCTGTACAGTATTTTGTAAACACAATCAGTACCGTAATCGGGTCGCCCTTAAGTGACTGTGTGATGAAATTGCTGACCACTCGGCCGTCGTTTATGTGCATTCGGGGCCCAAAGGTGTTGAAAATCCTCGCTATTCGAATGTCCACATTCTCCTGTAAAAAGCATTAATAAAAAAAATAAATAATGCCAAGCAATTTCCTCATCCCAAAACCGATGAAGGCTCAAAAAAAAAATACGGTAACCGGGAAAGAGCATATAGCTATAGGAAAGCCCCGTCGGTGCCTCATTTCCGATTTTTTCCCGTTCCAAAATGAGAAAGGGGCCTAAAGAACGCCCCGAGGGTCCCTCCCTTATTCCCGTCCGTGCTCTACTTTCTCTGTGTTTATTAATCAGCGCAACTATTATTGTGATTGGGTCGAACATGTCTGTTAAATGCGGCCAGCAGTGCTTCCCTAAACGATTGACCACATTGAACATATTCCTCCGCTGCTTTAGCGCTTTCATTGCTCCGCTTTTCCCCCCATTTGGTCGACTTACGCCGCCCGTTTGCCCTCGTCATAGCACGAACGGGGCCCGACGGTGTTCACGCGTCCGAAGTAACTGAGAAAGGCACGCAAATATGGGCAATGGCAAAAAGGGACACATTTTGGTGAGCAGAGAGAGAGACCTTTCCGGCTGAGGCGATATTTCCGGGTCGCCGTACACCTCGGAGGAAGAGGCAAACAAAATGCGAGCTTTCACCCGTCTGAATAAAGTTGGCAAAATTGATTTGGTTTCCAGAAAAGGTTTACACTCCATGGATGCAGCCCAACTCATTTCAAAAAACGGAATTCCGAAACGCAAAATTTTTTTGGAAATTGGAATTCCGACTTAAAAAATAATGTAATTCGGAAAACCGTAAACCGATTGCATCGCTGGTTTACACATTTGAAATGGGGGGGGGCGGGAGGGAAAGCGCCAAAAAAGCGATTGAAATAATGAAATGGTGACGAGAAAAAAAATGCCATTTAATATAAAAAAAAGGAATTAGCAGCCGAGTGATTTTTTTGTTTTAATTGAAATCGGCATCATAAGTATTTCCTCCAAGGGGATGCATCGGCGGTAGTTCAAGGAATTGTGAGAGCGCAAACATCAAAAAAGGGTAATTAACGTTTGTGCCGACCTGGCCAACCCCAACATGTTGATGGTGCCGATGATGTTGGTCTTCAGTGTCTTCACCGGGTTGTACATGTAATGCGGGGGCGACGCCGGTGAGGCCAAATGGTAAATGTGGTCAACTGACAAAAAGAAAACGACGAAATGAAGGGCAAATGCCATTCATCCCACCTTCGCTGTAGAAAGGGTTCACAATGTCGTGGTGGACCAACTCGAAGTTGGGATGGCCGACCCATCGCTCCACGTTCAGTTTCCTGCCGGTGAAGAAGTTGTCCAACGCTATCACCTGCCGATCATTGTTTGAATTTTTGCCGAATGCCAAAATTCCGCCCCCCTCCCCGCCATTAGTATTTAGATGCTCGAGACCTAAAATTTCCTGAGACTCGAGACCGACTTGACCCCGAGACTCAAGACAGAGACCAGAAAATCCCGAGACTATTCTCGGGTCGAGACCGAGACTCTCGAGCATCACTACCCGCCAATAATGTGTGCTGAATTGGCGATGGCTTTTCCTTCGTTGCTGCTAATTGCTTTAAAATTGGCAATAAGACTGCTAAAGTTGATTTCCCTCCCCCTTTCCGTGTTCGCTCGCCTCGTGTCCGTCCGCCATTAGCCGGTCCACCAAATGCGAGCCGACAAAGCCCGCCCCGCCGGTGATCAGAATCCGTTTCCTCTCCGCTTCGTTGCGCAGTCGGACGGGTGGAAAAGCGCTGACAGATTGAGGCGGGAATAAGCAAATTGAAATTAAATTTAGAATTTAAGATATAATATTGGAAGCATTTTTTAATTATTCTCTTACATTTCTGACGGCAATTTTCTGGCACCAATGCTTTGCATTTGCTCTATTTTTTCCTTTAGTCCTTTCACTTCAGCCTTTAGCTTTTCAATTTCACTGCTAAATAAATTTTATATTTTAAAGAAACAATTATCTTTTAAGCAATTTTTAAAAATATTTTTTGGGAAAAATTCTAATTATCCTTCATTTCTCTTATTAAATAAAACTTTTTAATTTGCAATGATTTTCAAAACTTTTTCTTTATTTTTTTATTTTTAAAAGGTGTAAATAAAAGCCAAAACAAAATATTTTTTAGTTATTTATTTTTTTTATTTGTTTTTATTTATTTTCTCTTTTCATTTATTTAATAATAATTTCGGCAAACACAAAATCTCACCTTAAATCCATAGAAGAATGGCCAAAATCAGCAGCAGCATTTATATGGTCAGTGGTGGAAAAGTGAGAATTGAGCAAAACTTAAAAAAAGGATAGTCAATTATCCTTTAATTACGTTAATTTATAATTATTAACTTACAAATACAAAGTAAAAAGACACCGCCAAATAAAGACAATGAAAGAAACAAAAAAAGAAATTTCATTAAGGCTTCGATGTTTAGTGATAATTAAAAAAATTCCAAAAATAAAAATATATGCAAACTGTTTTTTGTAATTTACTCTTTGGCTTACTGTTTTATATCAAATTAATTTTGTCAATGAGTTTAAGTGCCCTGAGGGAAAATGGTTAATTAAAAACGGATGTTTGAGTAGTTCGGTTGCTGCTGGGCATGAGGTTAAGTGATGCAAATAATTATAAATTGATTAAAAAGAAGTAATAAAAGTCAATTAAGGATAGCAAATAACTTCGGCACACTTTAACAAAAGTCATGCCATTCGCGCTTTGGCACTTTTGTGACTTTACAAATGATCGGTTGAAAAGGAAAAGCCAACAAAAAGTATGAAAAGGGAGGTCAAAATGGCACCTTATCCAATTGGACGTGCCGAATTGTGCCTTTATTTCTTCGTTTGGCTTTCCCATTCGCTTTTGGCATTTTCGCTGGCCATCAAAGCATCATGGAATGTCGGCCATTGGCTTGACCATTGGCTGGAACCGAGCAGGTGCCCAGTTTTGGCAGTTTAGTAAATAAATGCTTTTTCATGTTTAAGCTATTCGGGCGCATTAACTATGGACAATTCGGATGTCGAACTGAAACTGTTCCGTCGATCACTTCCGAATGTCCTCGGGGCCTTCGCAGTCAATTCGGGTTAGGCCTAATTAGTTCATTAATTGATTGGTCTTTTGAAGTGTTTTTTATTTTGATTTTTGCAGTGCTTTTTCGCCTCATTATTCGCCTTAATCTGTCCAAAAATGGCCGTTCCCTTTTGCTCATTTCCCTTTGGTTTGTGCTTAATGCATACCTCGCCAGGTAATTTTCGCCAAATTTCAAATTTTCGTGGCATTTTTTCTGATGTTTTCAGTGTCCATTGCGTTTTGCTTGTCCTTTTTGCCACCCTTTTCCTCCTCTTCATCACTTTGCTCTTCAATTGCCAATTGTTCGCTTGGGCATTTGCCATTTTGGCCATTTGCAAAGTGTCCCTTTGGGCGCCCTTTTCGAATGACCCCGCAAAATATTATCGCGAGTTCAACTTTTATCTCTACTCAGCCATTAAAGTAACAAAAAAGCAATTTGAAGGATTAAGAGGCAAACGCAATTAAAGAGTTCGAATGCCAAATAAATACCTTAAGGGTTGGTCATTGTTTTAAGGGATTATTTATGGCGCGAAGGGTTAAGCATTGACTCAAAAGGCACTTTGTTCTCATGGCGCCATTGCTTAGAGTCATTTGAAGTTTTGCACAGATTAGCCTTTGGCATTTGTAATATAAATTTTCAAAATTTGCACAAAGAAACTTAAACATTTTGTGTTAAATTTCAAATTTTCCGAAGCACTTCAACCGAATAATAACAGTCCCTCCCCCCTCCCCCTCCCCCAAATTCATGCTTAACCCTTTGTGCCCAAATAAAAGGTGAATGAAGGAAGAAGCCCACGTATTTTTGAATTTCGTTTTTAAAGATTCAAATGGTGTAAAATGGGAAAACAATAAATAAATAAATTTTACTTGAAATTTTAGGCAATTAATTTGAGCATTTTTTTGTTGCGGAACCGAGCAATTGTTCGTTTAAATTTCGAATTGGCCATGGAATTCCTTGAATATTTGCTTTATCCGCCCTATTCAACTGCTTTAATTGTTCTTTTTGAGGTATAATTACATATAATCTTTTGTAAAAAAAATGGGTGTAATTATATTTTTTTAATGCGTTTTTGAAAACGTTGCTAGGTTTTTGCGTTTTTACAAAAATAGGTTACACCCCATTTGTGCCTCTGACATTTGCGCCCGAGACAAATGCGCCAGGCACAAATGTCTGAGGCTCAAATGTTGGCGCAAAAAAATTGGACATTTTTAAGTGTATTTTTTGGCAAAAAAACCTCAAAAATCACTTTTTTAGAGCCAAAAATTTCTTGCACAAATCATATTCAATTTATTAAAAATTTCTCCAGCTGCCTGATAAATGAGGCTTTTGAAAATTTCCATGTGCAGGAGACCCTGCTCAAAACAGTGAAATTTTACTGAATTTTTAGGATTTTCGGTGCCAATTTCGGCGGGTAAATGACCAAATTTTGCGACTCAATATGAGGTTCAAATTGCCTAAATAAATATTCCATTTCCTACTCCCCAACGGCACTTTCACAGTTCCCTTTTTTGGCACGCTTTTCGACTGCTTTTTTGGTTTTTTGTGTTGGATATTCTGCTTCATTTGTGCAAAGCGAATGCTTTTTTCAATTCGCCGTTCACTTTGTTTGAGCATTTGAATCATTACGAAGGTAAAAACGATTAAAGAATTACCTTAATTAAAGCTAATGGAGTTTCTTTTAAATTCTTTTTATTCTTTCGAAATTAATTTTTCCTTTTTTACTTTCATTAATTGTCATTAATTAATTGTTCTTGCCCCCCCCCCCCCTCCGGCTTTCAGTTGCTTCAATTGCCTACGTGGCGGGCCATTTGTTCCACCTTAAATACTTTCTGATCTTCGGCCTCCCCTCCCTTTTCGCTTCCATCGACGGCTTTCAGCCCCCCGGGCCACCAATTTGTATTGCGCGAGTGGCCAAATATTCCCAAATGTGGCGTTACTTTGACCGGGGCTTGTACAATTTCCTGAAGGAACAAGTAAATTGGGAGTTCGATTAGTTGATAAAACAGTTTATTCATCAAATGTTATGCATTTGGTCAAAGTGACAGTGTTTGATCAATTCTTTGTTTGATTGACCTTAATCACTGCAATTAATTGTTAGACTAATTGTCTTTTGCTCAAAAAGTCATTAATTGATATGGTGCTGGTGGGTTTTAAATTGCGCCATTTTTACTGAATTTTTCAAATATACAAATTTTATTAAATTTTTCTAAAAAATGGCAATTATTTTAAACTTTTTGGCACAATTTGTTTTAAAATTATGTAATTTTGAAATTTAGCAAGCTAATAGAGCAATTCAAGGGCTATCGTACAATATCAAGATTATTTGTCTTGAATTGCTTTTGAGCAAAGTTATGATTAGTTTCTCTTCGAAATTCAGTAAAATGGCGGATTTACGAAACGCGCGCGCACGAATTGATACATTGATTAGTTTCGGATTAAAATGCCATTAATTAACAAGATGCAATTAAGCTAAAATGCCTTTGATTGATCAGTTATGTTTTATTTTTGATCAAATCCCTTCTCTGGGATGCTTTTCCTCTCAGCTTTTCATGCTGTTTCTTAGCTTTATATTCCTCTGATTGACCTTTGTGCTCTGCCGTATACCCCAAATGGCTCCAAATTTGCTGCCGTTTTTCTCCGACACTTTGTGCCAATGGTCGCCGTCTTTGCCTTTGTGCTCCTTTGGCACGGTCTCTCGTCCAATTATTTCTGTTGGGTTTCACTCAGTGCGACTGCACTGATCACCGAACGCATTGGACAGTCACTGCCAAAATGGAGCAGAATTTGTCCAAACTGTTCAGAGGCAACTTTTGTCCGACTAAAAGCCGTTGGAATGCTTTTCACTGTGATCCCTGGTCAGTGAAATTGCAAAAACATAATTAAAATGGGCAGAAAATAATAAAAAATTGGAAAATCCCCTGGGAAGGCACTACTCAACTCTGTCTCCTATGCGGCAAAATTTCCAGCAGCAATGACCAAATTAATGGCCCTTCTCTTCCCCAGTGGGGGGTCAATGATTGATCAAATGATTAAATTCATTGGCAAAGGGTCCCCCTTTTTGGCCGTTCTTCCCAAAATGTTGTCTCCATTTTTAGGCACTTTTGGCATTTTCTTTTTCCTCGGCCTCAACGGCGTCGGCGCGTTCATTTTTCGTTCGCTTCTGTTGGACGGTCTGTGGCACATTTTTTCCCTCCAATGGCACTTTTTGTCGCCAAATTCGGCCGGATTTGTGCTGCTCCATTTGTTTCTGCTCGGCTTTTGCTTCAACAACGTCTGTTTGTACATTGATGCAAAATTGGCACCGCAACGCCAACAAATGGCAAAGGCAAAGGCGGCGGAAAAGAGAGGAGAAAGAAGCGAATGAAAAGGAAAAGGGACAGCGAAAGGCGGAGATGGCAAATGATCAATTAATTAATTAATTAAGTTTAATTATTGTCGTACTTATTGCATAGAAAATGTTCCCTCCTCCATCCACCGCCCTTTCTTTTAAAATGTGAAATTGCCCATCCCCGATCTCTGATCATCTCTCTTCTTTTTGCATTTTCTAATCAATCTCTTCCATTGTTTGTCACTTAAATGGCTTTGCTTTTTCAAATCTTTGCGGAAAGCTTTAAATTTTTTAATCTCTAATTATTCTTTTATATATATTAAGTATATTTTTGTTTTTATTTATTCTTTTTTTCATGCACATATCATCAGTAATCTTTTTTTTATTTATTATTTGATTTTTTCTTCAACAAAATTTAAATTTGCCTTATAAAATGACTCATTAATTACTAAGGTGTAATTTATGGCAATAAAATAAATAATTTCTGTTTAAAGAATTTTTGCTTTGGTGTCGAATGAACAATGAACGAAGTCCAAATTATTGCCTTTTTTTTGATCATTGGCGAAGAGAGACAGACGAAAGAAATTTGGGAATTTTTGGGGGGAGAAAAAAAGGGGCATGGGGAGAAAGTTCTTGACCGGCAGCCAGCAACAGCAGAAGCAGCAGTTTTGCGTTGTTTGTTGTTGCGCAGCCAGCAATTGTCGTCGGCGCGCAATTCCGCCCCCCACCCCCCGGGCGCTCTCTCCCCTTTCTCCACGCCTCCGCTTCGCATCGCCCTCCCTTTGCCCCCGTCAGGCCCTTCCTCACATTCCCCCGGGGGTTGTTGTGCTGTGTCAGCATGTGCCAGCCGATCCGATCGCTGCCCCGCTAAGCACCGCCCCCCCCCGCCCCCGCCTAAATGATCCCTCCCCCCTCCCCCCCCCCCCCCTTTCCCTTTTTTCCTCCCCCTGTTGGCCACAGACTCCGCCGATGGGCTACTCTGGACATTATTGGACTTTCTCTCATTGGACGACGAAAGAAAGACACACACATTTTAACCAACAAATAAACAAACAAAGAATTACCGTAGACCCCCAAAAAGACCGTAGAAAAAAAAGAAATGAAAGAAAAAGCGACTAAAACAATCACCATCTTCTGCTGACATAAGAAGAATGAGCAAAAGTAAGGAACACAAATGGAAGGAAGTGAAAACAGAAAACAGTTAAGAATTAGTTCAGACTGTCAATGTTTGCTCAGCAGACCTAATTGGTCTGTTGTTCGGATACCGTATTTGTTATTCTCGCCCAATCATACAGTATATGTTGTTGTGTTTAAATTACAGTGTTTTAGCTATTGTTGCTGCTGCTTTTCACCTTATTCTGTCCCATCCATTCTGCTGGTGTTATATATTGCTCATCATCTTCTGTCCGTCCCCTCCGTTCCATCTCTAATCATCTTCACTTCTAATCATCTCCATTTCTACTCTCTCGACTCATTAACAAACACCTCTCATCCTCTCTCTCCCTCCCAGTGAAGGAATGAATCACTATTACCCTTTTTCTTTTTCTTTCTCTCTCTCTCTCTTTCTCATGTCATTTTGTCACTAACCATTCCCTCTCCCACCATTTCTTCTCCCTTTCCCACATTGTCTCTTCCTTTGCGTCCCCTCTTTTTTTCCCTCCCTTGTGATTTCCTTTTGCTTCTACTTCTTCATCTCCTTCTAATTTTTTTCCTTTCACTTTGGAATTGCTTCTTCTTCTCCAGCCCTTTTCCTCTTCCTCTTTGTCTTGTCTTCCCTCTACTTACTCTCTCTTTCCTTTTCCCGTCTTCCCATCCTCAACTTCTCCACTCTTCCCATTCTCGTCTCATACCCCTCCCCCTCCTTTGCCACGCCCCCCCCCCCCCCAAATCACCTCCACCTTCCCTCACCTTGACCCCATTAACTCTCTTTCCATGCCCAAGGCCAAACCGTCCATGCGCGAGAAGAGAAGAGCCATTGGAAAGGAGAAAAAGTGGGAGAGGAAAGTGATTGGATGTGATGGGGAAGGAGTGGTGGGGGGAAGGAAAAGTGTGGAGGGGGGGACAAGGGAGGGGAGGGGAGGGGAGGGGAAGGGAGGGGAGGGGAGGGGAGGGGAGGGGGATTTCGCCTGACACTCTCCGTCGGCTTTCTTGCGCCTCTCACTTCCCCTTCCACCCTTCCCCATCTCCCTTTCCCCAATCTTTCCTCCTTTCGTCGTCTTCCCGCCCATTCACTCATTCTTTGCCCCCTCAAAGTATGTCCAAATGTTCATTGGTTCGTTGGTCAACTTAAAATTGGACCAAAATCGTTCGACAAATCTCGAGTGCATTCTCTCGCCCTTACCTTTGTCTCTTTACCTTCCCCCTCTCTCACGCCCCTCCAAATTCTCTGCCGATCACTTCCCTTCGGTTCAGTGCCCATAATGCCACACTAAGCATCCGCCAACTCGGTTCAGATGGGTGAATAGTGCGAGAATGTTCTATGTTCTCCTCCCCTCTGTCTCTCCTCTTTATCCCCTCCTTTCCCTCTTCCCTCCGTGTCCCACCTCCTCTCCCCCTGCTCCCCCTGTCTTCCCCCCCCCAAGGTTATCATCGACCACCCCTCTCTTCCCCCCCCCACCCATTATCATGCTAATTCACATAAAATACAACAAATGCTAATTAAGATTTGTAAATGAATAATATAATTTCAATTTTAATTAATTGTATTTCTATTGCCATGTGCTATTCCAGTTGGGGTCCATCATATTTTCCGGTGGTTTTCAAAAATCTTCTTTGTCACTTTGCTCAATTCCCTCACATTTTCCCTTTCACAGTTCGGCCAATAAAATTTCAAAAAAGAGTCATTTAATTACACGCAATTCTCAAAATAGAATTTTATATATGTAAAGAATGTATGGTTTTTGCTCTTCCTTCCCCCCCTTTGTTCCCTTTTTTTTCTTTAAATTTTCCCCCATTAAATTTTCAACAATTTTTGTGTTTTGTGCTTTTTCACTTTTTTCTTTTGTTGCTTTTGCTGCTTCTGATCAGTTGCAACTGATTGGAGTTGTATATTTTATAGTGTATATAAATTCAAAAACATTTGGTTTCTTTTGCTTAATTTGTTCATTATTTATTTTTTATTCGTTCGTTTCGTTTTCATTTTTTGTCGCGCAGCGGCGGAAGAGAAACAGAAAAAAAGGAGCGGAAAATGGAGAAAAAAAAAGAAAGAGGAGGAAAATGAATGAATGAAAGAGTGCGGGGGGAAGAGGAACAGAAGAGGAGGAAAAAAGAGAAGAACAAAACAACAACAGGAAGAAGACGAACATGGAGAGGAAGAAGAAGACACACGTCTTCTTCTTCTCCTTTTTCTTCGTCATTCGTTCGTTCGTCCCTTTCCCTCCGCCGGTGCCTTTCCGTACCGGCCGCGCTGTGTTCAATGACGGAGAATGGAAGGCGCATGAAAAAGTTGTGGGGACAGCAGCAACACCAGCAGAAGAGGCAAAAACCGGAGCGAGTCGCAAAAAGTCGTTGCGTGGTCGGCGGATGGGTGGCAAATGAATGGGCAAGGGCCCTCCCCCTTTCCCTCCCCCTTTCTCTCCCCCTTTCGCTCCCCTTTCTCTCCCCCTCCCCCTTTCGCTCCCCTTTCCCTCCCCCTTTCCCTCCCCCCTTTCCCTCCCCCTTTCCCTCCCCTTTTCGCTCCCCTTTCTCTCCCCCTTTCGCTCCCCTTTTCGCTCCCCTTTCTCTCCCCCTTTCGCTCCCCCTTTCGCTCCCCCTTTCTCTCCCCCTTTCGCTCCCCTTTCGCTCCCCCTTTCCCTCCCCTTTTCTCTCCCCCTTTCGCTCCCCCTTTCGCTCCCCCTTTCCCTCCCCTTTTCTCTCCCCCTTTCTCTCCCCCTTTCGCTCCCCCTTTCGCTCCCCCTTTCCCTCCCCCTTTTCTCTCCCCCTTTCGCTCCCCCTTTCGCTCCCCCTTTCCCTCCCCTTTTCCCTCCCCTTTCTCTCCCCCTTTCGCTCCCCTTTTCCTTCCCCTTTCTCTCCCCCTTTCCCTCCCCTTTTCCCCTCTTCTATTTGCTCCTTTCCTTCTCCCTCCCTCTGTCCCCTTTCCCTCCCCTTTTTCCTTTCTCCTTTTCTCCTTTCCCTCCCTCCACCCCCTTCCCTCACCTTTTCCCTTCCTCCTTTCCCTCCCTCCACCTTTTTCCTTTCTCTTTCCTATTCCCTTTCCCTACCATCTGTCCCCCTTTCCTTCTCCCTTTCTCATCCACCTCCCTCTTTCTCTCTCCTTTTCCTCCTGCCCTTATTACCTTTCCTTTCCTCTCTCCCTCGTCTCTTCTCGCTCCTTTTCCCTCCCCTTCCTCACTCCTGCCCCTCCCCCCTTTTTGTGCCACCTCCTCCTTCCGTTCGCCTTTGATCAGCAGTAGCAGCTGCAGAGGCAATTGAAGTCATTGGGCCCACTAACTAACCAACTGCTGTGATTGACTATTAATCTTTCTGTCTGCTGACTGACTGTCTCGGCCTGCTGTCGTGCCAATTTCTCGCCCCGTCTGTTTCTTTGCTGTTATCTTCTCTCTGCCAACTATTTTCTCCCCCCCCCTTCCCCCCCCCCCCACCGATTTCATTCCCGCCACCGTTTCGCCTTTTTTATTGCTGCGCGAGTGGCCACAAAATGGTCGGTCGGCCGCTCTTTCGATCTTTTCACGCCCAAACAGCAGCACAAAGCTGTGGGGCGCATCAGCAGGGCCAACCGAATCAGCAGCACAGTGTCAGGGTCGGAGGGGCACATAAAATAAATGGGGGGGGGGGGGGCACCCCACGCAACCCCCACAAACTTTTTGCAGAAAAGAAGCGACTAGGGGAGGGGTGGGGGACACATTGGGCGAGGGGGGAAGGGAGGGCGAGGGACTGCTGAGAGACACGAAGTGATTATACATTTTGAAGAGAACGGGAGGAAAGCGAGAGAGTGTGCGATCCGAAAAACTCACCCCTCTTACCCTAATAGTGGGGGTGGGGGGGGGACGGCTAAGAGGGAAAGAGGGGAAGGGCGGGGGAGACGACGACGACAGTGTTGGTACCCAACAGAAGATGGTCAAGAAGGTTTATACACATTTTGGGACAACAACGGAGAGGAGGACGAAAAAAGTACCATCACCAAACGACGAACATACCCCGGGGGCACAACCGAAGAAAAGGGAGAGGAAAAACAGAGGGGAACGGAAGTAACGGAGGGGGCAATGGGGGAAAGGGGAGGGGAAAGGCGGGAGGAGAGGGGAAAGGAGGAAGGGGCAGCGAGGAAACGCGGTATTATGGCCATTTGCCACTGTCCATCCACACAAACCGAACTCGACAGAGACTTTGTAATTTATATATAATTTTAGCCTAAATACCGTTGTATAATTAGGGCAACCACTCGACACGGCAAATGCCACTATTTTTCTCTGTGTGACAATACTCACTATTTTTCTTTTATCTTTTTCTCTTCCAGCCATTATTTTGCGTTTTCTTTCGCACTCTCTACTTCTCAAGAAAGGGAGAAGGGTGGGGGGGGGCGATTGGATGGGATCAGTGCAGCGGGGGAAGGGACACTCAAAAGGGGCGGGCAGTGGAAAGTGAGTGAGCAGAGTGAGAGGGAGTGGACTTTCGTCGTCGCCACCGTCCGTCCGTCCGTCTCCGCCCCCGCGGGTTAAATCTGCCGGGTGCGCATTCATCCGCCCCTCCCCTCCCTCCCTTTCCCTTTCTTTTCCGTCGGCCCCGTCCATTTTCCTTTTCCTCGGTCCCCAAATTTCCCTTCCATCTCCGTTTGCTTATTCTCTCATGCTTTTGTGTCCGGCCAATGGCCAAAAGGCAGAGGCCAAAAAAATACGGTAATTTTTTTTTTGGCCGTTCCGTTTGATTGGCCAATTCAATGCCCCTAAGGGAATAAAAACCAAATTTAGGAACTGTGACATATTTATTCAAACAAAAAACCTTGTTTAGTCAAATTAATCATATTCAGTAATCCCCGATGAAGCATGTTTGCTGATACTTTTTCCCTGTTATTGTTGTTCCAATTTTTCTGCTTCTGCTGATGCCTTCGTCCTACGAAAGTGTTGCGATTGTCGGCACCGCTTCAAAGGCCAGTCCACTGCTGCTTCATCCTCAAAAATTTCGGCCGCAAAATTCGCCAAATGTGAGCCATTCCCCCTCTGGCGGAATGAATGCCGTCGCCGCTGCGACGCGCACAACGACGACAACGACAACAGCGGCAGCAACGGCAATAAGAAACAGCAATGGGGCAATGATAAACAACGGAGCGGCACCGCATCAAAGGCAGCAACTGACGACGATGGACGGCATAAAATGTGCCACGGACAATGGCAACGGTAATACAATGACCAATGCAACGGCACAAGCAGCAGTGGGGCCCAAAAACGGAACAGCAACTGCAGCGGAGTGCCATGCTAAGCAGCGGAACGACGGCACGTCGGCCATCACTAATGAGGCAGGCGGAGGAGGAAGTGGCGGCATCAGCCCGTCCTGTGCCTCGGCTTCTTCGTCCTCTTGTGCCGTTCTCCCGTCCCCTCCGCCGTCCTCAAACAGTTCATGCTCACCACTCGCAATCAGTTGCACAGACAGAATGAACCAATTGTTAAAGGTAAGGGAGACAGCAGAGAAGACGAATCACATGCCGAATTAATTAATAGTTAATTAACTGAATTAATTATTCTTAAATATATTTAAATTTATTTTCACTATTTTTAGATGGAAATGGCCTCGTCCGTTCCCTCTTCCGCCACTTGTGGCATTACTCTTGTGTCGAAATGTCATGACGAGAATGAGCAGCAACAACAGAAACAACAGCAACAGCAGCAGGTGTTCACGACAGAATCGCCGGCAGAGGGACAGCAAATGGCGGGCCAAAGCGACTTCCGACACTTTGCACAGCCCCCGGCGGCGCTGAACTATTTGCAGCAACAGTACATGCATCAGCAACAGCAGCAGACAATTGGTGAGAGGGGGGGGGGGGCAATTGGCAAAATTAAAGTGACAAATTAAAATTATTTATAATAATTTGTTTTTTTTTTGCCAATTTAGCCCCTTTGGAACGATTTTCCGCCTCATTGCCGAATGAGTGCAAAGGTTTGAGTCCCTCTGAGGAACATTTTCACTCGCCCGCCGACCAACAACAGCAAAAAGAAGTGGAGGACAAATGCCCAATTTGCAATGACAAAGTAACAAAAAAAGGAAAACAAACAAACAAATTCAATTTGGGAAATCCATTTTCAGATCTCCGGCTATCACTACGGATTGCTCACCTGCGAATCGTGCAAAGTCAGTGAAACATATTTAATTTATTTAATTATCAATTCTTTTTTTAATTTAATTATTTGTTACGATATTTCCCCGTTTCCCCCGCCCATTCATTGCCACGGTAATTGGCCAGCATAATCTGTTCATGGTCTCCCCACATATGTGAACGGAATCCCCTCAGGCCTAATTGGTCGTGTGAAAATGTCATTTCCGTTTCCCCCCGGAGCAATTTAAATCCGCAGAAAGGCAAACAATAATTTGATAATGCGCAGATAATTTGCCTCAGGCACAAACAGACATCGGATTAACTTGGCCTAGGCCAAATTAGTGCGGGGACAACAAATTGTCCAACAACTAATTACATATTTTAATTTATCCAAATTTTTAACTGAGTTTAATAAATGCCATCAAAAAATGCCCTCCTTTTCAGGGCTTTTTCAAGCGAACTGTGCAAAACAAGAAGCATTACACATGCAATTCCAACCAAAACTGTGAGGTGGACAAGCAAAGTCGCAAGCGGTGTCCGCACTGTCGCTTCCAGAAATGTTTGGAGAAGGGCATGAAAACCGAAGGTCAGTCGCATGGGAGTTTTTTTTTTTTTGTTGACTTTTTCATTGCCCAAAGGATTGGCCATGGCCTGTGGTGCCCGCCCCCTTTCATTATCGTATATCCCTTCCCATTATAAAATATATGCTTTATCGTATATCCCTTCCCAATGAGAATGTATCTATCCATTTTCATATATCCCCCAATTTGTCCGATTATTTCATCATCCCCATTCATTTGGGTATTCCATTCGATCATTTCATTCATTATTTCCATTCACCATTTTTTGGGCATTTCCCCTCCACCCCCTCTCCGGCCCTTACCTTTTTTCCGATTGCTATCTCTTGTCTCTTCTGTCCGTCCGTCCCGTCCCGAATTCGTCTTCCCTCCAATTGTCATTTCATTTTCAAAATTTTCCATCAAACTTCGCCCCCCCCCCCTCTCCCCCCCCCAACCGTTTAAAATTACCCAATAAAAACGAGTGAGAAAAGGTGAAACGATGGCAGGAGGGAATGAGTTGAGCAATTTAGTAGTGGTGGCAGAAAGCGAAAGGGAATTTATGGAAAAATGGGGGAGAGAGAGAGAGGAGAAAGGCGAAGGGAAGGCATTTGGTAAGCCATTTTATGGCAAATGCCAATGGGACAGCACAAAATATGCAATTATTTATATGGCAATCACATTTTAAGCATTTCATAATCAGTCATTTCATCGCCCCCCCCCCCTCAATTTTTGTGGTCGTCTTCACAAAATTCACAACAAAATCCCATCAAAAAGAGAAGGGAAAGGGGGGGGGGGGGAATTTGAAAATGTGATGGAAAAACTTGAATTCTTTCGATTGCGCATAATTTCGGCGGGAGAGGGCGGGCGGGGGGAGAGGGGCCATTGTCGGGGTGGGCAGCCATTGAATAATTTACATCGTCCGTCTTGGATTTGCCCCCCCCCCCTCTGCCACCCTTCCGATTTCCCCCCCCCCCCCTCGTCTTGCCCCCCTCCTCAATTTTCTTTTCTTCCACAAATTTTCCATTCTGGGCTCATCTCCCCTTCCCCCCCCCCCCCTCTCTGAGTTTGATTTTGCGTGGAAAACTGGTTCCTCTCACTGGCGCCATTGCTGCTGCGCGAGGATTCGCCGTGTGGCGCAACAAACGGACGAGAAAAGGAAAAATGGCGGAAAAATTGGGGAATTGTTAGAAAAAAGCATAAAAAGGGAAAAGGGTTTCAATGCTAAAATTAAAAAATTGATTGGGCCAATAAATCAAAAAATGATTCATTAATAATTATTTTTTGAAAATTAAAATTCATTTCCAAAATTTCCCAAAACTTTTCGCATTCCTTTGGCCACTGTTTAAAAGTGAAAATTGTGTTCTCCCTTTGCGCTTTTTTCTCTTCTTTTCTTTATTCCCATTCTTTCGGCGAATAAAAAATTTCGTTTTTTTCCTCCATTAGACCAATCGCCCGCCGGCGGAGGAAGGAAAGGAAAAGGAATGGAAAATGTGTAATTCACCCACCCCCTCTTTGGTGCCGGTTTTTTTTTTCCCTTCACTGTCGTTATTTCCAGTTTTCGTTTTGTTTTTTCTTCGTTTTTTTCTTCCCTCCGATACCCCTCTTTTCACCCCCCCCCCCCATTTTTTTTACCTTTTGTTTTTGCCGCTGGCAACACCAATTACAATTGGCGACAGCCCTCTCCCCCCACCGCCCACACCCCTCGGGGAACGAACGCATCAGTTCCCAATTTTGAAGCAGAACAGGTGACGATTATTGCCCCCGGGGCGGATGATGAAAATTAAAAAATCGCTGGGAAAAGACATTTTTGGGGATTTTTTGGCAAAAAAAAAGAAGAGAAAATTACATTTTTTTTTTTTGGGAAAACAAAAGTTGTTGAAGAAACCTGACGAAGAGATTAACAGCAAAAAAAGGGGAGGGGTTAAGAGGGATTTAAGAGATTTAAAGGGATTAAAACCCCCAAAAATGACAGCCCATCCGCAAATTATACTCTTACAATTAGAAATGTTTTGCCGCCTTCCATTGCTGATCAAAGAGAGGCGATAACTGTGAAGGAAAAAGTCATTTTTAAGGCAAAAAATGGCAAAATTATTTTTTTATTTTTTGCGTCCATTTTATTTTGCTTTTTTCCAATACAGTACACCCTTTTCGTTGAGGTGCGTGTGTGTGTGTGTACCGTAATAACATCCCTTTGCTTTGGTATCCCTTCGCCCCTTCCCCCAGTCAATCATTTCATTTATTTCATTTAATTCCCCCCCCCCCCGCCGCCGTTAAACTAAAATAAATATCGCCCACCGATTGTATCTTTTGGCATTTGTTGCGCAAACTTGGGGAAAGTGGTCCGTCTTCAGTCTCTCATATGGGTGGGTGGTCAGTGATCCTTGTCATTCGCTCTCGACTAAATTGCCATTTACGGGCGAATGTTGCGGCGGCGATATTCGCTTTGATGGATGGGCCGGGATAATGTGCTTATCTCGGCTTACAAATCTTTATGTGTTGGAAATACCAAAAAAAGAGGGAGGGGGCAAAAACAACAAAAATGCCAAAAAAACCCCGTTCATCGGCACAAAGAGTGTATTTCATGTTCGATATTGGATTTATGAAAAGACGAGAGAGACTGTCGATTTGACAGGAAAGGTATGGATTCGTTTTTCAATTAGAATGTCCCACCCAATTGACCATTCCCTCCATCGCCCCCCGGGCGAAAATTGCCAAAACAAAGGCGAAATATTCTTCCAGAAAAAAAACACAAAAACAAAAGAGCCGCCTTTGAAGCCATGCGCATTTTTGACCTTTCATTTGCATTTAATTTGGCAACAAATAATAATAGGGAAAAAGGGTAATCCAATGAAAAATGAACACATCGGCGAAATTTGATCGCGCAGCTCAAAAGGACTATTTTTATGTGGAAAATATTGTATAAAATGGCAAAAGTATGCAATGAACGCCATATTTAAAAAAATAAAATTTAATTTCTTTTCACTTTCTTTGCTTTTTTCTCTTTAATTCGTTTCGTCAATTGAATTTCTCCCATTTCTTTATTTTTGTCCTTTCATTAATTACTTTTTTATTTGCCAATTTTTCTTTTCATTTATTTATATGGTAATTCTTTTCTTGCACCTTTTTTCTTTGCATTTCCCACAAAAGGTGGCAAATGGGCGATGAATCTGTTCAAGAAAATGGTTAAAGAAAAATGGGGGGGGGGGACGAAACAAGCGAAGGGAAAGAGAAAGTATTGTTGGGGGGGGGGGGGGAAGGGATAAATTAGGAGGAGAAAGGGGGGGGGGGAGATCAACGGAGGATGAACGAAAGAATGAATTGGGGAGGGGGGAGGGATGAATTATTATGGGAATTTGCAATTGAAAGGCATTCGGAGAGGAACAATTGGACATTGGGGAGGGGGCGAGAAGGACCCGGGGGGGCAGATTTACGGCACAAGCAGCAAAACACGGTGATGTGATGGCACATCGAATGAGTGAGTGAGTGCCAGGGCATGTCCGACCGCAGCAGAATCCCGCAGAGAGCGAATAAAACGCGCAAAAGCATTTTTTGGCATGAAAAGTTGACAAAAAAAGGAGGGAAGGGAAGAAAAAGGGCACTGAAAGGGGAAGGAAATTGCAATAAATGCAAAATGCCAAAGCCAATGCCAAAATGGCATTTTGTGTATTTATTGTCTAAGATGGATGACATCATAAATGTTTGCTTGTAGTTTGTCCATTTAAAATTGCGTTTGTTTTGTTCTCTCCTCAAAGTTCATGACCCTCTCCCCCCTCTCTCCCCCCCCCATCCATTTCTTTCGTTCCCTTTCTTTCGGTCACTTTGTTCTTTTCGCTCGTTGAAAGTGTCGCCCCTCGGGCGTCGTCTTTTGACACTTTCCTGGGATTTCTTCGCACAAAAGTGCGGCGGCATTGTGCCCAAGGGATCAGCAGGAAATTGCCATTTTCGCCCGGAGGATGTGCACTTTTCTGTACCATTCACTTTTCTCCCCCCCCCCCCCCACCCGTCCAAATGTGTCCCTTTGTCCCCGACAAAGCTCGGATGGATGCTTTTGGATGAGTTTGGGGTTGGAGTTGTTGAGAGTAGGCGAGTGAATGAGTCGGGACTAATTAGAGGGCGCATCCGAACAAAAATCGGCAAAAATGGAGGGGGGAGGGGAAGGGGGGGGGGAATGGCATGACAGAAATGGGCAAAAAAGAAGTGATACCCATGGAGAGAAGAGAGGAAGAGGGGGATAATCAGCAGCAGAAGGAAAGAATGAAATGTGAAAAGAACGGATTTGAAAAATAAATAACCAAAGGGAAACAAAACCATTTCGGCACTTACTCCAATTTAAGTTTTTTCAGAGATTTATCTTTTTTATTTAAATTGCTTTTTCAAATTATTCAATTTGGCAAATTTTCGGTTTTAAAAAATGCCTCCCCAAATTGGGACAATGCCAATGCTTATTCAGCGGTTCGCGAGGATCGAATGCGCGGGGGCCGCAACAAACTCGGCACTTACTACAAACAAGACAGGGCCAACAGGAGGCTTTTCCACCACCACGGTAACAACAGTGCCGGGGGGACACGGCATTCGGCCATTGGCATTGACCACGGCCAACAGCAGCAGAATCTGCTTCTGTATGGTAAGTGAATGGTTTGGAGAACGTAAAAATAAAAATTATATTTAATGATCAAATTCGTAGAAACGGGCCCAGAAATGGCTTCGCTTTGTGAAGGGACCAGCAGCCGTTTTTCGGCCCCCGAAATCGTCGACAATGGGACAACGCCGGGGCCGAAACGGCGGACAATGTCAGCAGCAAAGTCAGCGCCGGGGGGAAATGGCCAACCAAATAATTAATTAATTATTACTATATAATGAGAAATTGGCCAGCTATTAATGCATTAATTATACCCAATAGATCTTCAATTCTAAAATGGTCACTTTTTAATTTGAATTTTCTTTGTCGGCAACATCAAAGGGATCCCGCCTTTTTTGCTTAAATCCCCCGCCCCCCTGTCCCCGCATTTCGCTTCCATTTGTCTGCTGATAATCCTCGGCCCTCAAAAAGCGCCATCATTTTCTGATCCGATGCGCGAATGTTTTGCCCCATTTTAACCCCCCTTTTGTCCAAGTGCAATTTTCTGCATAATTAACATTTCCATGGAAAAAGGAAATGTAATGATGCAAAAAATATGGTGAATTTGTAAAAATGTTCTCAAAATTTAAATTAAACTCCTTATTTTCGGAACAGGACAAAATTTCGCCGCCGTAATTACGCTGGGAAAAAATTGCAAAAAAAGCTTGATTTTCCTAAGGAAATATTTTAGAATTTCAAAAACAATTTTTGGAGTTTTTTGAAAATTCTTTGTCTTTTGGAATTTTTCTAAAAAAACTAAAGTCTTTCCCCAAAACAATTCTTTTATTTTTTTTTACATTCTTTCCACTTGAAAATGACCATTGCCGCCGCCATTTTTTGGCACTTTTCTGACAACAAATGACAGAACAAATGAAAGGGCCCTTTTTTCCTCTGAGTGCGGGTGAATAAAATAATGTTGGTGAGAAGAAGAAGATGATGATGATGAACTCGAGAAGGACTCATATTATTTGTCCATCCCTTCATAATTATGCGTTCGCGGGCAAAACGGAACGACGCGGCATTTTGCGCGAAACAAAGGGCAAAAAGAGTTTGGAAGTGAATGAATGAATGGAAGAGAAGAAAAAAGAGAGGATGGGGGAAAAAACAGAAAGAAAGAAATGACCATTTTTTTAATTAATAATAAATATTTTCAATTTATAAAATATTTTTTATCAAAATGCCTTTAGCCCTTCGCTCCATGCCCCGCTCAGTCTTCCGCAGCCGCCCTTCTCCGCCTCTTCCTATTTTGGGCTTGTGCCCAAGGAGCATCAGCAGCAGCAGTCGCACCAGCAGCTGCTCCCCTCCGCCGGCTTCGACATGTATTTGCAGTCGCCGACCCTTTCTTCGTCCTCAAATTCGACCAATTCGTCCGCCAATGGCATTTGTGAGGCTAATTCAGACTAAAGCAATTTAGAAGAAAATATTTATTTAAATGTTTATTTAGTCGGCGATTTGGTACATCGCCATCACCCACAAATGCCGGGCCAAATGCCGAGCGGGGACAGCTTGGCCATGTTGTTGAGCAACTCCATCCAACCATTGGACATGGGCACAAACCCTCCGGCGGTAATGGGCCATTTGCCGTTGCAATTGTTGCAGCACCACCACCACCAACAGCAGCAGCAGGTCCAATGCTGCTGAAGAGAATTTGGTGTTGTTCATCGATTGGAATTGCCTTTTAGTTCCAGCATAATCCCTCTTCCATCCACCATTTGCCTCCCTATGGCCATCATCCGTTCTGCGGTTCGCTGCTCCCGCAGTCGCAGCACCAATCGCCGCAGTTCTCCGCCGGTGCCATCGCTGTGTCGTCCAGCAGTTCGGCCAGCAGCAGCAGTTCGAGCAGTTCGTCTGGCGTCAGCTCCGGTCTTTCCTCGC
Organism: Heterodera filipjevi; assembly: GCA_039877585.1. Classification (NCBI taxonomy): domain Eukaryota; kingdom Metazoa; phylum Nematoda; class Chromadorea; order Rhabditida; family Heteroderidae; genus Heterodera; species Heterodera filipjevi. Next base: position 10,747,222 of record JBDPZO010000001.1, on the reverse strand, counting down.
CTCCGCACATCGCCGCCGCCCCTCCTCCCCCTCCGGCGTCCCTTGCGGCGACTTCGTCCGCTTCATTGGTGCCATCCATTAAAATCATTTTAGACCCTAATTTATCCTAATTTGTGCCAAGATGTCGCCCTACGGCACTGCCCTTCCCGCTTCTGTCCACCACCAACAGCATCAGCACAACGCACTGCCAATGGTAAAAAAGGAGAATGTGGTCGCCCTCTCGCCGCATCAGTCGCCGCCTTTCGATGCCATCCCCGCGGTGCAAGCGGCGGCTGCAGTGCCGTCGATTTACCACCAAACGTCGGCGGTCACTTACACGCCAATTATGCCAATTAATACGCCGACATTGCACATGACGTGAGGAGGGCGGGATAAAGATAAAATTGATTAAACAGAAATAATTATTAAATTTGAATGTGTGCCGTATCATTCCAAAATTTTACTGTGCCATTTAGCACTTCGCTGCACGTGACCACCCCTCTGCAGCCGTATCATTTGTTTCCGTCCGCCCCGCAGGCGCCTCATCACCACCATCACCACGCGCATCAGCAGCAACACCATTTACACTCCACAAACAGTCAACCGTCGGCAATTGCTGCCACTGTTTCGCCTTTACCCTCACAACAAAATGGACACGTTCAGCACCAACTGCTGCAACACAACCAACAGCAGCAGCAACAACAGAACAACGGGCAGCAACTGCTCATCCACCAACAGCAGCACCACCACCATCACCACCTGCGTCACTCTTCGCCCGGTTCAGCTGCTGTTGGTGCTGTTACGGCTTCGCCTTCATCCTCACAGCATCAGCAACTGTTGCCCATCTGTCCGATGCCGGCTATTGACAGTGTGTTCTACGGATGTGGTGGTGCCAATGGGAGTGGTGTCGGTGGTGGCACAGCGAACAATGGCACTGAAAGGCCTTTTTTAGAGGAACTTTTTCTGTCTGTGCGCGACAAACAGTAGGAAATGCTTTAATTGCTATTTTATTTTATTTTTTAAATTCAATTTTAGGCCTGCTATGAACAGTCTGCAAAAAGCGATGACCGAAATGAGAGGCGAAAAAGTGCAACTGATCGAATTTTGCGTGCTGATCGCTAATCAGCACTTGGCCACCAACATCAACTGGGCCCGTCAGGATGTGTACTTCAACCAATTGGATGTAAAAAGTGTTGGCATTATTAAGCAATTATTTTAATGAATGTTTAATTAGCGTTATTATCGTCCGCGCTATTTCATTGCCGCTTGGGCCATCCTCCATCTGATCGACTTCGCTTACGGCATCCAATCGGCCCAACTTCCGTTCCGTGTGAATGTTGGCCCAGACAATGAGTTTAGAGATTTTGGAAAAAACAGATTCAACATTTTTTGTTTGTTTTTAGACAGGTCGAAATGGGAAGTATTGCGCTGTTGGGGTGCGACCAATTCCAAGCCGAGTGGAACGAACTTTTGATGGTGGGCAAATTGGAATTTGCATGATGGCATTTTGCCAAACAAACGCACAAATTTGAAAGTAGAAAAGCTCGGGAGCCGGGAATTTTGGAAAATCCAAGACCGTGATCTCGGTTTCTGACCGGAATATTAGGGAACACCTGGAAAAACGGGTAGTCCATGCAGAAATTGGGGATCGAGATTTTTGTACCAATCCCGCATTCTAAATTAAATGATTGAAGCGGGTGAACCTGGCAATTTCAGTACGGCCTCCTTTCGTACGGGGGTCATTCTGCACATCATTATTTTTTTTGTTTTGTAAAAAATTATATTGGGTAAATACAATGAATGACCGACCCATGGCAATGAATGGTCCGATGAACGAATGAATGAATGTGTCTTTTAGCAACTTCGCCAAAATCACTTTGATGAGTACGACTACGTGGCCTTCAAGTATCTCACTCTGCTCGACTACAGTGTTTTCCATCGTAATTTTTTTTTCATTTTTATCTTTTAATTAATTTTTTCATTTTCTTAATTAGGCCCCCCTAATGACGAGCCAAAATATGCGCAGTTTCGCACCCAATTGTACCAAATCCACAGCAAGGTGTTGCACAGCTGGTCCGAACTGCGCAATTACAACGGTTTTATGTTGTCCACCGTTTTGTTGGACATTTTGCAGAAATTTGGGTAATTTTTTGGTCATTTAATATTTATTTGTTTTTTTATTTGAATTTTTTTTCAGCCAATTGGCCTCAAAATGTGTGGAGAGTTTGCGGAAGAAAGCGCAGACGGAGCAGTTGAAATTGCCCCAACTTATGGAGGAAATGCTGGGCAAAGGGGGGACGACGCCGGGGGACGAAACGGCGATGGACGACGCGGGCGGAAACGGCACGGAGACGGTCAAATGCGAGGAGGGCGCCGGCGGAGGGGCGGCCCTGAATAATTTTTATGTGCATTAACGGCAGGAGCAAAGGCGCGGAGAGGGGATGAGGCCATTTATGTCCTAATTGAGACGACAGGGATTTTAAATTTAATTTCTCTTAATTTTAATTATTTTCCTATTTTTCATGGCATTGCCAAAATCACTTGCCCAATTTTGTGTAAAAATTCGAAATGTCATTTACCATCATTTATTTTCTTCTATCCATTACATTTTCTGCTTTTGGTGCGGATTTGTTCTGCAGTTACATTAATTAATATTTAAGACATTTTTTGACCTTTTTTCTGTTTTTTATTTTATTAATTCTTTCTTTCCCCAATTTTTTACTTTTTTTTTGCGCATCATTCGTTGCCTTAAGTTTGTTATTATCATTAAATTGAGCATTTATTATTTATACATATTTAATTATATAATTAAACAGTAATTCATTCATTCATTCGTTCTTTTTCACTCCTCAAAATGTGTTATTTATTTCATTTTTTTCATTTGTTTTTTTCTTGCCAAAAGTTTCCTCCTCTTTTTCTTTCTATTCATTTACCACAAGCGGCAATTTGGTCATTGGAAAGCGATATTTTACCAATTCAAATGCATTGTTTTCTTTAATTGATTTTCAATGTAAAAATAATAATAATTTAATTATTTATTTAATTTTGTTTTCATTTTCCAAATTTAAGCGGAATAAAATTCTGAACAAAGGAAGGTAAACCAACCTAATGATTGACGATAAAAAAAATTTTTTGATTTGCAAAATTATTAAAAAAAAGAAAAAAAGGAACATTTTTTGACCGACTCCGACCGAATGCAACTGCTTCCCTTTTCGTACGGCACGTTGCTTGCATATTTTGTCCGTGTTGGACCAATGAAAATTGGGCCGTAGCCCACATTCAGTTCCACATGTTGCCCATGGGGTAACTTGGGAGGGAGGAGTTATGAGAGAACTCGATATCTCGACTCCGTGCACGGAGAGCCGACACTTTCGTGACGACTGCTTTTCGGAGCTTGCGTTGCACCACATCGGGAGAAGCAGGAAACGGCGCCAGTCTAAATGTTCACAAAGGAGCAACGGTTAAACAAACCTATATATAACACAAAACAAAAGAGATTTTATTATATAAGTTTATAAAGAGACAGAGAAAATAGAAAAAGGCATAGTTAGAATGTGCATTAATAAGAGAAAAGATGCTAGAGTAAATGAGAAAACAATTCAAGTGAGGTGGAAAGAGACCTCTCTGGAGGATTAAATGAATATTGTGTGTAGTCTATCACTGTTTTCTTTCGACTCTGGTTTGTTTTTCTGACTCATAATTGAGTGGGACCGGGACCCATCAGCAGAGGTCGGAATAGTCCACCGGCAGAAGTCCAAGTCAATTCGCCGGCTTTTTGGTCGTGGCCCATGAAATTTAAGAACATTTAATCTTCAACTAAACGACCCGTTCCGATTTTTATTGTCTCTAATAAATTATTTGAGTTACTAATAGAGCACATAAATCTCTTTAAGTCACACTAAATTATTAAGTTTTGTTAAAATTGGATGATTCCCCCAGGCACGCAAGACGGTGCCCGAGTTCAGGGGTTGGCTCTAAAGTTCGGTTGTTTTGTGTCGGGCTCCCACCCAACAGAAAACGAAGCCCCCAATATGTAATTGTGGACCAAAAAATAGCCTTTTCGACAAATTTTGTGATTTTAATATTTTTTGACTTTTTGCCGATTGTTCTTGATGAGAAAAGCACGAACATCTAATTTTCCATGAACAATTTTCAAATATAAGCGAATTTTAGCAACTATAATTTACCTATTTAGGGCTTTTAGCACCTAAAAAGCTATTTTTGCATTTTGCAACTATATCACAACTATCTTTGCTCGTACCAAAAATTTAAACACAATTTCTCTACAAATTTAGTTTAGTTTATTTTATTTTATTTTTTAATTTCCCGGCGGCGCATATTGGTACCGCCGCCCACTACAATTTTTAGTTTCATTTTAATCTGGCAAAAATGGAGGAATTTATAAAAAATTTGTCCATTTTTTGGTATAAAAAAATATCACCTAAATGGATTTTTTTATGCATTTTTAGCAACAATTTTGGGGTTTTTAGCAACTATTTAGGTACCTATTTGGCGATTTTTCGCAACTAAGTCCTAGCTAGTCCTAATTATTATATATACGAATAAAAAAAGAAAAAAAGTATTAAATCTTTTCGGATATATTATCTCCTTTTTCCTCGCAAATAAATTTAAAAAAATCTCATAAATTACTTTGAAAAATGTTAAACATTTATTTGCGATGTATGACCTTTTGAAGAAAGTTTACTACTTTCCATGTTTCTTAACACTTTCATCAGTGGCAGAGTGAAACAACATAAATAACCAAAATAACCTTTTTTCAAAAGTGTAATACAATTCTTTGCCCAATAGCAATTTACAGAATAATACTTGTGAAGGAAGGTTAAAGTTTTCAGCGGAAAGAAAGAAAAATTAAAAAAAAATTATTTTGAAACAAACGGAAAAGTCGCAGAAAAAAATATTTTGATCAATTAATCTTAAATTAAACATGTTGTAATGATATTGCAGCAGAAGAAATCCACAAATGCATGTGTACATTAAGTTGTTCGGCAAAGAACATTAAAAGGAAGAAGGAAAGGAAAAGGAAACAGGAAAAGAAGAAAGAAGAAAACAGGAAGAAAGAGAAAGAAAGAAAGGAAAAGGAAAAAGTGAAAAAAAGAAAGGAAAAAGGAAGAAAAAGAAGAAAAGAAAGAAAAAGGAAAAGAAGGAAAAGGAAAAGAAGAAAAGAAGAACAAAGGAAGAAAAGGAAAGGAAAGCAAAAAGAAGAAAAAAGAAAAAGGAAGAAAAAGAAGCATTTATGGGGCCACAGAAATTCAACGCCGGGGGGTGGGGGGGGGGGGGAACAGACCCATCCATTCTTTGTGCCATCCATCCCCTACTTCCATCTGTTCATTGGAGTGGAGCGGCAACAACCGACCGACCCACCACCGATCACTCTCTCCCCTCCCGCCTCCCTTAGCGACCACCACCCGCCACTGCCACTGCCACCGAGCGATCGACTCTCTCTCTCTCTCTCTCCTTCTTCCCTCTTCATCTTCATCGTCCCTCTTCCTCTTCTTTCTCTCCTCTCTCTCTTCCCTCTCCATCTTCCCTCTCCCCTCTCCATTTCCCCTCGGGCCCATTTTCACTGATGATGGTTGGTCTGTACATTTGCACGTGAATGCAATTGTTTTTGGAGCGGAGGATGGGCAGGGGGGCGGGAAAGGGAAGGGCGAACGACGTGATCACCCCATCATTGCTGCCATCACTGTGAGTACATCAAATTATAAAAGGGTCCCGCAAAGGGGGGCCACACTCAAATCGAAAGGGAATTTCAATCATTGTCACTCCTTCCCTTTTCCCTTCGCCCCTTCCCTTCCTTTCCCCTTTCCTTTGCCATTCACTGTTTTTTAAACATTTTATTTTAAATATCATTAATTGAGGTAAATTATTTATAATTCTGCCATAATAAGTGAACAATGTCCGTTTCCGTCACTCAAACGATCACTCGAAATCGAAGGGGCAATGTGAAGATTTCGGATGGCCAATTCCTTTCAATGGAAGTGGACGACCTGAAAGAGTTGGAAGAAAAGGCAAAAAAGGTGCTCTTTCTTCCCCTCCCTAACAGTTTATAGCATAAATATTTTGAAGGCGCAGTTTAAAGCCGAAATTGTGTGGCGCAACGTGGTGTTGTACCTCATTTTGCAGACCGGCGCACTCATCGGACTGTACCAACTGTTTACAAGCGCAAAATGGCCCACCGTTTTTTGGTGTAAGTCGTCCTATCATCACTTTTTAACTACTTAATTATATATATTTAAATTTATTTTTAAATTTAATTTTCCAATTTTGCCCATTAGGCTTTTCCTTTGGATGGTCAGCGGAGTTGGCATTACGGCCGGGCCCCATCGGCTGTGGTCCCACAAAAGTTACAAGGCCAAATGGCCCCTGAAGGTGGTGCTGGTGGCGATGAACTGCGTGTCCTTCCAAAATGACATCATCGAGTGGTCTCGAGACCACCGATGCCACCACAAATGGACCGACACGGACGCCGACCCGTAAGTCGAAAATGGCACTCGTCCAATTAGCACATGGATTATTACCTCCTCATCTTCACTCTTCTTCAGACACAACATCAACCGCGGCTTTTTCTTCGCCCACATGGGCTGGCTGCTGGTCAAAAAGCATCCGTTGGTCAGAGAGAAGGGCGCCACTTTGGACATGTCCGACCTGACTTCGGATCCGCTGCTGATGTTTCAGCGAAAGTCTGTCCAATTTGCCAAAATCGAATGCCAAATTCAATTGTGCCCTATTCAGGTACTATTTGCCCCTGGTCGGCATCTTCTGCTTTTTGCTGCCCACCGCTCTTCCCGTGTACCTTTGGTCCGAGTCCGTCTGGGTGTCCTTCTGCGCTTCGGCACTGTTCCGCTACTGCTTGAACTTGCACGCCACGTGGTTCATCAACTCGGCCGCGCACACTTTTGGCTACAAACCGTACGATGTGACGGTGAAGGCGACAGAATCGATGCTGACCACGTTGACCGCCTGGGGAGAAGGGGGACATAATTACGTAAGTGGGGAGGGGGGGGGGGGGGGGTAGGACTTGTGGCGTACGAGGGAATGGTGAGGGAGGGCGAAATTGCCGAATTTCGCCCCCCCCCCCCCCGAATTTTATATTTTCTGCCTTTTTTCAATGGGCCAATGATTTAAGTAGATCTTTTCAGCATCACACCTTCCCGCAAGACTATCGGACCAGCGAAATGATGGGCCTTTTCAACCTGAGCCGACTTTTCATCGAATTTTTCTCCAAAATCGGCTGGGCATACGATTTGAAGACGACGGATGACACGACGATTCAACGACAAATGAACCGACAGTTGGAAAAGGTGCGCCAAAGGGAAAAGGCCGCGATGGAACGGCAACAGAAACAGACGCGGAGTTCGGGCTGATCGACCGAACAAAAAAAAAGAAGAACGATGGCATCGACGAATGTTTTGTTCTGTGCCATTCCTTCCGGGCCGAATGGCCAACCCTTTGTCGGCCCATTTGGCCACTTTCTCTTACCCATTGTCACACAACCATTTTCATTTTCAACACTTTCTTTTATTCGTTTGTGAGTAATTTTGCAAAATATTTTGCCTTGCATTAGTAAAAAAAGAACAATGTAAAAAAAGGGTAAACATTTGAAGCAAATTTTGAATAGATCTGACACGCGGCCTTGCATATGGTCCCCGTCTAAAAAACCCTTTATAAAAGGACCATCTTGGCGCCAGATTGAGAATTTTTTTTCTAAAAGTAATTAGTATTTTATTTTGGTTCATTTGATAAAAAAAAATTTCCTTGGGCGGGGCAAATGTCGATTTTGCTGGGCGGCGCAAATAACGCGGATGGGCGAAACTCAAAAACAACCAATCAACTAGAAAATTTTCGATACTCGACAGCTGAAAATAGAAACGAAAAAGCCCGAAACTTGGAACGAAACTTAAGAAATTTTTTGTCAATTTTTCCGTTAAAAAATTATAAATTTGCTAGTTCTCATTTTTAAAAAATCGTCAATTTCTTGAAATTTTTTAAACTCTCCAAGATAGTAGGAGATTGGACTCATAAAATGCAGTAGAGCCGTAATTTTATTCAAAATTATTTCGTATTTTTAGTGAAAAAAAAATTGTAACACTTTGGGTTAACAAGTGGCTCATTAGGGATTTTTAGGGTTTTACCATTTTTTACGGTGTTCTTGATGAGATTTTTATTGATACAGATAAACTTGGTTTTCCAAACATAAATTGGCATTATTTTATTTGCCATTTTTTAACAATCGAGTGAACAGAGTAAAATTGAGAAATTTTGTCTTTCGAAAATTTCTGTTAGTTTTTTATTAACACATCTTTCTGACACTGAATTGTCTGTTCTATGGCCGCGACCTAGCGGCGACATGAAGTTAGTTAGGTAGGGCACCGGGAATTTTGGGCATCATAAAGCCAATTTAAAAAAATAAAAAGCCATAAAAATAAAAAATATAAATCTCCCTGCTCAAATATGCCGTACCCGAAAAATGCGGCCATAAATATGAACTACTGTAAATCTGCCAAAAATTTTAATTAATGAAAAAATTCAAAAAAAAATTGCTTTTATTTTTATCATTTAAATCTCGGTCTCGACTCGAAAAATTTCAAGTCGCGAGCAGTGTAGAACTATTAATATGTCCTATTTTGAAATTCCTGGTGCCTAAACTTCCCCCTGCGGACGAACCGACCCGGACCTCTTTTTAAAGTCGAATTTGTCTCATCCTCCTCTAATCATCTTCCCTTCTCACCATCATCCGTCTGTCTTCTCATCCTCCCCTTTGTTCCTCATCTTTCCCTTCTCTTTTGACCCCCACCCCCTCCCCTCTCTTCCATGTCAACACTATCTAATCATTCGTATCATTTGGTTGGCATCCTCCTCCTTCTCCTCCTGCTCCTCCACTTTTCTTCTGCTGTTTGGCGTCACTTTTCTCAATGTCCTTTTTTCAAAAATGTTTCTTTTACTTTGCATTAATTACCCAATAATGTGTAATAATTAGGGACGGCCGTCATTTATTTTTCTTTAACTATGGGAGACCCTTAAAATGCACTTCAAAATAAATCCTGTAATAGAGAATCCGACTTTTTTAGTCCTTTCTCAGAAACGAACAAATATAAGATTAAAACTGCATAAGATATTTTAAGCGCCCAATTTTTTCTCTACTCTTTTTTTTTTCAAAAAATACAAAAATTAAAAAAAAAACAAATATTCAATTTGAAAAATAGCATTAGCCATTTTACTTATTTCCGACAAAAAAGGGTCATAAACTTTTGTCAAAAGAAAATAAATTAATTTGATAGACTTTTACAGTTTGATTTCACATTCATTTTTTGTTGTCTCAAAATGACAAATTCGTCGGAAAATGCGCAGAAACTTCGGCAGAGAGTGAAGTAAGTGCCACTTGCTTCTGCTAATGACGGGATGAAACATGTTTATTCTTAATTACTTAATTGTTAGTTCCAATTCTTCAATTACCCTCCCTTCTCCTTGTGCCATTTATTGATAATGACCTAATTAGTTCTAATTGGCCATCAGTTGCCTTCTCTTCGCCCCTTCCAATCTGTCCGCCGATGCCTTTTGGCTGTCCGTTTTTGCCTTTTCTGCTCGTGCCGTTGTCGGCCTCAAATTTGCCCAACTCAACGCACATTTCGACACTTTGACTGACAAATTTTTGGCGTCCACTGAATTTGCTTTTGGCACATTGCACATTCAAAAGGCGGACAAAGGCGGAGGCGCGGAGATAGTCAAATTCGACGAAGACGGCGAAAAAGTGCTGCCGATTCCGCAAAGGGAAGTGCCGGACAATGTCATCGCATTCCGAAGACTGTCAATTAGGTGGGCAGCAAGGGCATTTTCAAATTTTGGCATTGGCAAAGGGCGGAAAGGGATACAATGCCAAAAAGTAAAACAGGGAGAAAGAGAGAGAAAGAGCGGGGACAGACGGACCACCGGCGTTTGGGTGCCAATTTTTGTATTTGGGCCCATAAAGGTCTGTGTTTTTGGCTTATTTTTACAAAAAAAAAAAATGGCCTACATTTGTCGTTGAATGGGAGTTTGTGGTGATAAAAAAAAACTGTCAAAATTAGGTTTTATTTTGGAATTTTCAGTTTTGTCGACCATTCTGTCCTCGCGTTTCTCCATCGCATCCGTCGCCTCTTCGACAACGAATGCAAAATTGTGCTCGACATTTGCGAAAGCCGAAAATTCTTCTGGGCATTTTTGGCACGGAACATTTGGCCACTGTTTGAACAAGGAATGGGCACTTTGGACTGTTTGAGTGGCGTAAGGCAAGCGGAGGAAAGGCATCGGCAGGCAAAAAAAAAAATTTTAGGACCCCTAACCCAATTTCGAATGAATTCGAAACTCCGTTGTACATTTTGGGTCTTAAGATTTAAAATTGGAAGACTTCCCCCCCCCCTCGCAATTTGTCCCACAATTTTCTTCCACAGGGTTCTCCCTCCCCCTTCTGCTGCTTCTCCTCCTCGTCTCTTGCTCATGCGCCGTCACTTCGCTTCCTCCGTTCTGTCCGATTGTGCCAAACTTCGGCTGATCGAATGTTTTGGCATTTTGCCCCAAACACCGCCCGACGACGGCCCCTCCGCAACGGTTGGCCAAGCATTGTGCGCGTGGCTGCACAAGCCGCGGCAGGACGGACGGCCAAAAGTGCTGAAATGTGTGACGGAAGAGGGCAAATTGGCGGAGAGTGTGCAGCAACTCACTGAGGTGTTTATGGCTTCTTTTTTTTTGGTCCCAATAAAGTCAATCTCAAAATCCTTTATTTTGGTAAAATGTCAACGGCATTTTCGGCTAATTTCTCGTCAAATTCAGCGGCGGGGAATCCGATTCTGACATTCTCTGATCGCTTTTTTCCACTTCCTCTTTTTGATCACTTTTCATTACTTCCTTACTCTGAACATGATCTTTTCCTTCCCTCCTCTGAACACTTATATCGATATCTTCCTTACTTTGGTTACTTTCCATTTCTTTCTTTACTCTGATCATTTAACCTAGGGTTAATCCCCGACCCGACGCCTTTTTGGGCCTCATCCCCGACCCGATCCCCGACATGCCATCCCCGACAAAAAATAAGCACTGGTAAGAATGGGGGTTTAAGCAAGAAATTTCGTTAAACCAAACATAACAAGTATTTAAAGGGTTTCTTTTAGTTCATCCAGTATTTAATCTTCAAAAAACTAAAATTTTGGTTGTTTTTTGAAAAAAAAAAATTAACCCTAATTTAATCGTGTCTTACTTACACTGATCACTTCTTCCACATGTTTCTCTTCTCTTTTTACAATGTTTTTCTTGCTTTTCTCTTCTTATCACCTTTATCATGCTTTTTCTTGCTCTGATCACTTTTTCATTATTTTTCCCACTCTGATCACTTTTCAGCTGTTCCTTCATTCCACTTCCCCTGCCCATTTTTTTGTCCGTTTTTCCGTTTTGTGCTCCTCATCGCCCGCTTCTTCTTCAATTATCACCGAATTGGCGCCTTTTTCTGTTGAAAATGGCACGACTTTGGAGCGTTTGTCCACACGACTTATTCACCACTCATTTTGCCTGTTGCAAAGGGCTCCCATTGTGCGGGACGAGCAAAAATGGGCCGAATGGGAGAGGGAAGTGATCGGACGGAAGCGGTGGAACTCTGAGAGCAATGTGATCAGACTGGCGATCGGGCCCAAAGACATCGGGTAGGACTGAGGGCTTGGCAAATACAGTTTGGCACTTTCGTGTCGCTTTGGCTGGGCATTTTGTTAATTTGTCTGTTTTGTTAAGCCCAATTTGTGATCGTTCTCTCCGAAGCCGAACAGCGAAAAACAAATGAAATTGTGCCGTTTTGAAAGAATAAAATTGATTTATGAATAATTCTTATTTTGGCACTCATCAGCAGATCATTTGGGAATATTTTGCCAATTTTAATTTCCATTATTTTCCCATCATTTTGGTATGTTTATTTTCTGTTTCGTTGGGAATAAAAAGGGCACAAAAAAAGATTCCTTGTGAAAAACATAATATCAGTGTCCATGCTTGGCACTTGTACAACAGACAAAATAATGCACACAACAGCAGGAGGAGGGGTCGGGTCCGGGGAAGGGAAAGGGTTTCTGTCTTTTTTTCGTGCCAAAAAATGGTGAGGGCCTGGAGAAGTTCATTTGCCTGACTTTTCAGGTTTCCATTGAAATGGTCGGTGGACAGTTTAAGCCACCGGCAGATTTTGAATTATTTTCAGAAAAAAATTCCAATTGTCTGAAATGTAATTCCCTTCGTACAATTTAACGTCTAACTTTGCTATATTTGTCATAAATTATTATAAAAATCGATATTTTACTATAAAATGCTTTTCTGGAATATTCGCATTTTGAAGAATGATGTGGCAAAATTGGGGCAAATGAAAGACATTACCCCCCCCCCCCCCCATAAATGATGATGGACATATTAAATTTATTGTAATGTAATAAAAAATATATACTAACAATTTCTTATTACTTTTATTATTATAATTGTTGGGGATAAGTTTAACAAAAAAGAATAATCATTTATTATTTATTTCATTTGTTAGCAACAAAATGAACAATTCCCTTTTCCGTGTGTTCCAACCCGTGCTCATAATGCTGACAATCTGTGCATTTATATCACTGCACAAATCGTACTGTTCCCCTTCTTTGTCTGCTTTAAACAAAGGTTTTTTTTTAATTTTCCAATCGTAAATAAAAATATAAAATTCAAATTGATTTGGCATTGGCATTCTGTCCCTTTGCAGGAGAGATTGATTCCATTGAACACAAATATTTGAAGTTTCTTTTCGACGAGTCATTGTCCGAGGACGAAAGGCACCTTTTGGCAATTCGTTTGGGCGTCTTTCACTTGCAAAAATCAAGCAGCACCAAACTGCTTTGGTTGGAAGCGAAAGAAAAGGATTGGACGGCACAATTGCGAAAGGCAATTCGGAATATTGACAGGGAATACATAAATTGGGCATCGAAAATGATGGACAAATGGACCAAAATTGGGATGGAAGAATTGTGCAAAATTTGGAAGATTGAAAAGTACATGGACAAATTGGTGGTGCAAATGAGCATAAGCAAAGAAAGCATTGAATTGCCGAGGTTAACGTTTCAATGGCACTTTTGTGAGGGTGGAATTCACAATGGCACTGCCACCAGTGCCATTGAGATGATATTCACAATGGCATTGGTGGGGTTGGAATTCACAATGGCACTGCCACCAATGCCATTGAGATGATATTCACAATAGCATTGGTGGGGTTGGAATTCACAATGGCACTGCCACCAGTGCCATTGAGATGATATTCACAATGGCATTGGTGGGGTTGGAATTCACAATGGCACTGCCACCAATGCCATTGAGATGATATTCACAATAGCATTGGTGGGGTTGGAATTCACAATGGCACTGCCACCAGTGCCATTGAGATGATATTCACAATGGCATTGGTGGGGTTGGAATTCACAATGGCACTGCCACCAATGCCATTGAGATGATATTCACAATAGCATTGGTGGGGTTGGAATTCACAATGGCACTGCCACCAATGCCATTGAGATGATATTCACAATGGCATTGGTGGGGTTGGAATTCACAATGGCACTGCCACCAATGCCATTGAGATGATATTCACAATAGCATTGGTGGGGTTGGAATTCACAATGGCACTGCCACCAATGCCATTGAGATGATATTCACAATGGCATTGGTGGGGGTGAATTCATAATGCCAAATGAGTTAGCATTCACAATGGCAATATGCAATTATATAATAATAATATAATAATAAATTTTAATTAGTAAATAAATGCTTTTCCAATTCGGCAGTTTTGACGAGTGCCAAAGTTTCGACGCCGACGGTCAAGTGAGCAAAGGGACGGACCGACGGAAATGGCCGGACGAACTTGTCATGGATTTGTCCTTCAAACATTTCAAATTCTTCGACCAAATTTTCTCTGCCCTAAAGAATGATCACATTTCGCTGAACGAATGGTTTTCGGAGAAGAAATTTTCGGGGGAAAGCGCATTGGCACATCGAATAAGAAAGGCAAAATTGGGCAGAGAGATGGACGAGTTGAGAAGGGCCAAGGGGCGAATGACAGAACAACTTCTGGTAATGTCCGATTTGGACATTTTGGAGCAGAAGCACCCGTTGACAATGGCAATAGGTAATTAAGTAATTAATTACCTTAATTAATTGGGGGGGGGGCAAAAGCGAATGGACAAACAAACAAACATTTTCCATTTGAACAGATGTGATTAGTGAACAACGATTGGCATTGATTTTTGAGAAAATGTTCAGTTCAGCCCCAAATTCAACGGAATTCACTGGAATCAGTCTCAATTTGAAAATTTCATTTTCCATTGGCAAAATTTTGGCTTATTTTGGGTAAAATACAAAAAAAAAAATTATTTTAATTAAAAAATAATAAAAATTTCAAACCTATGAAAAAACTTTCAATCAGTGAAATGAAAAATGGAGGAGAATTTGAAGAAAAATTGGAGAAATTGTGGAAGGTATTCGAAGGGTTTCTGCCGAATATGAGCGACATTAGCAAAAGCGCAATGGAAATTCAAGCGAACACGGCGAGAACATTGGACACTCTTTTGGACCATTTGGAGAGGCAATTTGGCCAAATTGGCCAAAGTGCCAAAATTTATATGGCCGATTTAATAGTGACGGCACTCAACGAATTTTTGCAGTTTTGCTTAAAGGAGAACAATTTGGAAAATGTGGTTAAAATGGCACAAAACCGGGACATTTTGAGAGAAATTCTCCAAAACGCGGAGAAAGGCATTGAATGGGTCGGCCAAATGTCGAAACCATTTTGGCAATGGGTCGATAGTGAAGCAGGTGCTGCAAGAGAAAACACTAATGGTAATTAGCAAATAATGAGCTCATTAGTTAATTGGTGTCATAACTGCAGCAAAAGGCTTAATTTATTGAAGAAAAATAAAAAAACGAACCAATGGTGGGAATTAGGGATGTTCCGAGTTAAGAAAATACCGGGTTTCGGAGGACCGGAATATCCTTAGAGAAATATTTGGGAAATGAAGAAACAAAAAATGTGTAAATTAAAATAAATAGTAAAATTTCCATTAGAAAAGGCAAATCAAAAATTTCCAAAAGAATTTTTCATTAAACAAAAAGTCGAAGAGAGAAAATTTGGCAGTTCAAAATTCACAAAAACTTATGAAGAATGTACAAAAGAAAGAATGGACAGCAAAGAAATAGGAATAGCGGACGGAAGAGAAATAAAAAAAGGTGAAAAAAAAAGAAAAAGAGAATAAATTTAAATTGGAAAATACGGGGCCATGGAATTTAAAATTTTATATTTGGATATTATAGGGCGGGAGGGGGTTTAAACCTAAAATTGGAAAATGGGGGGGGGGGGGATTTAAAACTTGAAATTGGCAATGCCAAACTTGGTTTCGTTTACTTATACAGATCTGGAGGCATTTGACTTGCTGTACGATTACATAATACTTTTGGATATATTTGATGACCCGTAAGTTTTTTTAAAATACATTTGTAATATCAAAAATTAAAATATTAAAATTTTGAATTTTAATTAAAAAAGAAAAGGAAATAAAAAAGAAAGACGCAATACTGAATTGAAGGCGACAATTTGGTATTACAAAGAATCGATCAGAGAAATGTTCCAATTCGCCGATTCACTGGAGGAAAAAAGCGAAAAATTCGGGGAAAAGCAAAAAGTGGCAAATGAAATGTGGAAAAAAATGGAAGAAGAAAAAGATGATGAAGAAGAGGATGAAGATGAGGAAGAAGAAGAAAGAAAAGGAGAGAAAAAGTTGTGCAAAATGTACAAATTGGCACATAAAATGAGCGAAATGACGGGCGAAGAAAGCGAAGCGTGGCGAAAACGCACTTTGGAAACAAACTACGAAACAGACAATATTTTCCACCAAGTCAGGAGACTGGGGAAGATGGATGAAAAAAATGAGGGGGACGGGGAAGAAAAATGCCAAAAATGAGAGGGGGGGGGGGAAGAGAAAGATAAACGGCAAAAGTGAGGGGGGGAAGGGAAAGATAAACGGCAAAAGTGAGGGGGGGGAAGGGAAAGATAAACGGCTAAAGTGAGGGGGGGGGGGGAAAGGGAAAGATAAACGGCAAAAGTGAGGGGGGGGGGGGGGGAAAGGGAAAGATAAACGGCAAAAGTGAGGGGGGGGAAGGGAAAGATAAACGGCTAAAGTGAGGGGGGGGGGGGAAAGGGAAAGATAAACGGCAAAAGTGAGGGGGGGGGGGAAAGATAAATGCTAAAAATGATGCAGGGGGAGGGGGGGAAGGGAAAGATAAACGGCAACAGTGAGGGGGGGGGGGAGGGGGCGGGAAGGGAAAAAGTATTAATCGGCCTTCTAAGTGGCGGGGGTAGGGAAAGAACATTCAACGGCAAAAGTGAGGGGGGGGGGGGGGGGGGGGAAAAGATAAACGGCTAAAATGAGGTGGGAAGGAGGTGGGAAGGGAAAGATAAAACGGCAAAAGCGAGGGGGGGGGGGGAAAGATAAATGCAAAAATGAGGAGGGGGAGGGGTGGGAAGGGAAGCTAAACGGCAAAAGTGAGGGGGGGGGGGGGGAGGGGAAGGGAAAGATAAACGGCAAAAGTGAGGGGGGGGGGAGGGGGACGGGAAAGTAAACGGCAAGTGAGGGGGTGGGAAGGGAAAGATAAACGGCTCTAAAGGTTGCGCGGGGGGGGGGGGGAAAGGGAAAGCATACACGGCAAAAGTGCTAGGGGGGGGGGGGAAAGAGAAATGCTTAAAAATGAGAGGGGGAGGGGGGGAAGGGACGATAAACGGCAAAAGTGAGGGGGGGGGGGAGGGGGAAGGGAAAGATAAACGGCTAAAGTGAGGGGGGGGGAAAGATAAACGGCAAAAGTGAGGGGGGGGGGGGAAAGATAAACGGCAAAAGTGAGGGGGGGGGAAAGATAAACGGCTAAAAATGAGGGGGAGAGGTGGGAAGGGAAAGATAAACGGCAAAAGTGAGGGGGGGGGGGAAAGATAAACGGCAAAAGTGAGGGGGGGGGAAAGATAAACGGCAAAAGTGAGGGGGGGGGGGAAAGATAAATGCTAAAAATGAGAGGGGGAGGGGGGGAAGGGAAAGATAAACGGCAAAAGTGAGGGGGGGCGGAGGGGGAAGGGAAAGATAAACGGCTAAAGTGAGGGGGGGGAAAGATAAACGGCAAAAGTGAGGGGGGGGGGAAAGATAAACGGCAAAAGTGAGGGGGGGGGGAAAGATAAACGGCTAAAATGAGGGGGAGAGGTGGGAAGGGAAAGATAAACGGCAAAAGTGAGGGGGGGGGGGGGAAAGATAAACGGCAAAGTGAGGGGGGAAGAGAAAGATAAACGGCAAAAGTGAGGGGGGGAAGGGAAAGATAAACGGCAAAAGTGAGGGGGGGGAAGGGAAAGATAAACGGCTAAAGTGAGGGGGGGGGGGAAAGGGAAAGATAAACGGCAAAAGTGAGGGGGGGGGGGAAAGGGAAAGATAAACGGCAAAAGTGAGGGGGGGGAAGGGAAAGATAAACGGCTAAAGTGAGGGGGGGGGGGGGAAAGGGAAAGATAAACGGCAAAAGTGAGGGGGGGGGGGAAAGATAAATGCTAAAAATGAGAGGGGAGGGGGGGAAGGGAAAGATAAACGGCAAAAGTGAGGGGGGGGGGAGGGGGAAGGGAAAGATAAACGGCTAAAGTGAGGGGGGGGGAAAGATAAACGGCAAAAAGTGAGGGGGGGGGGAAAGATAACGGCTAAAATGAGGGGGAGAGGTGGGAAGGGAAAGATAAACGGCAAAAGTGAGGGGGGGGGGGGAAAGATAAATGCTAAAAATGAGAGGGGGAGGGGGGGAAGGGAAAGATAAACGGCAAAAGTGAGGGGGGGGGGAGGGGGAAGGGAAAGATAAACGGCAAAAGTGAGGGGGGGGAAGGGAAAGATAAACGGCTAAAGTGAGGGGGGGGGGGAAAGGGAAAGATAAACGGCAAAAGTGAGGGGGGGGGGGGAAAGATAAATGCTAAAAATGAGAGGGGGAGGGGGGGAAGGGAAAGATAAACGGCAAAAGTGAGGGGGGGGGGAGGGGGAAGGGAAAGATAAACGGCTAAAGTGAGGGGGGGGGAAAGATAAACGGCAAAAGTGAGGGGGGGGGAAAGATAAACGGCAAAAGTGAGGGGGGGGGAAAGATAAACGGCTAAAATGAGGGGGAGAGGTGGGAAGGGAAAGATAAACGGCAAAAGTGAGGGGGGGGGGGAAAGATAAACGGCAAAAGTGAGGGGGGGGGAAAGATAAACGGCAAAAGTGAGGGGGGGGGGGGAAAGATAAATGCTAAAAATGAGAGGGGGAGGGGGGGAAGGGAAGATAAACGGCAAAAGTGAGGGGGGGCGGAGGGGGAAGGGAAAGATAAACGGCTAAAGTGAGGGGGGGGAAAGATAACGGCAAAAGTGAGGGGGGGGGGGAAAGATAAACGGCAAAAGTGAGGGGGGGGGGGAAGATAAACGGCTAAATGAGGGGGAGAGGTGGGAAGGGAAAGATAAACGGCAAAAGTGAGGGGGGGGGGGGAAAGATAAACGGCAAAAGTGAGGGGGGGGGGGAAAGATAAACGGCAAAAGTGAGGGGGGGGGGAAAGATAAACGGCTAAAATGAGGGGGAGAGGTGGGAAGGGAAAGATAACGGCAAAAGTGAGGGGGGGAAAGATAAACGGCAAAAGTGAGGGGGGGGGAAAGATAAACGGCAAAAGTGAGGGGGGGGGGGAAAGATAAACGGCTAAAATGAGGGGGAGAGGTGGGAAGGGAAAGATAAACGGCAAAAGTGAGGGGGGGGGGGGAAAGATAAACGGCAAAAGTGAGGGGTGGGGGGAAAGATAAACGGCAAAAGTGAGGGGGGGGGGGAAAGATAAACGGCAAAAGTGAGGGGGGGGGAAAGATAAACGGCTAAAATGAGGGGGGAGAGGTGGGGAAGGGAAAGATAAACGGCAAAGTGAGGGGGGGGGGGAAAGATAAACGGCAAAAGTGAGGGGGGGGGGGAAGATAAATGCCAAAAATGAGAGGGGGAGGGGGGGAAGGGAAAGATAAACGGCTAAAATGAGGGGGAGAGGTGGGAAGGGAAAGATAAACGGCAAAAGTGAGGGGGGGGGGGAAAGATATAAACGGCAAAAGTGAGGGGGGGGGGGGGGAAAGATAAACGGCAAAAGTGAGGGGGGGGAAAGATAAACGGCTTAAAATGAGGGGGAGAGGTGGGAAGGGAAAGATAAACGGCAAAAGTGAGGGGGGGGGGAAAGATAACGGCAAAAGTGAGGGGTGGGGGAAAGATAAATGCCAAAAATGAGAGGGGGAGGGGGGGAAGGGAAAGATAAACGGCTAAAATGAGGGGGAGAGGTGGGAAGGGAAAGATAAACGGCAAAAGTGAGGGGGGGGGGGAAAGATAAACGGCAAAAGTGAGGGGTGGGGGAAAGATAAATGCCAAAAATGAGAGGGGGAGGGGGGGCAGGGAAGATAAACGGCACAAAGTGAGGGGGGGGAGGGGAAGGGGAAAGATAAACGGCTAAAGTGAGGGGGGGGAAAGATAAACGGCAAAGTGAGGGGGGGGGGAAAGATAAACGGCAAAAGTGAGGGGGGGGGAAAGATAAACGGCTAAAATGAGGGGGAGAGGTGGGAAGGGAAAGATAAACGGCAAAGTGAGGGGGGGGAAAGATATAAACGGCAAAAGTGAGGGGGGGGGGGAAAGATAAACGGCAAAAAGTGAGGGGGGGGGAAAGATAAACGGCCTAAAATGAGGGGGAGAGGTGGGAAGGGAAAGATAAACGGCAAAAGTGAGGGGGAGGGGGGGCCGAAGATACACGGCAAAAAGTGAGGCGGTGGGGGGAAAGATAAACGGCAAAAGTGAGGGGGGGGGGAAAGATAAACGGCAAAAGTGAGGGGGGGGGGGGAAAGATAAACGGCAAAAGTGAGGGGGGGGGAAAGATAAACGGCTCTAAAATGAGGGGGAGAGGTGGGAAGGGAAAGATAAACGGCAAAAGTGAGGGGGGGGGGGAAAGAATAAACGGCAAAAGTGAGGGGGGGGGGGAAAGATAAACGGCAAAAGTGAGGGGGGGGGAAAGATAAACGGCTAAAATGAGGGGGAGAGGTGGGAAGGGAAAGATAAACGGCAAAAGTGAGGGGTGGGGGAAAGATAAATGCCAAAAATGAGAGGGGGAGGGGGGGAAGGGAAAGATAAACGGCTAAAATGAGGGGGAGAGGTGGGAAGGGAAAGATAAACGGCAAAAGTGAGGGGGGGGGGGGAAAGATAAACGGCAAAAGTGAGGGGGGGAGGGAGGGTGAAACAAGACAAATGTTAAAAATGGAGAGGGGAATTGGAAGAAAAATGGAAACATTTATTCATTAAGAAGTTAATTATATTACCGAATTTCGACCAAATCGGAGGGATTAATTGGGGCGAAATTGACTGCGAAAATGGAGAAAAAGCGGCCAAACTCAGAGAGCAATTGACGGTCCAATGGAAAATGAATCGCATTCACTTTTTCTGTTTGGACCATTTAATCAAACGGTTCAAACGCATTCAGAACTTTTTCTGCCACGGAAGTGTCAATAGTTCGCCCATCTTTCTGAAGGAAAACCTTCGAGTTTTGACTTCGACAGAGATTTTGGACGCACTCGAATGGAAACACCCCGAAATTTTGCACTTTGGTGAAAATTTACAAAATTAAAAACACAAAAAAATTATTTTTCACAGATCTTCTGAACGTGGAAGTGTTTGATGGCGTATTTATCGCCCAAATGAGCAGCAAAAGTGGCACAAATGAAGCACAGAATTATGAGGCGCGCATTTATTTGTCCTTTATTGTGAGTAAACTCAAAACTTTGGAGCAACAGCTCGAAAACAATTTCAAATTGGAGCCGCTTTGGCGCAATGCGTTGCTGGAGAAAATTGTGAGGGCAAAAAACGAATTTTACGCTCTATTGGCAATGGGATCTGCGGGCTATTTGCGACAGAGTCACTGCAAATTGTACAAATTGGCAAATTTTGTGACTAAAGGCATTAAAAGGGGCGTCGAAATGGCGACAATTGACCAATGGGAGCCGACAGAATGCCAAGAGGACGAAGTGATTACAGAGACACTTTTGGAACAGCGCAGGACAAAGAGGAGTCAAATGTTCAAAAATCTGCAGGATTCCCTCCGATTAGAGCGAAACCTGGCCAGGTGCCGTTTCCCGGGCTTTTACTCGCGATTGGCACGATTTTTGGGTGCCGAAGAGTTGGTGAAGGCAGTGGTGAATGAGCAAGAAATATTGGATGGAAAAGGTGAGCATGCAATTTTAATGTACGCAATAATAATTAGTCCTAATTGATGGTGGGGGGGGCGGGGGATGGCGTACAAAAAAGGAACTAATTATATAATTAATAATATTTAAATTGGCAAAGACCAACATCTCTGAGTAGTATATATTGGTCTCTTTTGTCAGTGTTCGAGGAGGATAAAATGCTCCAACATCACTATTTCCACCTATTGTTTCACGACGACCCAATCGTAATCGCCAAGGAAGGGATGAAGGCGGACGCGACGGTATTCATGCGGTGGATAAACAGCAAGGAATACGGTAAAGACTGTGCCAACAAAAAAATGGCCAAACGAATTGAAAGGGTGTGGGACAAAACGATGCGGTTGGTAATCTTGAGAAGTTACGACCAAATGTTCGACTTGGATATTTCCTCACTGGACAGGCTAAACGAAGAAGCGAAAAAGGTCAGGAAATTGTGTGCTACTGTAAAAGATTACACTGAGAGTACGGTAAACGGCAAAAAGACAAAGACAGATCCAAGTGATAAAGGACGAAATGTTGGCGAAAACGCTAAAAATATGTCTGTTCAAAGAGCAGAACAACAAAAGTGGGACAGACGAAGAAGAAGCAGACAAATTGAAGACGACGGAGAAGGAAAAGGACATTGACCAATGGTTTCAGCAAAAACACTACGAAACACTAAAGGCAATGATAGGGGCCGAAGGCGGAAAATTCAAAGCCAATTTGAAGAGGGGTAATTAATTAATTAATAAGGGGCGGGCTATCGGAGGGGGGAGGGACAGGCAAAATGGAAAGAGAGGGAAGAGGGAGAGTGAGACGTAGGAGGAGCAGACGGAGGTGGACTAAAGAGGGAGTAAAGAAGTAGGGGAGAGGAGGGTAGGAAAGAGGAGAAAGAGTAGGAGGGAGGGAAGAGTGGAGGGAGAACGAGGGGATGTAAGATAAAATTATATAAAGAAATCAAAAGGAGAATTTATTCCACCTTATTTTCCATTTTTATTTAAAAAATACTTATTAAAATAAAAAAAATGACCACAAAAAAATTTAATTTTTTTTCACAATTTTTCTGTTAATTTTCATTTGATTTTTCAAAAAGTTTTCGCAATAATGCCTTTCTGCACCGCCTAATTTTTGTTAATACTTTTTTACATTTTTCCTGGCAAAATTTTAACGACATCCCAAAAAAGCGAGCATACGGCTAATTTTGATTTTTTGCCAGGGTTCGTTACGGAAGAAACTATCAAAAATTTGAACAGATTTTTGGCCAGTACCGAAAACGCAGAAAACATTTTGAACCTTTTGGAGTTACGGTCTGAGCACAGTATGTCCAATAGGGAGGCTACAGTAGATGGAGGGCCAATCAGTCCAATCAGTGGAGGAAGTTCACCGTCATCACTTAAAAGTCCAAAGGGAAGCAGTTCAACGACAGAATTTGACAGTCCAACCGCAGAGAGAGTAAAGGGAGAGAAAAAGAGGGAAAAGAGAAAAAAGACAAAAAGTAGCAAAAAGAGAACGGAAAAGGAAGCATTTGTGGGGAGAAGGCCACCATCATTTGATGGAACGGAAGAGGAACTATCAGTGGAAGGAGGAAATGGGAAAGGAGAAGAGGAGGAACAAGACAAAGTGAAAGAGGGAGAGGGAGAAAAAGAGGAAGAAAAAGACACAGAGGAAGAGGGAGGAAAAGAGGAAAAGGAGAGAGAAAAAGAGGAAGAAAAAGACACAGAGGAAGAGGGAGGAAAAGAGAAAGAAAAGGAGAGAGAAAGAGAGGAAGAAAAAGAAGAGGAAGAAAAGGAAGAAGAAAAAGAGAGAGAAAAAGAGGAAGAAAAAGAAGAGGAAGACGAAAAAGATGAAAACAATGAGGGAGAAGAAAATGATGGTAGAAGTGGCGTACAATTTGGAGCAGTAAAATGCGAAGAAGAAAGGAACAGAGTGTACAATTTTTACATTTTCCAAAATGATGGCACAAAAATAGGCGATTTGGCGGACAAAAATGTTCTGCTGACGAATTACTCGGATTTGCTTTGGCATTTAATGGCCAAATGTTGGGAAACAAACCAAACACAGAACGATGGCACATACAAAGAACATTTGCAGAATGCGAAAGAAATCAAGCGATTACTTGACCTTGGCATTTATGCGAATGAAATTTGGCAACGGCTCAAAGCCATTTATCAGACGGAAGACATTTGGCACGAAATTGGCATTGGAAAGCCGGAATTGGCAAATATTGAGGGCAAATGGGCAGAAATAAGAGAAAAAACGGCGGAAAAAAGCCAATCGACGGAGTTGGAGCAGAACATGCACCAATTGCTGAAGCAAATTTTACAAATTATGGACAACAAAACATTTTCGGAAAATGCCGAAGGGATGGCGGAGGAAATCGGACGGATGAAAAGGGAAATGCACCGACGAAAATTGGCATTTGTAATAGCCAACGATGGCACTTATGGGAGGACATTTTGTGGGTCAATAAGCAGAAGTCGGCCGGATACGGTGTTGGGTCAACTAATTGACCTGAGTAATGAGGGAATGATTGGCATTTTAAAACATTGAAAAATTAAATGGAATTTGCGTATCCTTCGGATACACTTTTATTTTTTGTTTTTAAGGTTCCTTGGAATGCCCTTCCAAAGATTTTGTTCATTTTGTGCAAAAGGCGAATTTGCAGAGAAAAATCAGTAAAATGCGAAAACGCCTCTTATAATAAAACTATTTTAATTCAATTTATATATATATATATATATATCAGGGGTGCAACTCGTCCCAAAAAATACGAGTAACACGAGTAAAACGAGTAACGAGTATTTCTAAAAATCACGAGTAACACGAGTAATACGAGTAACGAGTATTTCTAAAAATCACGAGTAACACGAGTAATACGAGTAACGAGTATTTCTAAAAATCACGAGTAACACGAGTAATACGAGTAACGAGTATTTCTAAAAATCACGAGTAACACGAGTAATACGAGTAACGAGTATTTCTAAAAATCACGAGTAACACGAGTAATACGAGTAACGAGTATTTCTAAAAATCACGAGTAACACGAGTAATACGAGTAACGAGTATTTCTAAAAATCACGAGTAATACGAGTACGAGTAACGAGTAAGTTTTATTTTCAAATTTTTAGTGAAATTTTTTTTTTCATATTAATATCGTACAATTTAATGTTTGATTTTCTTTTATTCATTGCAATCAGTGCTGCAAAAGTTTTTGTGTCTTTGACTTAGGCTCTCAAGTCTTTCTAAGATTTGTTCTTATTTGGAGGGCTCTCATCTTAGAAACAGAAAATGTTCTTATTTTTAAGATTTTGTATATTTCAGCCCTCTGGTCTTATTGTTGTCTTATTTTGGAAAAAAAAACTTGGGAACCCTGTTATTTTTATAAATTTGAAAAAATTTATTTCGGAGCAAAATATTAATAAACAATTTAGTAGCAAATTTTTGTTACCGAATTTCAGAAACCCTAAGCGAATGGAAGTCGGCGGTGCCGATAGGCGCCGCCGGGGCAATTTTGAAAATTTGGGAATGCTTTACTAATAGTTTTTGACAAAAAAACCGGTCAATTTTGGAGATTTTTTCGCGAAAATTAAGTTAAAAGAAATCCGCGGTGTCGATAGGCGCCGCCGGGAAAATTAAAAAAAAATGAAATTTAAAAAGAAAATTGTCATTTTATGGATTAAAACTGTAAAATTGGAATTGTCAAAAAAATTGTCATTTTATGAATTAAAACTGTAAAATTGGATCACTTTATATTCTTTATTTTTAAATTTAACCGTTATTGATATTTGAAAAAAATTCCTGCATGAGAGGGATTTGAATCCAAGCAAAAAAAAGAGAAACAAAAGTTCCACCACCACATCAGCTTTCATTGGAATGGTTATTAATAAAAAACATTTTTTAGGAATTTCTTCTTCAATATTTTAATTTCAAAATTTTTCTCAACATTTTCTTATTCAGAATTAGAACCCCATTCTTACCAGTGCTTAAAATTACTCGTTACTCGTGGCAAAATACGAGTAACGAGTAGTCAAAAATCACGAGTAACGAGTACGAGTTGCACCACTGATATATATATATATATATATATAAACTCAGATTCGAAACTTTATGAGCAGTACCGAAACAATGACATCTTTTCCAAATTTGTTTCCCCGGAAATGTCTGAAATTTTTGTTTCTGCTCAGCTGAATGACATTTCGGAATTGTGGCAACCATTCGATTTTGGAGGGGAACGATTAAGGCAAATTGACCTCGAAAAATTGGTGCGCTTTTTAATAGAAATTTATTCGGAATTTTCCTGCCATTCTTTAATTTGAAATAAAATTGCCTCTTTTAGGTGAATGAAGTGAAAAAGGCAAATAAATACCAAATATTTGACGTCACACAAAGAAAAAACACCGAAAATTTGATGGCACAAGCGAAACAAATTGTCCAAAAATGGGTAAAAATATTAAATTAATTTTTCTTGTTTTTTATTTTTTATTCCTCCCTCTTTTTTTGTAATTTCTTTTTTATTTTCAGTCTTCCGCTGTCATTTTCCAATTTTTCGCCGATTATTTGTTAAGGCCCAATGATCCGCAAAAGTCGCTTCTGTCTGTGTGCATAATGCCAAATGACTTTGATGTCTTGGACTCTTTTTTGAGTGTCGGCATTTTTTGTGACTTTGGCAAAAGGGAAAAATGCCATGGCATTTCGTTGTACTGCGAACTGTGCAAAGTAAGAAAAAAGACTAAAATACATTTAAATGAGTTCCAAACAATGGATATTTTACCAAATATTTCCGTTTTTCTCAGAATTCCGACGTCACTTCCCTGATCAGAATCCAAAGTGATCAATTCACCACTGCAGTCCCTCAACTTCAATTTTTCTTCAAAAGTGCCAAAATCACCGTTTTTGCCATTGTTGTGCCCGGTTCGGCTCCTCTTCAGCCCAATGGGCCATTCGATGGACGCCAATTCGACCAAATTTCACAAAAATTCGGCGATGAAATTGAAAAATTGACCCAAGCCGATAACTTATTTGACGAGGGCACTTTTAAAAGCAGCAAAAGCGCAAAGGATAGGGAAAAGGCACTTCAGCAAAGGGAATTGGTGAAGGAATTGGTGATCAGACAGAAGACATTCGCAAGTAAAAGAAACAAAAGAGAGGCAAAGGGAAAAATAAAAATTAAATTTCAGATTTTGGGAACATTTTTAAAATTTTGGAACTGATTTTGGACAAAACGGACACAAAAATGGCTGAAAATGACGCAATTATTAGTGAAGAAAACAGCGAATTGGCCAGAAAATTCGCCGTCACTTTGGCATACGTGGAGATCTGGACAAAATGTAATAAGAAATGGGCCAAGTGTTAGGCTTTGGCTCGGTATTGAACCCGCACTTCCATCCATTCCTTAGGCAGTTCTCTACCACTGAGCTACCGAGGCACAAATGTTCTTTTATGGTTTTACTGTAACATATGAGAATCGAAGCACATTTACCTCAGGATCTTCTAACATATTTGGGGAATTTGTGAGCTTAGGCCCATTGAAATACCAATCCCAAGAGGAGTGTGTCCGGACGGGGTGATCAGTCAGTCCCATGATTAGATAAATAATGGTTTTGTTCCGGGGTGAGACTAATGATTGTCTGATCAGTGGAAAAAGCTTTAAATAGACTTAAAGTGGGAGGAGCCGGGTTGATCGCTAATTGGTCAATGGAAAAGTGCAACAATAACACTTCGGCAAAAAAGAAGGTCTTAATTAGCCGACCTATTAACATTATCTATCCCCAGCTGCTGCAAATATGTCTTAATTAGCTTACCTATTAACCTAATCCATGCCCAATTGCTCCCGGCCTTTTAATTGCCCTGACTTTTGTCCTTACAACATTCTTTTTTTAATTAAGTGTCACTTCAATCCATTTTAGCTAATCACCTTAACAAGCGCTCAATTGGCTATTTGGACTTCGAGATGCTCAGCGTAATGGTGGCAAAAGTGTTTCTTCTTTACCCAAATGCGTCTGTGCCAACAGCTAATAGAAAAATTTTTTGTCACTTATTCGACTTGGCAAGGCGAAATATTCATTAACACAAATTTATTAAATTATTACTTTTAATTGGCAGGAAATGGCCTTTGCCGGTACAATTGGCCGAGATCGACTTCAATCGGCAGGGCGAATTAATGAGTTGGATGCCGGGCCGAGAATGGTTCAAAAAAAGGCAATCGTCGGCCAAAACTCTGCTCAATTTTGTCCAGCCTTTTCTGACTATGGCAATTATCAGCCCAACATTCCCTGAACAAAATTTGGCACTGAATGCCAATCCCTCCTCCCAAAAGTGCCTAAAGGGGCGAATGATAAAAGGCATTCCTTTGGATTACAAATTCAAATTGTTTTAATCTTCTCCCCAATGTTTTTTTAGCTCTGTCACAAATTCGAAACGCAAGTGATCCGCATAAGGCATTCCTTGTGCCATTGGAAAACAAAAAATTTTCAGCTATGGTAAGGGGAGGGGAGGGAACACCTTTTTTGGTAAGTTCGATGGCGTGGCATTTTCGGGCCATAAAAATTGCGACTACATTCATCCAAAAGTCATGTTTAATGGAAGATGGCCATTGTTAGGACTTTGAATGCCACTACTCATTTGTTACTTTGTTTATATTAGTTTTTTTGTTAATCTTTCATTCTAACGACAAATTGGGTCCCGGCATGATAAATCTTTTATTGTATTTTGTTTTTATTTTTTAACAATTTGTATTGATAAATAATTCCATGGGATTTAGTATGAACATTTCATTGTGGTCAAATGCACAGCACCTGAACACAAAATTGGACAGTTCATTGATTTTGTTGGCCAACGTCCTTGGGCCTGAATTGGCCGCAATGGTTGAAGGACCGCTGAAAAAATGGGTTAAATTCTGTCACGTATTCCCCGGTGGGCTTTTGACGGATGGCCACTGCAATGTTCCGTCGCAATTGCCAAACGCACCGACAAAGTGACTAATAAAGCAATAACAAATGAGATAAATCATTAATAAATTGAATTTGAAATAATTATGCCATTTTATGCAAATTTAAGCGACTGCAAAAAAACTTGGCTGATCGGCATGGCATTGAACGAATCCTTAAAAGAAATAAGCGAATTCACGAACGAAATGAAGACAAATCTGAAGAAGACATTTGACGAAAAAACGAAAAATGATTTTGGCATAAATTATGTTGGCATTGAATCGCAATATGTGCACGAACGGAGTACACTTGCACAAATATTGGGGTAATTAAAATATAAATGTATTTAAATAATTAAAAATAATAATAAATTTAAGGCCCATTGATTCGCAAAATGTGTAAGAGACTAAAGAATGGATTAGAAAAGGCATACAGAAAAAGTTGTTTTTATATAACAGAAAATGATATGTTTGAGATTTCTTTGGTTAAATTTGTTTTGGCTCTGTCATCCGATTTAATTAATTGCATCAATTCAGTTAATTTTTATTATTTTTATTATTCATATTTCTTACCTATTTGTTTTTTACCGTATCATACATATTACCATATTTTTTTTTCACAATTGTGTTGTTTGTTATACGGTATTTGCACAGTCAGCATTTCTACACTCCCACCATTTGTTCAGTTTTCAGTCTCTGATAAATTGTTGTCCTATTTTTGCGTATTTTTGCGTTTGTTTAGTATAAACAAAAATATTTTTCATTTTTTTTTATTTCTCCGTGGGTATTTTGGGTTAATTTGCCCATCAAAAAGTGTCACCCCCAGCAGGGGCATTCCATCAAATGCCCCCCCCCCCTCATCACTTTCTTCGGTTCGTACCCATAAATTGTCTTCAATTGCCCAAAAATGACTCATTCATTTTAATTAGTTTTTTTTAAATTTTTAAAAGTATTTTTTGATTTATTCCAAGGTTCTAATAAGGGGAATAATGAACATTCGCTGTTTCCCCATTCTCTTTGTCTTTGTCGTCGTATTGGCAATTTTTGTATTTGCCCGTGGTGTTCCGATAGACGAAGGCGTTGATGAGGAAGGATTGTAAGTATTTATGGCCATTTTCCAAAATTAAATTCTGATCATTTTAAAAGCAATCTCTGCCATGGCAATTTGTACAAAAAAGTCCATGTCAAATTTATACTGAACAACTTTTGAATTTGCTTCTCAAAATTGAAATGGTACAAATTATGTAATTGTGTTGCCGAACAGCATAATTAATCCAGTGGTGCCCAAATTCTTTTGAGTTTATTTTTGTACCGGACAAAAGACTTTGTTTTACTACAATAGTAGCTTATTGTACAAGTTGGCATCGACTTCTTTAGTTAATATTTCACGTGCCATTTTGTGCCCTCAGAATAAATTGAACCTATCAGGCAAAATTTACTATTTTCTTTGCTCATTCTAATTTTTAACATCCAAATTTTGGTCTCCATTTTCAGAGATTTAAAGCCTGCCCCGGCCTCGAAAGTGACAAGTCGTGCCGAACGCATTGCGCGACGGTGCAGCCGATGCAAACGCCACAGATGGGGTCGGAGGAGCAGCAACAGCTCCCATCGGAGATGGGGCTGACCCGACCGACAGGAAAAGGGCGATCAGTGATCAGAGCAGAAAGAGAGGAACGAGGCGAGAGAGAGTAAATGATCACATTAGGATGGAGCGAGAGAGAGAGAGAGAGGAAATGAGCAAATACCTATTTGTCTATTTTTAAGAAAGTTATCATTAAGGCTCAGATTTTATGCAAATGCATGTTGAGAATTTGAGTTTATTTTGATAATAATTTAGTACAAAAAAAAAAAGATTAATTAAAATTAGGGTTCAGCCCCGACCCGAAGCCATTTTTGGGGCTCATCCCCAACCCGTGACTGGACATTTGGACAGTTAACTCATTTGGACAGCAGTTGGACAGTAAATGAAATCCTATTTAAGAAAAGCTCAAAGAGTAATAAACTTCCAGTTTTTTGTTGACGAAACAAATCGACAAAAACCTGTCCTCGTGACATATGGCTGCGAATTTGCCATATATTTGACCTCTGTAAGTTTATTTCTTTGAGCTTTTCTTATTAGGATTTTATTTACTGTCCAAATGTCCGGTAGCCTCCCCGACCCGGGTACACCCCAAAACGTCGCCGCCGAAAACGCCGGCCGAAACGTCGCCGGGACAAAACGTCGCCGCCGAAAACGCCGGCCGAAACGTCGCCGGGACAAAACGTCGCCGAAAAAAAATTGCTAAAAACCCTTGAAGTTTTTTCTTGAAGAAAATTCCGACATGTCATCCTCGCTTCCCCGACAAAAAATAAGCACTGGTAAGAATAGGGGTCTGAGCGAGAAATTGTTGAAGAAGATTGGGAAAAAATAAATTTTAGAGGAAGATTTTGTTATAAATATACTTTTTTAATTGTTGTGCCCCAGTGATTATTCGGTGTGGTGATAAAAGTACTGTTTCCACATATCTTTTGCTTTCGTTCAAATCCCCCTCATGCAGGAAATTTAAATATTTATTGAAATTGTTTTTATCGATTCGGTTAAATTCAAAAGTTATGAAAGTAAAGTGATATAATTAATAAGTTACAATTTTCTTTATAAATTCATTTAATTTTTAAAAATTTTCCCGGCGGTGCCTACCGACATAGCCGGACACTTTTTAAATATTTTTTTAACAAACTAATCATTTTAGTTATTTTTTGCTTTTGGAATATTTTTTTTCATAATGATAGTTTTGGACTCCTAATTTGTAAAGACAAAATACCTAATGGAGTTATCAAAAAATAAATTTCGTGAAATTATCGCCCTTCTTAATGCCCGGTTGGGCCCGATACCCGGAACCGGACCCGGTTATAAAAATTGGATCCGAACCCGAACCCAGACAAAAACATAATAAAGCTGTCAAAAATTTGTTTTTTTTTTAAATAGGCCCCCGCCCCCTAAGCCTAGGCCTACGCAAGCCTATGCTTAGGTTGGCGACTTTTTCGAGGGATCCCTCAGGCTTGATGTAATAGGGAATTGACTTACCAGTACTTTAAAAATACCTATGCGCAAATTGCATTTTTGCAAAGGTTTCAAAACTAGGTTAAGGTTTAAAAATTTCAAAAATTTTTTTTTCATTTTTTCTAAAATTTCTTTATAATTTTTTTGAAAATCAAACTTTTTTAAGTTTGAGGTAGGGTTTCAAAAAAGCAAGGGTCGGGTTTAAAAAAGCGTCAGAAATATTAGGGGTAAGTTTTTATATTTTCGTCTTGGGGCCGAAACGACCCCGGGCCGAAAAACGGGGGCCGAAACCCCGTAACCCATGGCGTTTCGGCGCCCCCGTTTTGGCGCCAGGATCGTTTCGGCGCTAGGACCATTACGGAAAATAGAAAAGGCTTTCTAAAAATTTAAGTGTAAAAAAATTTGGTTACCCCACATTTGCGCCTCGGGCATTTGCGCCTAATTCCTTAAGGGTCATTTTCGGACATTTGCGCCCCAGACATTTGCGCCTCTTAAGAAACTAGGACATTTGCGCCTCGGACATTTGCGCCTAATTCCTTAAGGGCCATTTTCGGACATTTGCGCCCCAGACATTTGCGCCTCTTAAGAAACTAGGACATTTGCGCCCCGACATTTGCGGCTATTAACCAAAAATCTGTTTTAATTTTTGGTTTTCTCCACCAAAAAATATAAAATAAGAATCAACTATTTTTCATTTTAGAAAATTTTATTCAAAAAGACGAAAACAAAAACTAAAAGGGGGCCGGGGCCGGTCGTGCCGATAGGCGCTACCGGGGAAAATTTTTGAAAAAAAGGATATATTTTGATAACAAATTTTTACCAAAAAAGTACAATTTTGTCAGTTTTTTGAGAAAAATTTTGAGTAAACATAGGCGAAAAGGGGTCTGGTGGTGCCGATAGGCGCCACCGGGGAAATCTTTGGGAATTTGCTAACGGATTTAGGCCTAAAAATTTGGCGTAATGTTCATCGAAATTCAATAAAATGACTTAAAATAAAAAAACCCGGCAAAATAAGGCAAAAAACCCAAAAACCCGGCACTTGCAAAAACCCGGCACTTGCAAAAACCCGGCACGGACCCCCAAAACCCGGCAATCGTACTTAGTTACCCAACTCGTACTTAATTCTAAAAACGAATGAAAACGAAGGGGAAAAAGTGAATTCGGTGGTTTTCGGGGTCGCTGATCACGAATATGGCATTAAGCCTGACATGCTCAGGAAACGAAACAGGTGGAAAACAATGCATCAAATTAAACAAAAATCAAGTCCAGGTCCAATCAAAACCAAAAAATTTTGGTTACCAGTTTTACTAGTTATTTTTTGACGAAGGCATAAAATAATTGGCTTATCCATAGTGTCAGAAATTTTTTTGTGAAATTAGTGATTTTTCCAAAAAATCCGCGTTTCGCGTATCGCGGCCGCGGAAAATTTCAATCGCGTTTCGCGTATCGCGGCCGCGGATTTTTTTTTTTGCGCGTTTCGCGTTATCGCGACCGCGGCAAATTTCAACCGCGTATCGCGGCCGCGGCAAATTTCAACCGCGTTTCGCGTATCGCCATCGCGGAATTTTTCAGTCCGCGTCCCAGCCCTGAAGGACACCCCTGGACCTTCTCAAAATAAAAGAGATAAGACAGTGCGCCAAAATGAGAGAATGTTAGATAGAGAAAAAGGGGAAATTTGTTTGGCGTCTCGCACTCTCTATCTATTTATTGCAGAGACCGGGCAATGCCGGGTTTTGCAAGGCCCGGCAACCCGGCCTTGCGATTTTTGGAAAATACAAGGTTGACAAGGTTACAAGATTGACAAGGTTTTGAGCGGCAAGGCCCGGAACCTTGCTGTTTTTGAAAAAGTCTGCCCGGCCCGGCGATTTTGAAAAATCCGGTCTCTAATTTTTTGGCATACATCTCGTTTTTTGACTCCGTGTGCAGGGGTGTATGTTTTACCCCGACTCGGAGAGGAGGGTCGGGGTCGGGTTTGTCGGGGTGCTGAGCGTCAGGAGGTCGGGGTACACCCCGAAAAAGGCCTAAATTGTCGGGGGCGGGGTCGGGGTTGCTGCCCTATAGAAAATCGATGTTTAAACAAAAAAATTATGTTTGTTTCCTTTTATTGCTCTGAACTGACTATAATTTTTTAAGCCTCAAATTTTTTTCATTCCTTTAAAAAAAAATAATTGAAATTCTCATCTTATTTTTGCCAAATTTACTTGACATTTTTGGCGATTTTTGCGATTTTTTGGCGATTTTTTATGACTATAAATGTTTCATCAAATTCTCTTTTCAAGGGTTTTTTATCGTTCACATTTCACCTTCACTGATGCTTCTTACTCCCATTCCAATAATTGAGCCAGCGATTGCCACTTTTCCGCCCAATGACGAAGACACTCTTGGCTCAGAGGATGAAAACCAGCAGAAAGAGGAAGAACTTCTAGTCAACGAGTTTGTTATCAACTCGGAAGCGATCAAACGTATTTTGGAGGACCCGCGCTATGCCGACAAAAGGGTGCGGATGGAAAAAAAACTTAAAATTGCATAATTAAATTTAGGATATTAATTGGTATTCCTGTTTAGGTATGCTTAGTAAGCGTGGCGGGCGCCTTTCGCACCGGAAAATCTTTCATTTTGAACTTTTTTCTGCGCTATTTGCGATGGCGTTCAGCACCAAGTGTTGACGAAACGGCCAACGATTGGTTGGAGATGGACCCCAAGTTGGAGGGGTTCAGCTGGCGAGGCGGCGACGACCGGGACACCAATGGCATTCTGTTATGGCCAGAGCCGTTTCTGCTCGAAGACCGCAACGGAGAACAGGTTTTATTTTATCCGATGAGCAATTTATCAAATTGAAATTAGGGTTTACATGTTGATTTAATGCGAATCTTCAGGTCGCTGTTCTCCTCATGGACACTCAGGGCATTTTTGACAGTGTCAGCACATTCAAAAATTGTGCCACCGTCTTTGCATTGTCCACGATGGTCTCCTCTGTTCAGGTTTTTCCGCCCTTTTTTTGTTTCTTTGAACCTCGTGTCTTTATCACATTTTTTCCCCGTATTTTTTTACTATTAGTTTAAACGGTTAAGGTTTTCCTTTGGTCATAAGCTACAACATCTCTTACATTTTGTCTAGCGTAATTCACTTTTTACAGATATTCAACATCAACAAGACCATTCAGGAAGATCATCTGCAGCATTTGCAACTTTTCACTGAATATGCTCGACTGGCCCTAGACGAGTACAATAACAGCAAACCATTTCAGGTGATTGGCTGGTTTAATGGGCGCAAAATGTCAAACACAAACATTTGTTAATTTATCGTAAAGATTGTTCATAAAAACTTTTCTTAATTGTTGCGATTGTTCATAAAAACTTTTCTTAATTGTTGACTAAAATCATCACTTTTATAGTCATTGTCAGTTGTTCAAGTAGTTACCTCACATTTGCGCCCCAGACAATTGCGCCTATGTCCTAGATCCTGTTCTGATTTATCAGTTTAAAAAATACATATATTATAAATTGATGATCCGAAGTGATTGTGGTCAAAAAGTTCGTCTTTTGTGTCTTTTTGAAATATACCGACATTGATATAAAATTGGTTTTTTTCTTTCAAAACCGCTACAAGGTGCTTTTGCATAATCATAGGTTTTTATATTTTTTGGTTTGTAAATATTTAATTTGAATTATTTTTGGACATAGGCGCAAATGTATGGCACCGTTCAAGTGACCCTTCCCCATTTTAGTCACTTTTGTTCTTGGTCCGTGATTGGAGTTTCCCCTATGACGCGGAGTACGGCTCAATTGGTGGTCAGCGAATTCTTGACAAACGATTGGAGGTAATCATGTCGGATTAAAGGGATCAGAAATAATGTGCCCGAATTACGGTTTCGGTTTTAAAAGGAATGCGCACATCCCTTTTTTTTGTCAGGTTACACCCCGACAACATACGGAACTTCAGCAGTTGCGCCGTCATATTCGCTCATCTTTTGACAACATCCGCTGCTTTTTGTTGCCCCATCCCGGACTCGACGTGGCCACAAACCCGCACTTTCGGGGCGAACTTGACAGTGCGTTTTTCTTGTTATGATAAAACTCAAAATTTCATTATTATTGCTTTTTCTGCTTAAGAAATCAACCCCGACTTCAAGGCACAACTTCGTTCACTGGTGCCGCATCTGTTTGACCCCAATAATTTGGTGGTTAAACAAATTGGTGGTCAGCCGATCACATGTCGGGAGTTGGCCGTGTATATAAACGTAAGTTTTTTGATGAGAAATTTCAGCCTCATCTCCGATTTTTAGGCTTATTTCGAGGTGTTCAGCAAAGCTGAACTACCCGAACCGAAGACCATTCTCAATGTAAAGGATTCACTTCGGTGTTTTATTTTTATTTTCGTTGTAACAAAAATATTCTTTGTTGGCGGAAACACAGCAATCCTTCTCCCAACCTGTAAATTATTTTTCGTTTTATTAGGCCACCGCTGAGGCTAATCATCTTGCGGCCGTGGTGAGCGCCAAGGCGGTGTACATGAGAGAGATGGAGGAGGTGAGAGAGAGAGGGAGACAATTTGGGTTCGAAATCGACAAGGTTATGTAACCGATTTCAAGGCGAGGTAAAGCTCAAGGAATTATGCTGTTAACATTTCATTAAAACCAAAAAATTTTGGGAGACCCCCAAAAATACTTTATAAAAATAATTGTACCAAATAAAAACAAATTCTAGAAAAGTAGGCTTTTCCTGCAATTTTTTAATACACTATCCGACTTTCCCTTTTCACATAAAAAAAATTCAGACGTGCGGTGGTGATTCGCCCTTCATGAGCGGCGTGGAACTGCGAGCGGAGCACGCACGGTGCAGGACCGAAGCAATGCGTGTCTTCCAAACGGCTAAGAAAATGGGCGGTCCCGAGTTGGCCGAACAGTTCGCACAAAAACTGGAGCAGGACATTACGGTAGGGAAAGCAGAAAGGAATTATTTGTAAAACTGTTTAAATAACAAATAACGCTTAATTTGTGTGTACTCCTTCCCTTTCTCTCTTTCAGGAGTCATTTGAATCCTTTGAGCGCGTCAACAACTCCAAAAATCTGTTCAAATCCATGCGAACTCCCGCGGTGCTCGTCGCGTCAATGATTGCTCTTTACTGCTGTTCGTTTACTGCTACTCCTCCCCCTTTTGGCCTTGGGCGAATCATTTAATTGTTTTTACTAAAGTTTTTTCCAGGCCAAGAGTTTTTCCAACTGCTCGGCCTCGACACCATTGCCTCCATCTTTTCCCTCTGTCTTACGATGATCATCGTCACACTTGGCACTTGGACTTATTCACGCTACAGTGGCCAATTTCGCGAGGCCCAAGTGTTCATTGACGAGCGAGTGCAGGCATTGTGGCACAATGTGTTGGCGCCGGCTTTTGTCAACACCGCGGGTGGAGTGGCACTGAACATGACGGTGAATAAGCGGGGGAGGGGGGGGGGCGACGAATTGAAATTCACATTTTATTTGGCTCGTAACGGGGGAAGGAAATCTGCCCCCCCCCCGCATTTGATTAGTGAAAGTCTTATGCCGTTCGGTACACCCCAAAACTCAGCCGTGAAACACAGCCGCCGGAACTCAGCCAAGACATATAGTAACTCAGCCGGAAAAAAACCGGATTATTTTTTTCAGAAATTTCCTAAGTCTTTTTGCTGAAGAAATTACGGAAATACTCAAAAAATTTGTAAAAATAAAAAGCACCCAATAGAACAGAATAATTTTGGCTGATTTCACTTAAATCTCTTTTTAGACGGGCGGCAATTTCACCCTCAATTCGACAGCTTCGGCTGGCACTGCTCCGTCTGCTTTTGGCAACAGAAAAGAGATTAAGAAAAGCAAGTAATTTCCTGGTGGCGAGTATAATTTCAGGAAAACGTCGTTGGCCTTCCATTTTGAGCAAAAACAACCAAAAGATCTGTCGACACTTTTCATTATGGGACAATATTAGGCAATTTGCCAGTTTTATAAATTTCCTATCATTTTCCTTTTTACTTGCGCTGTATGAATAAATCCATCCAAAGGAAAATAATGGTTTTATAATTATTGTAAGCATAAAAAATTACAGCCAAATTAATATGAAATTTGTTGGACTACTTGGACATTGGGATGTTACAAATGCTGCCGCACTTTTCCAATGCATAAAGCAAAGAAGAAATTTTTTTAGAATTTTTGATTTTTTAAAATGTTTCTTTTAATTTGGTTTTTCATTATTCAATTTGTGATATAATGCAAAACAAAAGTCCCCCTCCCCTCCCCAAAAAAAATTGATTGGCAGAAATAAATTAATATGTTTTCCCAAGTGGAAGTTGCCACGGGGGTGAGTGAGCGATTGGTGATCAAACGAAAAGGTGATTTGTCGTCGGCCATGACAAAGTATAAAAATATGCTCCCCCTTCATTTATCCTTAAAATTGTTCGTCTGCTGTTCACATGCATTTCACCGAATGAGTGCATTTATCGACCCGTAGGGGGCACATCAAAAGTTTCAAAAATATGCCTTCAAAATATTTTTACATTGTCTTCCCTAATTAACTCCTTCGAAAGGCGGAACAAAAACAGAACCGCCTTAAACTGATCATATGACAATTGATGATTTATCAAGAAAATTTTAGAAATTGAACCGAAAAGTGAAGCCAACAGTTCGGTTAATCCACTCGAAATATAATAATATTTGGGGAATTTACACCTTTTTTTTGAATAACAGAATTCAATAAACCTTTGATAAGTGAGAGTTGCCAGATACAAAATTTTGGACTCATATGGCTTTCAAATTAATTTTGTCTCGGCACCGCAATTTCCAGTATTACCGTAACTTTTATTGACGAAAAATTCAAAACATTTAACTAAACAGCGCAAAAAGCTCAAAAGAGTAAAAATCAGGGTTGCCAGATGTGAGGATTTTACCTCATTTTGTGCTTTTTTGAAAGATCGATGAGGCTTTAAAAAATATAAAACAAAG
Organism: Heterodera filipjevi; assembly: GCA_039877585.1. Taxonomy (NCBI): domain Eukaryota; kingdom Metazoa; phylum Nematoda; class Chromadorea; order Rhabditida; family Heteroderidae; genus Heterodera; species Heterodera filipjevi. Next base: position 10,709,007 of record JBDPZO010000001.1, on the reverse strand, counting down.
GGCGTAAATGAATTGGACTGTTTGGTTTTTGTGTCAAATGGCAAATATGGGAAATTTCAATATAATACCAGAAATTTATCAAAATTTCATAATTTTCAGTAATAAAAAATAAATGAACTAACTCTGGTATAATAATACAAAATGTATAGTCTTGTTAAAAACCGAACTGGAACCGAATAGAATTGTTCGGTTCCATACTCATCAACTCTAAGACATAATCACCACATCATCATAACTATCACCAATTAATCTATGCATTGTCTTGCCCCATTGTCTTATTATTGTTAATGATTCATTTATGCGTTTTGTCCCCCGCCCCCTCCTCCCCCCCCCTCCTCCCCCCCCCCATTTCCTCCGCCTTCTTTTGTCCACCATTTTTAATCGGACATTTTCTCTGAGCGGCGAACGATTGATCAGTGCGACTGAATGTTTTAATTTATTTCCTCATTTGCACATTCGCGGCCTTTGGCGTCGCACTTATGTAATAACCGCGCGATAACATTTAGTCATTTCTTTAATTGTAATAATCATTAAAACAAAATTTTAATGTAAAAATTTTATATTTCATAAGCCAATGCATTAATTAGCAGTTAATTTGGTATTGACAATAACACAAGAAATATTTAGATATAATTACCTTTTTATTTTCAAACGGTGTAAGTGATAACAAACAAACAAAAAAAGGGAACGAAAGACAAAAAACAAAAATAAAGGGAAAAATAGGGATTAGAGAGAACGGTGGTGGAAAGGCGTCGAAAATAAAGTGAACCTTTCGACACATTCCGAACCATTTTAAAGTATTGCTTAATGGCCAATTAGTTGTATACCGCCGAAAAAAAATTGCGAAATTGTGCCATTGTTTTTCAAATGTCATTTTTCATTTAGAAAATGGCAATTGAAAAGTGCTCTATGGTCATCACCCTTTGCATTTTGACACTTTTTCAATTTTGCTTTTACACCACCAAAATCATGGAACTGTCGGCCACAAGTCGCCAATTGGAGGCGCAAATAATTTCAATGCGGCGCAAAAGGGAAGCGCTGCGGGGCGAAATAGACAATTTGATAAGCGGAAGTGCGGAGAGTGGGGAAAGCGGTACGGAAATGAGCGAAAGCAGAAGGAGGTGGGAAAAGGGCAACTAGGACATTTAATTAACTAATTAATTAATTGGGGGTAATTAAGACATAGGCGGGGTGGGAAAGGGTATGCTAATCAGTGGTAAATAGCCAAGGGGGCAAGGAAACAATTTGAGGGACAAAAAACAGCAAAACGAAGACCGACTGATCATTAAGGTGATTAATTGCCCCATTTGGTGCACCATGCTTTCTCTTCCTTCCTCTTCCCTCTTTTAATTATTTTGCCTTTGTCAGGAGTCTTTCTCCGTCCTCCTCCCCTCTTCCTCTTCGTCCGTCCTTTTCCTCCCCAAAGGGGCCTCCAATTTTCTTCATCACTCCGACCTCTCGTCGAATTGCGCAGAAGGCGGACCTCACGCGACTTGGCCAAAATTTGGTGCCCATTCCGAATTTGTTTTGGATCATTGTCGAGGTCAGTCAGTCAGTTTGTGTTGGCATTTGGCAAAATGTTCCCTGCCAAAGGATTCTGAGCATCCGTCGCCGTTCATTGGCCAATTAATGGGCCGACTTGGCCTTAGCGGCGTTCATTTGGTGGCCACGACGCCCATCGAACGGAAAAACAAATTCCCGAAGGGAGTCGCGCAACGAAACGCGGCACTCAATTGGATAAGGTGAATAATGAAGGAGAAATGATGGCAAAATAAACGTCATTTTAAGGGAAAATATGGCACAACAGAAAAAGGGCGTCGTTTACTTTGGAGACGATGACAAGTGAGGAAATTTTATATTTTAATTATCATATTATTTAATGGTTTAACAGTGTGTATGATTGGCGCATTTTCGATGAAATGCGTTCAATTGACCAAATTGGCATTTGGCCCGTTGGCATTGTGGACAAAATGATCGTCGAACGCCCATTGATCGGCAACAATTGTACCGTAGTTGGCTCACCAAATTTAATTAAATCGCATTTTTACAGCGAAAGTATTCGGCTTCAACTCGAAATGGAAACGCCAACGGCCATTTCCGATTGATATGGCCAGTTTTGCGGTGAACATTTCGCGAATTTTGACGAGCGCAGGCGGTGGCTTTAGTTACCATACCCCGAGGGGATATTTGGTGGGGTTTTTTTTTATTTTTTTTTTTTATTAAAAAAGGTTCATTGGCATCGCTTTTTCCAGGAGTCGTATTTTCTTATTTCGCTTAATGTTACGAGGGACCAATTGGAACCGATGGCTGACAATTGTACAAAAGTTTATGTTTGGCACACGAGGACAGAAAAGACGGCACTGCTTGAGGAGGAGACGGCAAAATTCGACTCCCTAAGCAGCGGGGAAGGGACAGTCGACCCGATAGAGAAAGAGGCCGTTTCTTGACAATTGTAATTACTGTATTATTTAATATTGTAAGTATTTTGTTCGGCTGAACTGTTTTTGTTGTGCATTTGTTATTTTTGTTGTTCTATTTTATTCACTTTCCATCAGCAGATGTCTATATATACGGGAAGATAAAAGTCAAAAAAGAATTATTCGGCACCCGCAAATAAAAAACAACAGAGGCCAACTGAGTATGGCATTTCACTTTCAGAAACAATTGGATTATTGTTGTCATGGCATAGAGTAGGACCACCTTACGTGCGCACCAGAGATGGTATGGTATTCCGATTAAGAAATTTTTTTAGACGTTGGTTCCCATCCTTAATGCCAAACCCCCCCGACTGAACACCTGACAACAATCCGGCCCAAAAACGAAATACAATTTTAAAAATAATTAAGAAACATAAAAGGAATATGTGAATTCCTAGAAATTAACTCATTTCTATTTTATGAATTTAATTAAGTTAGAAAGAACTCTCATTTTATTTATTAATTACTTTTTAAGGAGGCCCAATAATTGTGCATAGAAAAAAATTACTAAGAATCGGGTTTAAAAAATATTACGAATACCTTCAAGACTTAGATTTTCCGGATTCCGATTATTAAATTTAATGATCCAACAATTATAGAAATAGGCGAGGGACCAACCAACTAAAGAACAAAAACTGAATCCCGAACATAAAAATGTTTTCACTGCCGAATTGTCATGAAGTCCTTCTTCACTTAACCTTTGTGTACTCATTTTGTTTGGAAATATATAAAAGCAAAAAAAGAACAGCAAAAAATGCATGCATATCCATTTGATTGTGCTTAGATTGGCCTCAAATTCGGTTGGCCGTGTCCGTCCCTTTCTCTCACTCTCTCTCTTCACATTGTCAGTCTCATTATCGGCTCGTTCCGCTCGTCCCACAACCGCGTCAGATGGCATTGCATTGGCGAGAAGAAGCAGTTGCGTCGAATGAGTTGCCTTTTCGGCTGCTTCGTCTGTCGCTGTTCGATGTTTTGGGCCCCCTCTTTTGATGATATGCCAATGCCGCCGCGCTCACTTTGGCCCAAAAGTGAACTGAACATTCGATTGATCACCGAATTGACACTTCCGCTGCGCTTTTCCTCGGGAAGGTCAGCAGTAGTGAATTGCTGTTGTTGTTGTTGGTAGTGGTGCATTTCTCTGTAAATTTAGAAGATAATGAGGGCACACTCATTAAAGCCAAATTGGGAAGGGCGGATCAATTGGTGGAAGGAGACCCGGAATTTGTCGTAATCTCTTCCGGCTATTTCTAACTCTATTAGAATTTAGATTTTATTCTGGCAAAAGGGGTCCAAGATTTATGCATTTGTTTTATTATTTGTATGCAAATCAGTGACGGCATCGGTCCCCTATTTGCGAAAAATGAGACTTGGCAATTGTGTATTTATTTTGTACTACAATATGTATGTATGTTTTTAACTTTTATTAAGTGTACGATACGGTTTCACCATTTTGTCAATTGATGCATAAGCAAAAAGCGTAACTTTCCCACCGTAACTGATGAATCATTTCTTCCCTTCCTGGCACAAAAAGCACAATCAAAGCATCGGACGGAAAAGTGAAGAGAAAAAACAATGGGAAAAGGAAAAACATTTTGACAAAATAATAAAATACTAACAAATAAGAAAAAAAGAAGTTAAATTTATATTATTATTTACATATAAATTTAATCGGCCGGCCCAAAAATAGAAATAATAATTAAATAAATTTTGATGGAAATAAAAATAATTAATCAAAAAGGAAATGATGAAGTAAATAACTATGAAATGATACATTCGGAATTGGGCAAGAAACAAAGGAAAAGAAATGGCACAACAGCAGCAGAAAAATGATGAATTGTCACACACAAATGACACGAATCCGTTGGGCACATCACGCGAATTTGCAATTTCGAACAGTCGCCGTCTCATAAACATCGAACGTTGGCAAATAAATGATAAAGTCGTGCCATGCCAACCATGGCAAATTCATTTTTGCGACGGAAGAGATTATATGTAAATCGTACTTTCGTAATAGTTTTTTGAGGAGTAAATTTGAAAAAATTGAAAGTAACATTGTTAACATATTTTACTTAAAGAACTTTGAATTTTAGTTAATTTTTGAGAAAAAACTAAGCGGATAATTATATTAATAAAATGAAATAGTTCAAAAATATTATTTAATTATTCTCACCAAAGGGGGAATCAGTGTATTTATCTAAAACAGGGCTCTCATCAATCGAGCTCGGTTTCAAAGGACCGATAAGGTGATTCAAAGGACATAAGGGAGAGATTGCTGTGTATACGGGATTTGAAATCCAAAATGGCTGCCGGATTCGTGACCAGCGATCCGGAAAAACCTCTGTAAGGGTATTTTCATGACTTTTTTTTTTTTGAAAAAAGGGGAAGACAAAATGTTTTATCAAAATTTGCAAGGTTGGTTTTTAGAGCAACTATAACTAGGGGGTTCAAGTATTTTTCCGTTACAAGGAGAGTACTGGTGAAACAGTATACGGAGATATAGAAAATTTGAGAGAAAATCTTTTATAAATTGTTAAACTGCTTCCATTTATGTTTGGGTGTGCCAAATCAAATGATGCAAAAACAGAGGATGGACTTCTGACATGCCAAATCTTCTACAAAAAAAAATTCACTGATTTGTGCATGGAGAAGCACCATCGCCTGATTTTATAATTTTTTTGGACGCGTTTGTGCGTTCGCTGCAACAAATGCCCGCTCCGCACTCCATTTGTGAACTCCCGGTGAGCAATAAAATGGGAGAGAAAGCTCACCGAAAAGAGACACAAAAGAAGCGAAGAGCGTTCTCAAAGAAATTTGATTTTTTAATAAAACAAATTTAGATTTTTATGCAATTAAGAATGAAACTTTTAAAACAGATTCGAAGCGCAAATCCGCGCCGATTAAAATACTGTAATTAGCTAATCGCTGGTTGGTGGTGCTTTTCCACCTCTTCGGCTCGTATATGTTCTCCCGGTGAACAACAGCAGCAGCAAAATGCTTTTGGGCAGTTCACCGAAGAGCACATACACGAACCGTCGAGGCCGACTGATGTGAATGAATTGAAGGCATTTAAAAAAATATATATATATGAAGAACAGCAATGGGTGGTCGAGCAACAGACGAAAAATGATGATGGAGTAAAGTGTGAGCAGCAAACGAATCAGCATATTACGCCCATGTGAATGAGAAGTGCCAACGACGACGACATTCCCATGGACAATATGCCAATCCGTTCGGCATTCCTTTTGTGCCTCTTTTTCCGCTGTCGGTGATTTCGCCATGCTGAACATTCGTTCTAGTCATAAATCAACTTGGACATCAACATGACTGAGAAGAATGTCCAGCAAGGCAAAGCACGCTTTTGCCTTTGAGAACGAAATCAAATTGCATTTAAATGAATAGTACTACATTTAGTATTTGAGGGGGTCGGATATTGAACGGGCCCTTTCTCCGACTGCGTCTTCCCGTTCCGCTTACGACAATTTACTATAAACGCGGAAAATTTCGTAAATCGGTACGGGTAGAACACACTCTGAGATTACGGGATTTATTTTTGTTGGGGTTAATTTTGATTTTTTAAAAATGCTGAGATACATAAATAATTATGTAAATAAGAATTGAGAAATAATAATACATAATTTGTATAAATAAATATAAAATGAAAATAAAACCTATGTAAATCAAATGGAAAAGAAATAGGAAAAAATAATAAACGAACTCATTCAATCACTTCTCTGAATGGGGAATGGTTTTGCCATTTTAGGGGAGTCCTTTTTATAATTTGAATGAGGCGGAGGGGGACAGCGGACAGCAGCAGGACATCATCCGCATCCCTTCCCTCACCACATCAACTCATTCTTTCACAGATTGTGAGAAGATGGACTCAATGCGACGGGGGAGGGAGAGCAAGACACAAGCGCGTCTCTCTCTCACTCTCTCTTTTTCCCTCTTTCCTTCTCTTTTCCTCTTTCTCTCTCTGCTAGTGAAAATAAAACTGACCAGCACCAGAGAAAAAAAAGAACACTGAAAATGAGAGGGAAAAGGGAAGGTCATAGAGAAAAAAAGGAACAGCGAGAAAAGAAATAGGCATCAAAAGAACGTTCACTTTTTGAGGTCAAAGGGTAAGAGGGGAGGGAGAGAGAGAGAGAGAGAGAGGGAGGGGAAGGGGGGGAGAGAGAAAAAAGGTAAGAGGGGAGGGAGAGAGAGAGAGAGGGGAAGGGGGGGGGGAGGAGAGAAAAAAGGTAAGAGGGGAGGGAGAGAGAGAGAGAGGGGAAGGGGGGGGGGGGAGGAGAGAAAAAGGGAAAGAGAGACAACGACGCAACTCATTGTTTTGTTGCAAATGGTGGACGACGCGATAACTGGGGTGAGGCAGGGCACAGGCATTTTTACATTACAAATAAATTGGGAAAATAAAACGGCTACACAACATTTCGCCACCCGACATTTCGCCACCTGGATGTTTCGCCACCTATATTTTTTAAAAACATTTTTGCCGGAAGGCGCCGCAGGCAAATTTTTTCAGGATTTGGGTGGAACACTAACAGATTTTGCCCAAAAAGGACTATTTTGAGCGGAAAAGTTCAACTCGTTTTTCTCCAACTCGTTTTTGTATTGACTCGTTTTTGAGTCAACTCGTTTTTATTGTTTCAACTCGTTTTTTGGCTTGAAACCTAAGATTCAACTAATTTTTAAAATTTTTTTTCGCTTTTTAGTTATTTTTAATTTTAAAATTCTTAAGACCATAATTAAAAACCATTAGTTATTGCAGAAAAAAATCGTTTTTGAAAATATGGCGCCGGATTCATGTCGCGAGACTGTGGTGCCGGATTCATAGCGCCATACTTTGACCTACACCCTTCTTTGCCTTTTTAGCCCATGAAGGCAACATGAATCCGGCGCCATAAATAACTAAAAAGCGAAAAAGAAATTTTAAAAATTATTGAATCTTAGGTTTTAAGCCAAAAAACGAGTTGAAACAATAAAAACGAGTTGACTCAAAACGAGTCGATACAAAAACGAGTTGGAGAAAAACGAGTTGAATACCGTCCATTTTGAGCACAGGGCTCCCAATATTTTTGAACGCAATTCCATGCATTAACTACCAAATGGCCAAATTGTGCCAAAAATTTAAATAAAAACAGTTAATGGACCCTCGAAACATTAGAAATTTTATTCAGAATAATTTAAATAAAACTTTATTTTATGGCGAATTTTAAACACTCGACGAAAATTGCTTGGCGCTGCAAAACGTCCCGCGGCGAAAAAGTCGGCGGCGAAAAACCCGCGGCAAACCGTACGGGGCGACCCCGCCCCTTTAGCCTCATTTTGTGGGTTTTTAAGTAATCGATGAGGCTAAAGTTATAAAATGATGCCTTGATGGTTTTTGCGATTTTCTGAGCTTTTTTGTGGTTTTAGAAAAATCATTAAAAATTACCATTTTTAAAATAAAACCCGTTAATACACACATTTTACAAAATTCTACTGCACCGCCGGCCCCTCCCTGACTCTCTCTAAATGTTAAAATAAAAAAAGAAACTGAAAAAATCCATAAATAAGGGAACCGCCCTTTTTCATAACTTTTTTATGCATGGATGATTTTTTTTTTGATTTTTAAGGGATTGAATGTTCGGCGCTGTCAACAGGCGCCGCTGGAAAAAATTGTCAATATTTTAGTATTATTTGTTAACAGATTTTGCCCCCCAAAAAAGTGGATTTTGAAGACTTTTGATACAAATTTTTGCCCAAAAATGGACAATTTTGGGATCTATTTTGATAATTTTCAAAATGATTGAGTTTCCGGCGGTGCCGACAGGCGCCCCCGTGAAAATCAGAACATTCTGATAAGGCATGACAATCGGACCCCTGAAATAAATGTAAAAATATGTAATTATCTCTGTGGTTATCAATTTTTCTCTCTTATATGATTATCCATGCATTTGATGGTTACTTCAGCTAACCATTGCGCATTCGCAATTAATTGTTGATGAGGATGGTAGAATAAACAAATCAAAAATAAGCATTTAATCGGAGCAACGGTGGTTCAGTGGTAGAATGCTCGCCTGCCACGCGGGCGGCCCGGGTTCGATTCCCGGCCGTTGCAAATTCTTTTTGTCAATTAACCACTTAATCTAAATATTAATTTTAAATTTTTTTCTTTTTAAAAAAATTTAAAACTATGAAACTGAATGCTTTAGACATTCCAAAGGCTCGAGGCTGAGCACGAGATGACTAACGACAGGCGCGCAATTATGGTCAAACAATGCAAAAGGGCGATAAAAGCCCCGAAAACTCTTTTAAATATAAGCAAAAGAAAAAAATGTAAAAAATTAGAAAAAAGTGTAAAAAATTTTTAACTTTTTTTTATACAAAAAATTGTGTTTTTTTATTCAAATTTGCCCCTGACCAAATCAATGGTCGGGTGTTTTGTTCGCATTTGCGTCCAAAATTGGACTCTGCTGCTCTCTTCTTCCATTTTCGGGTTCATCTGCGGAAATGGCAATTCGATGAGCAAATTCATAAAATTATCGGATGGATTTGTCGGAGACATCGGAAGCCAACGGACGATACTGTGGTTGGATGATGGATTACTGTAACTTTTTGTTTTTAAATCAAATTAATTCATTCCCACAGATTTTACCCTGTTTTTACAAAATTAATGACAGTGTCCATCAGAAAGTTGCTGATCATTTTGTCATTTTCATTAAATTCAAAGCGATGTACTCTTAAATTAAAAAATAATATATATATATATAGTACCGATACCGAGTCGGTAAAAGTACCGGGTTTTTTTGGTACCGGTACCGACTCCCGGGTACCGGGAAATTTCTGGTACCGAATAGGGTAGCACGGGACCGGAGTACCAGTACCGGTACCGTGCTACCCTAGTACCGAACAGCCATATTATATACTGTGTATATTATATTAAACAATCTATAAATATATTCATCTGAAAATTTACTTTCGGTCGAAAAAGTAATTCATTTCATTGGCATGAAAATTTTCTAAATAAAATTGATTAAATTTACATTAAAATTGAAAAAGAAGTCATACGTCTGACTCTGATCGCTTTTGGCAACACCAGTTCGTTGAAGTAAGTGTTTTTGTAGAAGTAAATTGGCCACCCCTTTTGCGCTTTTTGTGTTGCTTCCCAAATAATGGGCACAACAAATTGAAGGTCCGACAAAATCTAAAAGAAATTGGCACTTTAAATTGGCAATTAATTAATTAATTGTTTCAAATGCTCTACCAAAGTCATTTGGCGAAGGTAATACCCCCGCGGGTCAATTTTGGCCACAAATTGATCTTTGGTGTAAAATTGCACAATTTCCCTTTGAATTTCCGTCGCCATTTTTTCCCCCAACAAATCGGGCTTTGCCACAAAATCCCGAACAAACAATTCGAAACGCCTTCTGTCGTAAAAGTCCATTTCTTCCCATGGTATTGCATAAAGTGAAACGCTGTTATTGTGACCGACGGCCAATGCTAAAAAAATAAACCCCAAAAATTAATTTAATTTCCTTTTTCATTTATCACTCATTAAAAGTGACTCTAAGTCGGCAATGCCACTGATTGTTGGCTTTGGCGGTGCCCGTTCGATCAGTTGCGGAATGTCCATCGGCAGAAAGTCGCCATCCAAATGGGGACCCCATTTGGTGAAGTCGACATCTTGACGAGTTGTACCCTTAAGAGCGAAACTACCGGTCCGAAAGTCAAATAGAATAAAAAATTTAAGAGAGACTCAGATGGCACAAAAAGCCGAATCTGACTATTTTGCACTATTTGACTTTTTTAACATTCGATCGGAAACAAAAACGAATGTGTTTATTTCAGGGGTGCGATATGTCCTTATTTCTAAGAAATGTTATGATTTGGGAGGCCCAATTCTTAGAAATCAAAAATGTTTTTATTTATAAGAAATGTTATGATTTCAGCCCATTGTTCTTATTTTGTTCTTATTTCATACTCTGGCGTAAAAAATAAGAAAATTTTACCTATTTTTTACATTTTTTGAGGCGATTTCTTTAATATTTAAAAAAAATTTCCCGGCGGCGCCTGTCGGCACCGCCGGACACTCATTTCTTTTCAAATTTTTCAAAAAAAAATCCAAAAAATTATCTCTTTTGGGGAAAATCTGTTAACAAATCAGCCATAAATTTTCGAAATTTTCTCCGGTGGCGCCTACCAGCACCATCGGGGACACCCATTTGCGTAGGGTTTTTCAAAAATTTATATCAATATCCCCAAAAAGGGTCATTTTCTGTGCAAAAATTGCTAACAAAAATACACTCAGATTTTGCCCCGAAATGCATGGTTTGCTTATTTCTAGTTCCAAATTACCAAAATGATTATTGGCAATGAAAAACCCTAAAATATTATTTTTTGACCGGAATGTTCTTATTTTGAAAATTTTGAGATCCCACCCCTGGTTTATTTTCAAATTCTTGGCGTTTTTTGTCATTAGTTGTTTTCTTATTTTTTTTGTTATGGGCCGTTCAATTTTAATTGGCTATTTTTTCTCATTAAAAGTCATTCATTCCTTTTCTCACCACTTTTTCGACTCCGTCGAACAGTTCGTCCACCGTTTTCCTCTTCAGGCACTGTTTAATTCCTTCCCGCCCATTTTCTCGACAATTAATCGCTGCCGCCAATTTGACAGTTTCGTTAATTACGCGCTCGTTTAATGACCACGCGGACAAAGGGGAGCCGCTCAATTGGACGCATTTGTGGAAAAGACCTCGAAAATGGGTGCAATAAATAATTTATTAATTGAACTTTTTATTAATATTTTGTATTTTTATATATTTATATTTTTGATTTGTTATCCGTTTGCCTTGGCTATGCGGCGAAAGTCCGAGGAAAGAAATGCTGGAGGCGCCGGCACTTACGCCAAAAAGGGTAATTTCCGAAGGATTTCCTCCAAATTGCGCAATGTTTTCCGCAAGAAAATCTAACGCGACGAATTGGTCCCAAAGGCCAAAATTTCCTGAGATTAACTCAAAATGAAAAAATATAATTAAAATTTAAATTCAAATAAAGATTCCTTTCACCTGACATTTGCTTATCACCCGCCGATGCAAATCCTGTAAAAATTGTAATATGAAATTCACAAGGTTAGATTCGGTTGGCTAAAAAAAGTTATAACGTCTTAAAAAAAACTCACTCTCCGACTCAAATGACCCGGTCTGCGCCTCCCCCCCCCCCCCCGGTTCGTTGCAATATTTTTTTTTTATCATTTTATTTAGTTGCCATACTTTTGACTTTCTATTAATTGCATAAACTCTTATTACTGTAATTTAAGTCAACAAATACAGTAATTCACCTAGAACGCCGAGACGGTACTGAATGGAAACGATCACAATGCCAGCGGAGACGTACCGCTGGCCCAAATCGTTGTAATTTTCGGAGTCGGCCGCTGATCCGAGTTCGAAAGCACCGCCGTGTATCATCACGAGGACGGGAAAAAGCGGCGAACGACGACGAAATGCGAAAGCCAAACGACGGGCCATCCTTTTGAAAATAGAAAAAAAAATAATAATTTTCAAATGGATTATTAAAATTTAAATTATTATTAAAATTAGTTTCACTTTGGCATTCTGTCCACCTCTTTTTCTTGGAAAATCGCTGCTGTCGCCGGTGGGGCGCAAAAATGTTCAAATAGAGGCAGTCTTCGCTGCATTTTTGGCACGCAACACGCGCGTGGGGCACGCACGGGGCCATCGGTTGGAGGGCATTTCGGACCCCGTGCCAACGCCGTGGAGGGATTGGTTTATGAAAAAATTTAGATTATTTTACAAAATTTCATTAAAAAATTCCAAGTGGGCGGGGGGGGGGACCTCAAAGCGAAGTTCATCAATTGGTGGGCTGGCAAAAGGAATGCCGAAGAAAACGTCGACCGAACGAAAGCGAAAAGGCGACGCCGGCGGCGGAGAAAGGGCGTGGACAAAGCCTTTGACTGGGCCAAATTTTGTGGGGACAATGGCAAAAAGAGGGTCAGAAGCAGCAAAAATAGTTGAGGAAAAAAAGGCAAAAATGCAAAGAAAGAGGAGAAAAAATGGAACAAACATTCTGAAAATATTCGCCATTTAACATTAAGATTTCTGAGAATGCGTAAAATTAAATATTCTGAGAAATTTGCCCTTAAAATTCTGAAAACATAAAGAAATTGTACAAAAATTGTTTTACAAAGCAGCAGAAGGATGGAGTGTATGTGTCACATTTATTCGTTTACCAACTGACAAAAATATTTTAAAAAAGCAAAACGAAAGTAAAAACAATAAGCAAAAAAAAAAAAGGAAAAAATTAAAGAAAATGAAAGGAAATTAACAAATAAATTTAAGTTTCTTTAAATCATTAAATAAAAATAAACAAATTGTGACTGAAAATTCTGAAAACAAAAAGTCATTGACAAAATAAATTTGGGGTGAAAAAAGAAATAATTATTTTTTGAACATTTATTTGAATTTTATTAATTATCAATTTTGATTGGCTTTCTCCAAAAATAACAAATTTTGAAGGGAAAATTGAAAAATTATAAAGGAATGAGTGTCGTTGTCGTGCTCCTATTGATTGGCACCACCTGAAAGTTTGTCAATTAGGATGAGTTTTTGTTAACTAATTAATTGGCTGAAAATGGTAAATTTTGAAAATTTTAAAGACAAATTCAAAAATTTGAAAAAGGGAAGATAACTTTTGAAAAATAAGGACAATTTAAAAAAAAGCACCAAAATCCTTAAATAAATAAATGACAAATGAAAAATGACGAAGGGAACATTTAAACAGTGAGTGAGTGATTGCTCAACTCGCATTCTAAGCCCATTCAATCACTCATCGTGTAAATAAATAATTGGAGGGTGGGCCAAAGAAGAGCGGACGGAAATGAGTCGACCATTAAATAAATATGCTAATGAAAAACAATTAAAAAGCAGATAGATATTGAAAAATAGAAAAAGACATTTAAAAATCACATAAATAATTCAATTTTAATGAAGAATTTCCGCATTTCTTGTTGAAGGGTGATCTCTAGCAGCTTCCAGAATTTTTTATTCAAAGCTTTCAATGTTTGTGGAAAATGTTAAAATATTTTTCAGGTTATTAGAGAATACTCTTTTTTGTTTTAATTACAAATTGTTAGTTTTAATGTTAAAATATGTGTAAAAATATAGAAAGATAAACACGAATTGTAAATATGGACATAAAATTCGTCTGAAAGGTTCAAACGAAGACTAATACTTATTAAAGAAGCCGATAAAAGTGAAAAGCCATAAAATGGCCCTTTTATTTATTATTGGTTTAATAAAAATTGGTTACAGAAGAAATTATTAATTATTATACACAGTATAAGGAATGAAATAATATTATTTAATCGATTCCCTAAGTGATTATTTTGGTTATCCGTCATTTTATTCAGCTAATCATTGCGCATTCACAATTAATTGTTGATGAGGATGATAGAATAAATAAAAGAAAAATAAGCATCTGACACGAGCAACGGTGGTTCAGTGGTAGAATGCTCGCCTGCCACGCGGGCGGCCCGGGTTCGATTCCCGGCCGTTGCAAACGTTTTTACTCGATTTTTTAATCCTTTTTTTAGGTTATGATAAAATCAAAATCCCTATACTATATAATTTTATTATAAATCAAAATTTGCTGTATCCCTGAAATAATTAGGAAACATAATGAAACTATTATTATTATTATTGATTATTAATCAAAAATTATCATTAATTCCAATGGGCGCCAATAGCCACGTTTTTTTAATGGATTTTGTCTAAAATTTGCCAATAAATAAACGAATTCAATGTATAAATTTTTATTTAAATAGCAAAATAGAAAATTATCGCTCAAATTTTTTTTATTTCAAAAAATTTACATTTCTTTTTTTTTAATTAATGAATTTGCGGAACAAATTGTTACCGTGCTTCTTAACATTGTTCATTTACGTTGCCAAAGGCGAAATCATTGGTAAGGAAAACAATAATAAAATAATTGAAAAAATAATAAATGAAAAAAATATAATATGAAAAAAATAATTATTTGATCTTAATAATGACTGTGCTTGTTTTAAATATTTGTCAAAATGCCTCTGCTAGCCAAGGGGAGGGGCAGGAGTAAAACAAAGGAACAAATAAATGGCTGATCATTACCTTACTTTGGCTAATAATTAGTAATTACCTTAATTTTGCTGATCATTACCTTACTTTGGCTGATAATTAGCATAAATTGGCGAAACTGTTAAGGTCCAATAACGCAACAGGATGTGTATTTGTTTTTGTCCGATTTGGAACTGATTGCCAATTTTGTGGATGGCATTGAAGAGCCCACGGTGGTGCGACAACGGCAAAAGCAAAAGGAAATTGAGGAGGAGGCCGAAAGGGTAACATTACGAGAATTATTAGAAGAAGAGGACGAAACGAAGGAGGAAGACGGCGAATATTTGTTGAACAATTTGTACAACAAAATAGAGAACACTGAAGGGACGACGGAAGGGCAACAAAAGCGGGAAAATCAAAGGGAATGCCAAGTGCAAGTTGAGCTGAAGGAAATGTATTTGGAGAAGTACGGGGAGAAGATGCACCATCTGCTGAAGAGCAAGCTGAAGAGCGACATCGACCGACTGATCAGAGAATTGGCCAACCGATCAAAACGCACAGAATGTGTCACCGATGAGCAGATCAAAACGGTAATAATTCAAAATAAAGAAATGGATTTATTAAAAAAAGTTTCAAAACCTCAAAAATGGTTATTTGTTGGCAGGCAAAAATTACCCCCACCCCTCCCGTCCTCAATTCGTTTCACAGAAGATAGTGCAGCAAAATGAGATAAATATATGTTCGAGAAAAAAACATATTTTTGTCTATTTGTCTCTTTCTCTCTCTCTTCTCCCTCTCTCCTATCTCTCTCTCTCCCCTCCCTATACTCGCTCTCTCTCTTCTCTCTTTCTCTCCTATCTTTTCCTATCTCTCTCTCTCTCTCTCTGTTTGTTTGCCATATGTCCTCCTCCTCCTCCTCCTCTCCCTCTTTTCTGCCCAATGTGTTTCTTTTGTTGTTGTTCTTCTTCAGGTGGTTCTGCTCAGTGTGTACCTTCTCGGCTACCATTTGACTGTTCAACTGATTGACTACGATCGGCTGTTCATCAGTCGCCTTCTCACCTCTTCACTTTGCACTTTAAAATTGCACGAACAGTTGAACAAAGGCGGAAACGCATTGATGCAAAAACTGACCACGGATTTTGGGACGGAGGAACAGACAATGGAAGGGGACACAGTGCACAAAAGGGCGGAACATTTGTACGGAGGGGAGAAGAACAGAATCATTGTGGAA
This sequence comes from Heterodera filipjevi, assembly GCA_039877585.1. Classification (NCBI taxonomy): domain Eukaryota; kingdom Metazoa; phylum Nematoda; class Chromadorea; order Rhabditida; family Heteroderidae; genus Heterodera; species Heterodera filipjevi. The sequence goes on along the minus strand of JBDPZO010000001.1, from coordinate 10,693,213 downwards.
CAAACGCCCTTTTGGGAAGTGACGGAACAACAGCAGCAGGTGGGTGAGTGATCACTGATCAGTGAGACACATAAATGGTCAAAGAAAAATATGATAAAAGACAATTAATTAATTGGTCAGAGGTAGATGATCAGAAACAGTTGACCAGCAGAGATAAAGGACCAAAGACAAATAAACTATCGGAGACAAAGGACCAAAATGACCATAGACTAATGATCAGGGACAAACTCATCATAGACTAATGATCAGGGACAAACTCATCATAGACTAATGATCAGGGACAAACTCATCATAGACAAATGATCAGGGACAAACTCATCATAGACTACTGATCAGGGACAAAATTATCATAGACTACTAATTTATGACTTGGATTTTTAAGAAGAGTTGGTCATTGTTTCCAAGAATATTTCTCAAGAAAAAATTGCCACAAAGTCTCAAATACCAAACAAAGGGCAGCCGACACGCGGATGACGTACTGTGGTCGACATTCAATCGGAGAACGGGTACGGTACCGAACCCTCAAATCCATCTGAGAAAGGGTATTTGATTTTTGAGCATTTAGCCAAATAGTTACAGTATGCCAGCACTACAGTAGAGCACCAACAAAACCATTAACAATTCATTTCAGGAAGAATTTTATGGGATTTCCGCGAATTACGCCAACGCTTCAAAATATTTACAAAGTTTGAAAAGATTTTGTTTTTTGGGGTATTAAGAAATTTCTTTAGGAATAAAAAATTAGTGCAACAGCACAACGAGGAGAATAGCAGGGGCATGAACAGTTTTGTGATGGAAATAAATCATTTGGCGGATTGGGTAAATTTGCGGGGGGGGGGGCAAAATTAAATTAAAATAACAAATCTTAATAATACGCTACGCTATTCTTTTTTAAGTATAGTTTAAGTAAACCTTAATAACTAAAAATTTTCTTAATAAGAAAGATTTTATTCCAGAAGCAACGCCAGTTCCTGGAATTTTTTAATCTATGGATAATTTTATAATTATTAAAAATTCTAATAGACATTTAAAACATGAGTAAAATATTATATGGAAATTTCTGGTGCTGATTGGAAAGTGACACTTTTTGAAACCAAAGGATTGTTTAGACACGAGACGAACTCAGACGGACAAAACATTTGTCGCGTGAAATTTTTGAGGACGGTGAAAATGGAGTGATGGGAAAAAATTGCGAAGAAAAAGTACGAAACGAGAAGAAAAGAAATAAACTGAAGTTGACAAACACTTCCGAATTTGCGGATTGGCGAGGCAAATGGAAAAAATGGGAAATAAAATAATTAATTAAAAATGGGTATTATTGGTTTCTTAAATGAGCCATTTCGGACAGATTTTCAACAAAATGAGTCATAACTTTCTCAAGAGAATGGTAGAATAAGACACTTTTGGTTGGCTCTATTTTTTGGATTAAACAAAACTATTAGAGCAAATTTGGAGCTACCGGATGATACCAAGGTCTTTGAATTGGATGAATTTGTCGAAAATCTGTAAAATGGAGATTTTACGAAACGCATAATAAAATGAAATAAAAAAGAAAAAATCAAAACAAAACACAAAACAAAACACAAAAACTACGAATTAATTAGTAAAATAAACTAAAAAATAAATTAATTAAAAGGCAAAATAAATTTTTCAAATTCAGTTAGAGGCGTGGTGACTGAAGTGAAAGATCAGGTCATTATTTCTGTTCCATTTATATTTATTTATCTTCCCCATCTCTTCACATTTTAAGAATTTTATTTGTAAAAATTCTTAAATTTATTTTTATTTTCTTGAACATTAAAACAAATGATTTTTCCCCAAAAAGGGCAACTGCGGTTCGAGTTGGGCATTTGCCACCACGGCAGCATTGGAAAGTCAAATTGCGTTGAAGTTGGGCAAACTGTACGACCTGTCGGAGCAGCAGTGTATGGACTGTAGTCGCAAGTACGGTACGGACGGATGCGCCGGCGGAATTCCCGAGGCGGTGAGCAAGACAAATGGGACAAACATAAAGACACTTAATTAGTGTAATGGGCGTTCTCTTTTGGGGGTTCCGTATTAAGGTTAAAAACCGTGAAAAACATTTCGGCTCTAACTTTTTTTTTGTGCTTTCTTTTCCGCGACCCGCTTATAAAAGCCGATGTTTGGCAGTGCCGACAAACGCTGCCGTGCAAATTTGGAATTTTTTCGAGTATAATTTTAACAGATTTTGTCCCAATGACAAGTTTAAAAAAAGCCGTAAAGTTTCGCTTATAACTTCATTTGATCGATGTCACATCGCTGATGATGTGATGATGCGTGATGGGTGTTTGTGGTGGTGGTGGTTCATCCATTGGTGTTGGTCTCCCATTTCAGTGCTATGCGTACATGCTTGACGAAGAATGCCTGGCACATGAGTACGGTATTGACCAAGAGTCGGACTACCCGTACCAAGGATCGGTATGATGAACAAAACGACAACTTCCCGAAACATCTTTCCATTTATTCCTTGAGGACGAAGACAAACGGTGCCATTATGTGGCCGAGTCGGTGGTGCGCCGTTTCAAACTGATCGGCTGGGACTATGCCACTTACTATTCACTGACTGCTTTGAATAATGAACTGATGCTACAAGAAATCTATGGTAAAGAAAAGTTTCTGCAAATAGCTTTGGATAAAGAATTGTTGCTGCAAAAAGCGGTGGGCAACATTGGGCCAATTGCGGCGGTGATCAAAGTGACGTAAGGCATTCATTTGAAAACCAGCAGAATCGATTGATACCGACCGATAATCGGTTGATAAGTGACATTATCGATTGACAACTGACCGATAATCGTTCGATAAGTGACATTATCGATTGACAACTGACCGATAACCGGTTGGGACATTATCGATTGATAACCGACCGATAATCGATTGATAAGTGACACTATCGGTTGATAACTGACCGAATCCATTGATAACAAACCGATTATCGATTGGTAACTAACTGATTATCGATTTATAACCGATCGGCGTTATTCTGTTGATTTTAATGATAAATAAACGAAAGAATTTTCAGCAGGAAATTCGGTCTGTACAAGAACGGAGTTTTCTATGACGAAGAATGTAATAGCAATAGGGAAACAGACATGCATGGTCGGTCAAACAGAAACAGTAGCCAAAATAAAAAGAGTAAAATGCATTTCAGCGGTTACGGTAGTCGGCTACGATAAAACAGAAAAAGGGGAAGAATTTTGGATAGTGAAGAACAGTTGGGGCAAAGAATGGGGCAAAAACGGTGAGAGGAGTTGACAGATTCGGCAATTATCTGTTGTGCCATAAATTGTCGCTTTCCTTCACAGGGTATGTGCTGATGGCACGAAACAGGGGCAACCATTGTCTGATCGCCGATCGGACTTTGTATCCGATCATTGACCGAATGGCACCGTTTGACGGTTGGAACGCTGAAGGGGAGGAATATGAGGAGGAAAATAAGGGGCAAAATGAGGAAGAGGAAGCGTCGACGGATGTGGACGAAGAGGAGGAGGAGGAGAAAGAGAGACGAAATTCCATCAAGAAACGGGAGAACAAAAATAAACAGAATAATTAACAATAATAGAGAGAGAGAGAGAGAGAGAGAGAGAGACGGACAAAGGAAATTCATTGCCAAAATGTTTCTTATTTAATCAATCATTCCCATTCTTCCCCCCCCCCCTCAGCCTTTTAATTGACAATTTATTTCCTTTCAATCGCTTTGGCAAATGTTGTTGGGCTAATTCGCGTTGGTTACGGTAAAAAACGGTCATTTCCGTCTATTGTAAATATCCAAGTGAATAGTGAGACTAATGGATAAAACTTGTGAAATTAACCAATTATATAGAGCAATCAAATTAAAGAATTTGCAGAGACTGAAAGAATCGATGGCACGCGGACATGGCAAAAAACTATGGGGATTTAAATTTTGGCTTCAACACCAAACTTTGATGGCCAATTTGGCACCACCGGTGTTAAATTCCCCCCCCCCCCCTCAACTTTTTTTTTTTTGTCCATTTTTGTGCATCATTTGGCCTTTTGGTCAATTAGTAAGTTTTATCATTCGCATTCGCTTCACATTAATCCATTCCCTCCATCAATTGATGCTTTTCCTCCATATTTTCTTTTTTTTCTGTTAATATTTCCTTCTTTTGGGCGATCATTGAGCAAAAATTTTTGTGTAAGCGAAAATTGTGAAATGAAAATGCGACGGCGGCGCAGCGCAAAATAAGCGGCGCAAATTTGGCGCGTTGAAATGATCGGCTTACGGAAAATAACAAAAATAACAACGCCATAAAACTATAACAAATGGACAAAAGTAGTAATTCTCGTAATTCGTGTTTACACAAAATGTTTTTGGGAGATTATTTGTCCAACAAAAAATGTCAAAAGGATATAAAAAGGGGCGGACGAATGAATGGGCCAATTTCGCACCCTTTCGGCCCCACTTTCATTTTCACTTCGGGAATCATCAACAAAATTCGAAAAGTACCACAAATGTCTGTCCGACACGGCAATTTGGGCCTTTGCTGCTCTGTTTTTGCTTTTCTGCTATTTGTCCAAGGGACTTTTGGCATTTTTGGGATTGGCGAAACTGACAATGGCACAACGACGACGACGGGGACAACGCCGGGGGGAGGAGGAGGCACAACAACATCGACAACACCGACAAAGACGGCAGGAGGAGAAGGGGCAGGGAAGGCATATGCCGAAAAAGACGTAAGCGACTAATTAATTAGGGAAATGGGAATTAATTAGGCAAATTAAGACAGACAACACGGCCAATAACAGCAAAATACGTGAAAAAAGACAACAGACGAACCAACAGCAACAACCACAACAACAGCAGCAACCGAACCTTGAGTCGTGAGTTTGTCAGAAGAAGCATTTTTTATAATAAATTTAAATTATTTATTTTAACTTTTTTTAATAGAATTTAATTTTTAATATTTTTGCCTTAATTTGACTGTTTGCGCTTAGTTTGCCCGTGTGCCCCGCCGGTCAATCGCCCATTGCGCCAATTCCGCCCGCCGGCCCGTCCCTTCCGATCGGTGCCATTCCGCCCACCGTCGTCTGTTTCAAGTGCCGCCCGTCCAACGGCCAATTTTCCGGCACAGGCGTAAATGGCGCTTAAAGGCATTTGCCGAATGGACAATTTGAGAGGGTCAAACGGTGAAAAAAAAAAGAAAAAAAAAAGAATGCCATTGAGTGGAAAAAGCATTTGAGCAGAGAAAGGACGAATGATACTTTTAAAAGTCAAACCTTCTTCAGAGAAGAAAATTATTGTCACTTCTTATTAATTGTGATAAATAAATGCATTTTTTATTTATTTTAAAAGTGCCAATCATTCGTTAAATAAATGGGAAAAAAGGAAAAAAAGGTATTTTTAACACCGACGAAGGCTCATTAAGCAACTGTTAAACAAAAGGTAAATGTGCAAAATTGCATGAACAACACAAATGTAAGTCTGAATTTTGTGAATTTAATTAATTCTTTTTGGACTTTGATGGATTTTTTTGATTCATTCGCCAATTGTAATTTTCGCTTTTAGGGCCTAATTTTGAATTTTAAAAACCAACAAAAGGCGCACGGAACTGCAAAAACATTTTATGTATATGAATTTCTCTGGCGCAAAGATGTAAAACCGTGGAACAGATTCATTGGCCCAACTTTTTGCATTTATTCCTCCAAGTAATTTTGACCAATAAACAATTAAATTAAATAAATGCCAAATGAGCAAATGTTGCGGTACAAACACCGAAAGAATCCCCCAAATGAGTGCCGTTTTCGACTTTTATTTGCGTTTTGTTTGTCTTTGGTTGCCAATTTCGGCATTTTCTTCTCCCTTTCCCCCATTTCTCTCTCTTTCATTCATTCATCTTCCGCGTTCTCTTCATTTTTTCTCCCATTTTCTTCTTCTTTGGACGATGGAATGTATTTGGCGGAATATTTGAGTTGACGTTCCGTTTGGACCAACCTTTGTTTTGCATCGGTATCAATTAATAATTAATTAATTGGCTCATTATTAATTAATTAAACGATTTAATTGACTTTTTGTCACCTCCGATTTTTCTTCGTCATTTTGATGTGTTTGTTGTGCCGTTTTACTTCGTGGAACAGCTTCGACTTGTGCTGTGAACGGTGTGTGTCTGTGCTGCTGTATTTGGTGCGAGTAAACGCTTTGGGCCGACGGGCGGACGAAAGGGCGACAAAAAAGAGCAAAAATAGAGCAAAAATAAGAACAAATTGAGTGGGACTGATTCGCATTTTTATTTTTTTTTGATAGTTTAAATGCCTTTTTCGACAAAACTTTGATGCTTTTATACGAAGAAAAAAGTGGCGGAAGAGACAACGCGCAAAAAAAGGGCACAAAATGCTCCAATTTTTTGGCGAATTTGCGCCTAATGAATTTAAAAAGTGCCAGGCGGTGGACACAACACAAAAAGGCGGAATGAAGACCAATTAAGCGCAACAGAACAAATTGGGAATTTAAAGGCAGCACAAAATCAGTGAGGAAACGAACGGTGGACAGAGTTGGCCTTGACACGACGCAACGCCAATTTCAAAAGAGAATTTAAAAAATGGAAGACATTGAAATTTTAAGAAAGAAAAATAATAAATAAATGTGAAAGAATTAAAATAAATGTTTCAATAATAAATCATTTTAAGTTTCTAGAACACTTTTTCGCAATGAAAATAAGAAATAAAAGAATTAAGTGCACACACTCTAAATATAAAATTGAGAGAAATTATATTTTTTTCTTTCATTTAAAAATATTTTTTTTATTAAAAATTCGTTAATTTTCGTTTTTTTCAACAATTGAAAAAAGGGGAAAAAGGAAGTTAAAAATGACAAAGAAACAATGCCAGCAGAAATTGTATCTTTTCCATCCGTCCGATTATTCATTTTTCTTCTTTCATTTTTTAATTAATAATTTCCCTTTTCTCACCTTTTAAAACAAAAAGCTGCACTTAAAATTGCTGAGTTTTGCTTTCTCTGGGATTCATTTCGTTCATTTCGTTTCAATCACTGTTTTATTATTATTGGTATTAATTGGTGTGATTAATTACCTAATTAGTGAATTATGCATAATAAAAAGGGCACCTGTTCGAAGCGAAGCGGCGGCGAATGGCGCAGACGGACTGACCTGATTCGGGGGTGGGGGGGGGGAGAGGCAGTTGCTTTGCACTGATCACTTCTCACTGATCCGATCGGAATAAATAAACTGCCGATCGGCACTTTGTCACCTATGGACTTGTGCTGCTCATTATTGACTGAGTTGCGAATGATCAATCGCTGCGCACTTTTGCACTTCCATTTCACGTGTCTGTTCTGTTGCGCATATAAAACGCACTGATCGAAGCGCCGAATGGCATTTTTCTTTGGGTGCGAAGCGCCGACGATTTTGACCTTTTGTCCATGGGATGGAGGGATTTAAAGTGATCGGATGAAAGGCATTTGCAAGGGCAAGTGGTCGGCTGAATCAAAAAAAAAAAAAAAGAATTTTCAATTTGCGCAAAAGCAATAACTAAAGAAATGCGTTTATAGTTTCTCCCCAAATTATCCTTTTATTATCTGTCCAAAATATGATTATTTCTTTGTGGTCCCTTTTTATTGCCTTTTGCCTGCACTGATCGGATTTGGCAAGAAAAAATCGGTGTAATAAAATAAAAGTACAAATTTATGGCCAATGAATTGGCGGAAGGCGCAAAGTTTGCTTTTCTTTTTGTGACTTCCTTACCCATTAAAAGTGCATTTAATGCGGAAAAATTAGGCTAAAACTGGTATAAAAAGCAAAGAATATTGGAATATTTTAATTAAAAACCAAAAAATAAAACTCTTTTTTCCGTTTTAGCTTTCAAAATGCGCCTTTTGTCCCCTTTCTTATTGTCCATTTTCTGCCTTTTCTTTGCCCCTTTTGCTGTGGCGACAGAATTCCTGAACAATAAGGACAAAATTTTGGACCTTCCCGGGTTGGAGTTCAAACCGAACTTTGAGCATTATTCGGGTAATTTGAAATTTAAATAATTTTTCATTTTGATTTTTCAATTTTTAGGCTATCTGAAGGTTTCCGAGGAGCGTCAGCAGTTCTATTGGCTGGTCACCTCCCAACGCAATGCGTCGGAGGACCCTTTGATCTTTTGGTACAATGGCGGCCCCGGCTGTTCATCTCTGCTCGGCCTTCTTTCTGAACACGGGCCGTACTTGGCAAGTCTAAAATTCGAACCAACAAAAAAAAGGATTGAGCAGTGAAAAATAGAAGAACCCTCTTTTTTAGGTCAGTTCTGACGGAAAAACACTCAGCAAAAACCCGAGCGCATGGAACAGAAGGGCATCGGTCGTTTACATGGAAGGGCCAGCGGGAGTTGGTGGGTTTGAACGTGTTCAACATTGTTGAACTGCTTGAGAATGTTTGGGGAAAGGACAGAGTAAAAATGGAGGAATTTAGAACAGAAATTTGGAAGAGAAAAACAGTCGGAAAATGGGGACAAAATGGGCATTTATTAATAATTAAATGCCAAATTTTCTTTTTGAGGTTTTTCTTTGGCCGGAAAGGACAAAGTGTGGAGCGATGACACCGTAAGTTTAAAAGCACAAAAAGTATACATAAATAAAAGGTTTTCCTTTTCTTTTGCAGACTTCCCTCGAGAATTACGAGGCCATCAAGCAGTTCTTCGTCAAATTCCCCGAATTCCGTGACCACAACATGTTCATTTCGGGCGAGTCGTACGCCGGCATTTATCTGCCGACATTAGCCGAGCGAATCGTCGACGGACAGAAGGAATATCCAATCAAATTTAGGGTATAAAGCGGAAAAACAAAAAAAATGCCACAACAAAATCCAAATGCCGTGCCTTAAGGGGATGGCAATTGGCAACGGATACCACAACATTTCGCTGGAGCAGGACACGCGAATTCGGTACAATTACGCACACGGAATGGTGGACGAGTTGGACTGGCAGCGCATTAAGGGGGAACAATGCGGGGGCAATATTGGTCAGCAAAGAAACTGATTGATTAATTAGCTAGATAATTAATTAAGCCAATTCATTAATTAGTTTGTTAATTGATCATTTCATTAATTAAAAAATTATTTATAATTCAGACAGCTGCAATTTGGCAGATGTGGTCAGTTTGAAATGGGGGCAATTAAATCAAATTTACACACATTTTTTTTTAAGGATTTGCCTTCGGGTTTCAGCTACGGATTGAACGTTTATGACATTTACCAAAAATGCGGTAATTAATTAAATAATATCAAACACATTTTCATTTTGTTTGTAATTCAGAGGGTGGCCCGGACGAGGAGGGCCGCCAATTGGACCAATTAATTGCCAAACAAAGAGCGGCCAAATGGCCACAGGCACCGCCGCCGAAAAACGAATTCCCTGCCGAAGAAGACAAAGAGGTGCAATATTCGGAATTGAAGTGCGAAAATGGTCAGTTGTTAATCGAAAAGTTTGGGAATGTGTTTTCAAATTTCAGTTTACGACATGCGAACTTATCTGAACAAAGCGGAGGGTCAGCCAATTGGAAAAATATTTTAAAATTAAAATTTAATTTTGAAAATTAAATTTTAAATGTTTTGCCATTTTTAGTGCGCGAAGCATTGCACGTTTCGCCAAATGCGCACCAATGGAGCGAATGCGGGCAAGCCAAAATTAAAATAAAAAAACTAATGAAATGTTTTTATTTTTATATTATTCCCATTTATAGAGGCATCCACAGTTACAAGACACAATACGGTGGGTTACTGTAACAGCAGCATTTGCTGACACTCAAATTTCCATATACAAATTTACACAACTGTCTCAAAAGAGAAAATTTATAAATTTAAAGACCAATAAATAAACCAAAAAAAAAAATGATAAAATGCCAAATAAATGTAATTTGATCGGTTTGTTGGCATTTTGTGTCAGTCCATCGTTAAAATTTACAAAAAAAAACAACTAATACTTTAAGAGGGCGTTGAATATCACGTGAAAAAGGTGCTGAAGGCGGGCGTGCCCGTTCTGTTGTTCTACGGCGACACGGACATGCGTTGCAATTTGATTTTAGGCTCTAAATTTTGTGCCAGCCTCGGCCTGGGGGTGAAAACGCGAAAACCCATCCGAATATTAAAATTTCATGAAATTTAGCTGGAAAGATCGGCCAGGCCATGGATATACCGAGGCCAAGTGGGCGGCTTTAAGACAATGTACAAAGGCGGACTGACCTTTTTGACAGGTCCAATTTAAAATTGGCACCGTAACAATTTTAAAAATAATAGTTTAATTTTTCAGTTCGTGGAGCTGGTCATATGGTGAGAAAAAAAAATAAATAATTTAAAATAATTTTATTAAATATTTAATATTTTTTAAGGTTCCACAAAAGAAGGGCTTCGAACTTTTGCATGTCATCGAGGCATTTATGGAAGGAAAAATCATTTAAGAAGAGGCAAATTGTCATTAAATGGCCAAAAGAAAAGCGCATAATGAGCAATTAACTAATTAATTCGTCATTATTTAATTTGATTGATCGAATGAGTCATCGGATGTGTAATTGATTAGAGCATTTAATTCATATTTATTTTATTAAAGACAACGTTTGTATAATTATTATGGTGCAATAAAATCATAAGACCTCAACTTTTTGGCTAAATTTCATTTTGTGAATGTGTTGGCTAATTATTTAATTTATTAATTTTAATTTTTAAGTGTCTCCCATAGAAATGACCAATTGCATTTATTTATTTTTCAGCTAATACTAAAACAAATTTAATAAACATTTCTTTTACAAGTTCAATATAAAGATAAATAATATACAATATATGTGTAATACCAGTTGATCATTTTCCCCTTTGAATTTGCCGCCCCTCCCCATGCCGTTTGATGTGTTGCCGCCGCTTTTCGGCCATTTGTCCCCTCCCTTTTTCTTCGCTTCTTGTTGTTTTCAGTCTAATATTATCGTCTCCGTCTTTGTTCGCCCTTTTGGCATTTTCTTTTCCTCCCCCGCGGCGTTCTCTTCCCCTCCCATCGCCGTCCCTCCGTTTTCTGTCGCCATATCATTCAAAAATGGCAGCTTAATCCGCGTGTTCCGTCTGCTCCGTTTGACCATTTCAGCAGCCGTTTTGCTCCAATTGTTTTTGTTTTGCTGACAATTTTCTTCGTGTGCTGAAGACGAATTTGAAGAAACGGCAAACAAATGACTGCGCCGTTTGCGCGTCTTGCGCCATTGGGTGTCTCCGCTGGTACTAACGGCGGTCATCCGTCGACGGAAAGTGCCGTTTTTAGCATCCCTAGGCAAAGAGAAAAACATTAATTTGCCGGAAATTTTGGCAATTTGCAAAAATGCCGTCCCAATAAAAATCTGTTTGGACCACCGACCAGCAGCAGCTGAACAGCGTCCACTTTGTCGACATGCACTTGCGAAGGTGCGCGTTGACCTCGGGGATGCGCAGTGAGTAAATGAGCGGGTTGAGCAACGATTTGGCCAGCAGAAAGGCCAACTGAGTACAGCTGAGGGCGAACAGCACGCGGTAATTGGCGGGGCTGGCCAACACGCGGCAGTCGGCGCAGGTCAGCGCGAACAGCAGCGAGGCGGGCGCCCATCCGAGCAGAAAGCTGGCACAGATAAGCAGCGTCGTCCACAGCGTGCGCCGTTCGCGCCGGCGTCGCTTGGAGCCGCAGGACACCGCTGACGGCACTTCCGCGCACGGCACGGCGGAGTCCGTGGTGGGGCGACGGCTGTTGCTTTGGAACAACAACGGGCGATGCCTTTGATGTTGTGGCGGCGACTTTTGTTGCTGCTGCTGCTGTAGTTGCTTCTGCGGCCACTTTTCATTTCGGTTGCGCAAAATACACAGCTAAATAAAAATCCAAATTCAATGGGAAAAAGTTCCGCGGCAAAGGCCAAACAGTGCGAATGCCAAAAACATTGAAAAAAGAACCGACCAATTTGGCATAGCAAAGGGTGATGGCACAAAAAATTGAGCCGAGCAGTGTGGACACTGTCCAACGGAATGCCCTCGTGTAGTAAAAGTCGGGCCGTTCGCAGTTCCAAAAGCCCTGGTTCGGTCGGATTAGTGCTAACAGCCACAAAATGACTGTTGGCACCACCCAAGCAAAGGCACAAAGTGCCAAAATGGCACGACGAAGTTGCTCCTTGTTGAAGTGGGGACGCGTAATGCCGACACAATGGTGGAGAGAGATAAGCAAAAGATGGAGGGCAGCTGAAACTGGCAAAATCAAATAAAAAAATGCCAAAAAAAGGGAAAGGAATGCCAAACCGGTGAGAAGTCCGCCGGTGCGAAGCATCTCCAAACTCAGTGCCAAACACGGCTCCACTCGCGTTTGAAGAACGATGGGCAAATAGCTGTTGTAAAGCAATGACAAGCCCATCACAATGCATGACCTGTTGTTGGTAAGACAAACAATATGATAAACATTTGTTAGCATTTGTCCAAATGGACTGTTGTGTTGTGATCGAATGTAACGCACCAAATGTCCGAGCTGGTCAAGCTGGTCAGCAGAGTGACCGTGGCATTGTGCCGAACGCGCGCGGAACGCAACGCGACGATGACGAGGGTATTGGCCAAAATGGCCAAAAGGGACAAGAACAAAAAGACGGGGATCACCATTCTGTACATCTGAAAAGCCAAATGATAGTCATCGGTTAATTGGCCAATGTTTGAAGCCAAAAGTAATTAATTTTTATTTTTGATTAATTAAATAATGTCCATTTTTTGCTGTCATTGCCTCCCCTCTCTTTTTGTAAATGCTTCTTCTTTGCTTTTCCACCTGAATTCGGTAGTGATTCGCCTCATCCATCTCCTCCTCCATCTGTTGCATTTGCTCCTCCTCTTCTCCTTGCATCATTTGTTGTTCAATTGTCGTCCCATTGGTTGCCAATTGTCCGTTGTCCGTCATAATTAATGCACATTAATTAATTTAAATTACCTAAAAGTTTTCCGGAAGTAATTTAGCAATTTCAGTATTATTTTTTCTCATTCTTTGAATTTCCTTTGGCATTTTTCAGCGCATTAAATGGTGAATTTGCCCTTTAAGGCGCCTGGGGGGAGGGAAAAGGGAGACGATGAAGAGAGGTTAGTTATTATTGTACGAAAGTTGAGCATTTAGGGAGGGGGCATGGGGTGGGGTAAAGTGTTTATTTGCATTCCGGAGGAAATGAATGGGTTTGTTTTTCCTTTCGAATGGAATGATGAAGAAAAATGGGCGCGGGTATAATGGAAAATGAGAGAAAGAAAAGCGGAGGGCGAAAAGAGAGACAAAACGACGAAAAGAAAGACAAAATAGCGAAATGAGAGACAAAACGACGAAAAGAAAGACAAAATAGCGAAATGAGAGACAAAACAGCGAAAAGAGAGACAAAATAGCAAAATGAGAGACAAAACAGCGAAAAGAGAGACAAAATAGCGAAATGAGAGACAAAACGACGAAAAGAAAGACAAAATAGCGAAATGAGAGACAAAACAGCGAAAAGAGAGACAAAATAGCAAAATGAGAGACAAAACAGCGAAAAGAGAGACAAAATGCCAAAAGACAAAAGGAAAATATGAAGGAAATGAATGATACACATTTTGCAGGGATGGATTCTTGGAACGGCAACATTTTAAGGACACAGAAACTTGGAATCCGACCCATCACTGACAAATGAGACAAAGGGAAAGGGGAGGGAGGGGAAATGAGCGCAAAACGATGCAAAAAAGTGGCAGATCCTTCAGAAAATGAGTTAATGTTGCTCAAAAGTATAGGCTCTCAAATCTCGGCACAGACAGAAAGAAGCGCCGAATTAACATTTATAACTAAATGTAATCCCACTGATTTAAGTTAAGTGTTAAAGGGACAAAAATTCAAACATCGGCGGAAGGGATGAGAAGAAACGCGTGGGATTGGATGACTATTTGGGGGGGGGGGGGGGGAGATTAAAGGAAATGCCGGAATTTGAAACGGATTAAAAAGGGGAAACGATGATGAAGCCATAGGAAAACAACAGCAAAGAGTAATAGGTGCTAATGACCAAGGAAAAAGCAAAGGCTAAGGCAACATTTGGCAAACGAATGACGGAGGTGAAAAAAAGTGGCGAATCGGAAGGAAAATGAGACAATTTTAACTGAATTAATTGCAAAATTAAATGAAAAGGCTACCGAAAAAAAGTGACTAATTGGCCAAAAAAAGCGATTAATAAGTTTGCTTTTGGGTAATTAATAAAGTTTGCTTTTGGCCATGTGTTAGGAAAGGTGAGAGAGTGAGTGAGAGCACAGCTGGAAAAATGGAGGAATGGAACAGACAAAAGCAATGGCAAAAAATAGCAAAAAGGCCACAATTGGCACATCATCCACATTTTTACTATTGGTTTTAAGCAAACAAATGTCATTTTTACGAAGAATTTGTTCGTCCCCTTTTCGGCGGTTGGTCCAATATTTGAATTTTCCGCAAAAACAACTTCCGCCAGGGGGCCAAAAGTCGTCGTCAAATATCCTCCTTTCTCTCTTTGTTTTGAATGCATTTTTTGGTTTGCATATTTTATTACATTACATTGAAGAATAAAATTTGATGGATTTCCATCGTCCCAAATTTTTTTTTTTTTTTAAATAAAATTAGCCCTTTTAGCGAGGCGTAAAAAACGTACCAATAAAACCCAACACCGTTCGCTCATTCCCCGCCCATTGTTGGCCCAATTAATTAATTCCGTTCGAATGGCTCGGATTTCGTCAATTAAAACCAAAAAAAAGGGGGGGGGGAGGGGAAAATGAACGATTTTCGATTTTTTAAAGGAAGAAAAAAAGTAAGAACGAAATTCATTGCATTTGCAATGGAAAATGGTGGGAATTGCAATTGGCCACAATTTAAAGAAAAATAAAAAATTGCTAAGAATACATTTATAAAAAAAGTTTTTACATTTTTATTTTATTTCGATTGACTAAAATAAACGCTTAAGGCAAAATGGCGAATAAAAAAAGTGCCAAAATTTTATCGAATGAATTGACCATGGCAAATTGTGGTGATTTTTAAACGCACTAAATTAGGTGAGAATTATTAATGGTATAAAAAAAAGTGTAAAAAAAAGTGAACGTAGAATAACGCCAGCGGGGGAGAGATGGCAAAATAAAAGCCGGGGGGGGGGCGACCGAGGAACGGGGGATGCGGTTTTGGCATTTCTGTGCTGTTCGTTGATTGGTGCCGATGGGTGCTGAAATTTGTGTCAAAATCATTGTGTCATTTGGCGATTTTGGCGGAATATTTGAATGAGTGCTGCTGCTTTAGTGAATGATGCAATAAAGCAGCAACACTCAAAACAATTTTGTGTCAGCTCAAAAAACGACGCATTGAGTCGAATGCTTAAAATAACCCAATTTTGAAGAAGAGGAAAAGGCAAAAGAGCAGAAGAGAAAAGTGTTATTTTGAGGCGAAAATAAATGACGAAAAAAAAATTAAAAATTAAAATATGAAAATTTTTTAAAAATAATACCAAATAATGTATTTTTAAAATTGAAGACGAAGTTTTTTTGTATCAACCCCCCTCAAAAGGGGTCTTTTCTTTTAAGGGCATCTTCTAATTAGGGCGATCTTAATTCCAGGAAATACGGTATTTAGGAGGTAACAAATTTTTTGGAAACATTTTCAATCAATTCCCGGAAAAAAGCAGCAGAAAACAGTAGAAAGAATCTCGAGACAGAAGGAGGTGCTTCCCATGAATATGGCGCCATTCTGTGCCGACAAATGCGTCCACCTTCACACCCCCCCCCCCCGTCCCCTTCGGTCGCTTTTTCTTTCGCAAATTAATTATTTTTGGATTAATTGGTTATTAATATTTTGTATTTGCAACATGTGAAAATCTAATAAAGAACAAAGAGTTCACTTTTTTTTTTGTAAAAAATTATACCATTTTCCATAAATGGCATATTTGATTTCAATGGCAAAACAGCATCAATTGGCATTCCCTTCGGCTAATTGCCGTGCCAAAAGCAATTAGGCCGACCCACCGGAAGCGAAGGGGAAAAGAAAGGGAAGAAAGAGAAATATAACGGGGAAAAGGAGGAAAAGAGGCAAAAGAAATGCGAAATATAAGTGGAACGGCGCGATCTTTTTAACTCTTCCGGTTTTTGATAAAAGAATAAAAAATTTGTGATAGAAAATGAGACATTTTGTGCGGTGTAATAATTGGTGTGTTTGGGTGTGACTTTAATAACTTTTTGACAGACCGAAGGCAATTAAATAATACAAATTTTAATTTAAAATTTTGCCAATGGTTTTAAATGGAAAAAAAGAATTCGTCGGCCCAATTATTTACGCAGAATTTCTGCAGTTTCTTTGTCTTTAGCAGCGTTTTGGCGCAATTTTCTTTGATTTATTGGTGAAACAATTATTTTGTGCGAATTAGGGCAAAAATGGCATTGTGTGCTCATTTTTTTGTCATATAAAATAGGGAAAAAATAATTATTATTTGAGACGAATGCGAAAAAGAAAAATGGAAAAAAAAAAAATGGTCAAAAAAAGGGGAGGGGGGGGGGGGGAGGAAGTAAATTTCGGAAAGAAAATGAGCAAAAAGATAAATTAATAAGACTGGTCGAAGTCGGTTAACCGAACCGAAACCAAAAACCGGGGAACCGATTTAAAACCGACTGAGATTAATGCTAAAAATATTATTTCTAAAATATAAATCGATTTTACATAATTTAATTAAATTTCTTGTCATTTTCCTTTCATGTTAAAATCGTAAAAATTTTATAGTAAAAGTCTCTGGCGGTGCCGAGGGCGCCGAGAGGCAAATTTTGATAAATTTCGGTGGAATGGCTAAAGGAATGCCATAAAATGTACTTTTCAATTAGTTTGTTAATTCAGCAAACTGCTGGGAATTTTAGAAAATATTAACTAGTGAGTCGCGTCCCAATACAACAGTTAATAAATTGATAAAAAAAAGAGAATACCGAATATTTTGAGAATGATGGATTGGCACAATAATGGGGAGGACCAAAATGAAACCCCCGAGGGAGAGGGGCGGAAATGGATGAATGAGTGAATGAATGTTGGCTAAATGGGGGGGGGGGGCGGGTGGGGTTCGGCCGGTAAAACTCCACCCAATCGACCAATCTTCCGCTTTCCGGCCAACCAACCGACTCATCCAATTCCATACATTTCATTGTAAAAGTGGCAGTGCCAAATGTGACGGAGGAATATTGGCGGCACATTCTTTGGTCATTAAAACTCCTAAATTGCCTAATGAATCGACAATGCGTTATGGCACAGGCCCATTTTTGGCATTTTATGAGATGAGAGGAGCGGAAAGATGAAAAAACATTGAAAAATTTGAATATGTTGCGAAGGCATTCATTAAAAAAAGTATCGCTTTTGACGGCATTTCTTCCGTCTCGCGATGCTTTCTAAGCCAACGGACGGACGCACGGAAAATGAATTGGATTTTTTGTAGTAAAAAAAATAATAAGCAGACGCTTCAGCGGAGATTGACGACAAATGGGCGGGGGGGGGGGACAATGAAAAGAAAATGGAAAAAGAAAATTAAAGGACGAATTAGGGGGAGGGGGGGGGGGGGGAAAGTGATGAGTCAATGGGTTAATTGTTTACTTTTAGCAAGTAATTTACGAGGAAAAATGTTGCAAAATGAGACCAAGACAAAGCAGGACATGCTTAAAATGGCATAAAAGTGCCAATTCCAAATAATGCTTTAATTAAATGGGTAATAAATGAGCACACAAAACAATGAAAATTTAACCAAAAAATATATAAATTATGCGCTAATATTTTACCGTTGGAGTTAAACAAATAATTCAATGTTTTCTCTGGTACATTCATTGCTCTGTTTGTTTGTCTGTTGGAAAGCATTTGTAAAAGAATTTTCAAAAATCCTTACTTTTTTGTGTGAGAGAATTTTTGGGATTTGAAAAGGCAAACGAAACAATGGCCACGGAATTTTGGGGTTTGCTGGGCCAAGGGGGCATAAATATACATAAAAGGAGGGGGAGGGGGGGGGGGGGGGGAGGAGGAAGGATGGATATGCGTGAGACCGAGACGGAGGCGGACGGCACAAACATTTCGGCACTGTCCCCCCGGGGGACATTTCACGCGCCGCCCCTCCATCGAAAAGTGCATAAGCATTAAACATAATCAATTGTTGCTGGGAGCTGTTATTGTCAGTTGGCATCATTTATTTGGGGGGGGGCGGGGGTTTCATTTTCATCACTTTCTTTTAAGTGAGTGAATTTAATTTAAAAAAATGGCCAAAAGATGGAGGAGAGAGAGAGAGAGTAAAAATTTGAAATATTAATTTAATTATTTCTGTGGGAAAGACAAAAAGTGAAAATAAAAATAAAAGAACAAATAAATGAATGGAATGAGTTGTTGTTTTTGTTGTGACAGGTGAAATCCGCTGTATTTATTCATCGCAATGATTAGCTTTTCTTTTTTGTCCTTTCTTTTGCTAATTTAATGCCATTGGGCGGCAAATAAATAATGAAATTGCCGCCCTTTTTAATTCATTCGTCGCCATTTTTAATGGAAATTGTTTTTACCCTTTCAATTATTATTATTTCTTTATTTATTTTTTATATGATTTTTAACAATAATTATATTTATAAAAATAAATAAAAAGGCACAACATAAATTTGGATTTTTTAAAATTAATAAATATAATTAAATTGCGATGGCATTTTACCCAACTAATTTTTTCGTTTGAATCGCTTTCATTGGCTTCATTTTGTGTGTCCATCGCGTTTCAATGGCGGCCAACAACCGTACCCATTTGGTCTCCTCTTTCTTCCTCTTCTTCTTACGGTACTCCTCCTCTCCGTTTGTTCGGTTACTGTACCGTCCTCCTCCGCAACGATTTTCATCTTCTGCTAATTATTTATTGTTTTTTTACCGAATTTTGATTAAGTTCTGCTGTTTTTTTCATTATTTACCAATGCGTTTCGCCATTTTCTCCTCCAAACTTTCCTCAAATTGTCCGCCCGTCCTCCCATTTTTGTCCGTCGGATGTCGCAAAATGAAAATATATCGAAAATTTTCGTTGAAGGATTCCGAATGGTTTTCCTTATTTTTTTAAATATTTTTTGTTTAATATTTCTTATTATCGTACTTTTGGTGAAAATTTACTCCACGTCAAAACGGCAGAATTACTAAAAATGGCTGTTTGTTTATAAGGCAATTTTTGTATTTTGTTTTCACTTTATTTGTTTCGCACAATCATTCCTTGCGCCAAAATGGACATCTTTGTTATTCGGTCGGCCTTTGGCCAAGCGATGGCATTTCACTGAGTTGTTGGCATTTTGAATTTCCACTGCTTCAAATGGCTTTTTGGAGGGCTTAAAATGGTCCATTTGCGGGCTCTTAACATCCGCTGGTTTTTACCCTCTTTTTCAAAATCGATGGTTTCGTCGGAGTTGGCACTTCAATTTCGGCACTTTTTTTTTGCTGTTCTTTAGGGGGTGGCACAGACAAATAATGCCACCAAACCAAAGACTCCAACGGAACGAGTACATTCTGTTAAAAGAGGCAAAATTAAAAATTTTTTAAACAAAAACCATTAAATTGTTGAAAATGAGAAACTTGTCAGATCTTTAAAAAAGTGTGTAAGAATTAAGCCGAGACTTGATTTTTCAAAGCACAAAAATTCTTCGTTTGATTCATCGTTTGGGAGGTAATTTTTTCAGAGCAAGTCCGTCCCGCGCCCCCGTCATTTCGACCTCCGATTTTTTTTTTTTTAATTTTGCAAATCTCAAAATTTTTTAAGTAAAAAAATGAAAATATTTTTTTCCAAAAACTGATCTGCTAGAATTAAGAAAAATAGTCCAAGTGTTTTTTTGTTGGAAAAAAATAAAGATTTGCAAAAAAGGGATACAAAATTTATAAAAACAAAGTCGCTTCTTAATTACCCTGAAAATCGCATATTTTTAAAAAGAATTCTTTTGGTCTTTACTAAAAATGGCATTTCTACGTAATTATTATTATATATTTTATAAAATTTTCCCGCCTCTTTTTGGCCCTCTTCCGTCCACAAATTCTCTCCTCCGCCGCCACTCTTTTCAACGCCAAACGGAAGAAGATCAATGCCTCCATTGACTTTGACTGTTTGTTCTTTGTGTTCATCATCAGCAGAATTATGAGTTGTGTTGTTTTGAGTGGCCAAAGGTTGGCGATGGGTTACGGTGCCGACGAGCAAAGCAACGAGTACGGTAGTGAGAGAAACGGTAAACACAGTAGGAGCAAAATGCCAAAATGAGACGCTAAAATTCAGCGGAAAATTGCTGTCCCCAGTGTTCTCAGCAAAAGTCGAATTGTACGAATTTTCTTCATATGCCAAAGGACAAATTGCGTTTTCTTTCCCTGCGCCATTTGTATAAATGGCACCAATCTGTCCAAATTCGCGCCGCCTTTCGCTGTGAATTGGCCGTTTCTCGGCAGAAAGTTGCGTCAATTTTGGCATTTTGTCCATTTTCTTTTTAATTGCTGCGCTGAGAATTTCCTAAGATAAATTTTAAAAAATTATTATATAAATGTTTTTCCCATAACCACAAATTCTTTGTCCGACGTGATGATTATTATTCGGCTTTTGTGCTGCTGTTTCGCTTCAACTAATTCGGACAATATTTTTGTTTGTTGTTCAATTTTTGAATTGATTTGAAAGCCAAAAAACTAAAAAACAAAAAAATTTATTTTTTTTGCCATTTTTGTTTTTTATTACATAATCATAAGAAATATTTTTATTGTAAATATTGAAAAAGTTCAAAATAATTTCAATGAGTATGGAATCAGTGATTAATAGGTCAAATAATGGCATTAAGAAATCCCCACGTGGCTAATCGGTTAAGGGCCTTGGTTTGTTGCCAATGGGTCCCGTCAGTTCGCTATTTCACGTCTTCCCCAAATTTAACCACGGTTATTTATTAAAATAAATATTTAATTAGCTTCAATTGTGACCAGTAGAAATAAGGCTGCGGACAAGAAAAATAACAGCAGCAAAAATGGAAAGATATTCCACCAGTTGAAAAAATGCCATCGCAAAATTCGTTTATTTTTTTTGCCAATGCCTTTACCATTTTGGGCTGAGTGTGGACACACTGCAAAAATAAAAAGATTAATAGTTAAAATAAAATAAAATAATAACATCCTTATTATACAAAAATCTTTTTGTTTTTAATTATTACAAACTTTTTGTTTTTGCTTCAATGTCCATTCAGTTGATGAAATTGAAACAATTGAGTGCTGTTATACGTAAGTTCTTAATTTATAAAAGGCGAAGTCGAAAATGCATTTAAAGAGGAGAAAAATCAAAAAAATAAAAAACAGAGAAAAGATAAAAGGCCATTTAAAGGCCCAAAATTCTTCCAACGGGGACATTTGCATAGTTTTTCCTTCAGGCTATCAGAGATTTGGAATGATACAAATTATGCAAATTAAAAAAAGAGAGACCAAGGCCATTTAGTGGGGACGGAGGAGTGGGCAAAAGTAATGGAAGGAATGGGGGACAAACAGCAGAGAATGGGGGAGAGAGTGATGAGTCGAAACCATTTTGATGATGAAAGAACACATAAAATGGGAAGAAGAAAAGTATTTTCTCAGAATTGATTTTGCCAGAGGAGGGCAAAAAGAACGCTGTTCCTAATGAATGAATGACCGTTGGGGGATAATGAATGGACTATGGTTTTTTTGGGTGGGGAGATGGAGGAGGGAATGGTGTCAGTATTTTCATTTAAATATGTCACAATAAAACAAACATTTGACAGGGTATGGCAACAAAGAACAAGAAACAGATACCGAATGCTCAAATATACCAAAAAAATGGTCAATTTCAGGCCATTTTTTGTTGGGTTTAGCGACTTCGATTAGTCAACCAAACGCCGCTACACCTCGAAGACAAGGCGTGGGCAGATAATATTCGAAAGGCATTTTGTTGGGAATTTTTTGCACGATATACCGGCCAAATACCTTTTCTGCTAATTCCCGAATTTAACCCGGTTCAAGCCATTTTCGGGTTTACGATTCGACATGAAGAAATGGTCTGCTGCTGGTCAACACGGGAACGGCTCAACTTGGCGCCTTCCAAATGGCGCCGTTCTTTATAACTTTTTCCAGAAGTAACCAAATAAACATTCATAGTATCATTGAATACTTACTGCTTGGCAAGTTTTTAAGCTTTCAAAATTAAAAAATCAGAACATTCAGTCTAAAAATCAGATTTTGGGGTCAAAAAACAGAACATTTTGAAAAATGATTGCACAGCAATTGAATATCAATTTATCCAAATAAACGAGTATCAAAGATCATATTTTTTTCATTACCAATAATCATTTAGAGCAATTTGGGACTGGAATTTTTAGCTGTCGGGCTTTGAAAAGAGACAAAAATCTATAATTTTGAAAAAGAAAAGGTCGGCGGTGTTGATAGGCGTCACCGTGGAAAATTTGTAAATTTATTGCTTAACAGATTTTCCCCAAAAATGGTCAGTTTTTTGGCATTATTTTGAAAGTTTTCATAACGACTGAATGTCCGGCGGTGCCGACAGACGCCGCCTGGATATTTTTTTTTTTGAAAATATCAAAGGAATCACTTCAAAAATTGTAAAAATTGTAAAAAATAGTAATATTTTTTCATTTTTTACCCCAAAGTAAGAAATCGGAACAAAATAAGAACATTAGGCTGAAAACAGAACCTTTCTGATAAATCAGAACATATAGGAACTCTGAATTAACGGGAACCGCCCAGTTCGGCGTGGACCCTTTCGGCGCGACTGGCCATAACTTTTTTAATTTTCGTCAAAATTAAATAAATTAGGTATTATTTGAAATCACTTGATGAGATCTATAAACATGCTAAATTTCAAAAAATTTTGAAAATATACAAAAAAATTATGGCCAAAAAACCTCAAAAAATGGAATTTTTCTGGATAATTCGGCGCAACAAGTCATAACTTTTTTATACATGGATGGATTTTTTGACAAGATTAACCAAGCACATATAGAGCTTTTTGATGATACCAATTATATTTGAATTGGCAGACTTAGAAAAAAGTTATGCCTTCTCAGAGTTGGCCACGCCGAAACGTCCCACGCCGAAACGACCCCGACCCGAATTAACGGGTCCATGTATTTGGGCGCCTGCGTTTGGGCACCCATACGTGGGCGCTGGAGTTTTTTAATTTAAATTTCGTTTCCGAATTTTTTAATTTTAGAGATTTTCGTGCAGCCCTGCTTGAGGCCCTGTAAAATGGTAGAATGGCCCCTTTTTTCCGAAAAAAAATTTTTCGATTTAATTTGAAATAAATTTTTTTGGAACTCGATTCTGACATCCAATTCGTCCCATTGCGAACCCCGAACCCAAATTCGAAATGTTGAAAAAATTCGAAATTTATTACGCAACAAAATGGACTCACACGTACAAAAATTGTTCGACATTTTGCTCAAAATCTGATTCGGAGTTCGCAATGGGAAGAATTGTGTGTCAGATTCGGATTCTACGACCTGAAAACCAATATCAATTTTATTTATTTTTTCGAAAAAGGTGGCCCCGTCATCTGCGGTAGTACTAGTATACCAAATGTTCCTTCGCCCTTTGGGTTAAAAGGTCTGCATTAATTTAGAATTTTTTAGCGTTATTGTCTTACATAAAATGAAATTTTGAAAAAATTCTGGCCTGGCGTCCAAACTTTATTGGCGCCCAAAAACGGGCGCCCAAACGTTGGTGGCCCGAGTTATCAGCCCTTTTTAGAAAAAAAAATTTTTCAAGTCTACATTTTCCATTTTTTCATTAAGATCTTAAATTTTCATAATTTCTAACACCACAAAAGGATAAAAAGCGCAACTGTATTTTTTGAATTATTTTTAATAACGCCATTTTTTCGCCACTCTTTCCTTTCTGTTATTCATTCATGTCAGAATAATATCGTTGGAAGTTGGTGAAGCAGCAAAAGGAGTAGGCAATTTGCACAACTTTATGCCTGCATCTACTTCGCAGAAATTTTTATTTGGTGGTTTTTACTGAAATTTTACCTGACAAAGACTTTTAAACCATGAAAAACAGTTGAAAATCATATTACCAAAGATTGTTTGAGTAAGCCTTAATAAATAATAATGTTAAAGCATTTGCTGAGGTGTTCCAATTACGCTTCTGAATTTAGGAAGCGCATGTAATGCCGTTTTTGTTTAATGCTTATAGGATACGTTTTACTAACATAAGCTACACATTTAATTTTTTGTGATGATGTACATTCATTCTTACATGTTATATAATTTTATGCCTTACCAATTTTTTACAACGGAACAGTATAAGAACCTTTTTTCATTATTACAATGCTTTTATTTGTTTTTTAATTTTTCACACCCTTATTATGAGCAATAACTGTTTAGATATATCATTTTCACAATACTACAGATTGTATTACACAAATTGATCAGGATGAATACTTTCAACGACGAAAACCCAATTGAGTTAACTCCTGAGGTGCTTACCTTCAAAGGTTATTTTCTTTCTTTTTGAATGTGCTAGGTCATATTCTTTTTTTAGGGCGACTCGGTCGCATTGGTTCGGTTGCGCTGACTATCAAAAACCGTGAACTTCGTGACGTTTATTTCAAAGTCAAGTCGAATGCTAGCCGTTTCTACTCCGTTCGCCCTGACATTGGTACTGTCAAACCGTACGGATGCGGGAAGG
Organism: Heterodera filipjevi; assembly: GCA_039877585.1. Taxonomy (NCBI): domain Eukaryota; kingdom Metazoa; phylum Nematoda; class Chromadorea; order Rhabditida; family Heteroderidae; genus Heterodera; species Heterodera filipjevi. Next base: position 10,668,553 of record JBDPZO010000001.1, on the reverse strand, counting down.
TGATAATTAACTCGAATGATGACAGTCTGGCAAAGTTGGAAGAAATAGAGGCGAACAAGCACAAGTTCTTGATAATGGTTTGTGATTGGGATAGTACGTGTATTGTTAAATTTTAATTTAGTCAGCTGTAGTTTCGGATAAAGCGGTGGAACCGGAACAATTTTGGAAGGGCAAAAAGGAAGGGATGGAAGGCATTTATACAATGAAGTTGAAGGCGAAAGTGAGAAATTTAATGTGATTTAAATCCGGTTTTTTTTCATTAAATTTAGGTACACAAAGTGAATTCAACGATTGTGTCTGAAGAGAAGATCATGGCGGCGCCACCAATGTTAGTGAAGACCGTTTTGGATGAGAAGTCGGAAGCGGTGCCATCACCGTTGGGGAAGACCGTGCTGGATGAGAAGTCGGAGCTGGTGCCATCAGTGTTTGGGAAGACCGTTCTGGATGAGAAGTCGGAGCTGGTGCCATCAGTGTTTGGGAAGATCGTTCTGGATGAGAAGTTGGAGGTAGTTCCGGAAGTGTTGGGAAAGGCCGTGCCGGATGAGAAGTCGGAAGTGGTGCCATCAGTGTTGGGGAAGACCGTTCTGGATGAGAAGTCGGAGCTGGTGCCATCAGTGTTTGGGAAGACCGTTCTGGATGAGAAGTTGGAGGTAGTTCCGGAAGTGTTGGGAAAGGCCGTGCCGGATGAGAAGTCGGAAGTGGTGCCATCAGTGTTGGGGAAGACCGTTCTGGATGAGAAGTCGGAGCTGGTGCCATCAGTGTTGGGGAAGACCGTTCTGGATGAGAAGTCGGAGCTGGTGCCATCAGTGTTTGGGAAGACCGTTCTGGATGAGAAGTTGGAGGTAGTGCCGGAAGTGTTGGGGAAGACCGTGCCGGATGAGAAGTCGGAAGTGGTGCCAGCAACTCCTTCAGCTGTCAATCGTTTTTATGGTCTGAGTTGAGCGTAACGAGTTTCAGAGTTACAGCCTCAAATTGTCTTTTTAGCACAATACACTGCCGAAATGGTTGGGTTGTTGCTTGAGAAAATGTCGGCGAAGGAAGCCATGCAGTTTCGCAAGGAAATGAACAACATCTTGGGAAAGTATGAGGATAAACTCATTGACGAATGAGATGGGAACTTATCGGATCATTTGCATTTCATTATACCTATACTTATGTGACAAATTTATGTGCACAGCCTCATCCATTCCTTTTAAAAAAAATGATCAATTTCTCAGTGTAAAAAAATGATGAATCACTGAAGTTCATTTATTTAAATACATTTTAAACAGAAGTGCTCGTTTCTTTCAGTATTTTCTGTCATTATTGTGTACTTTTTCATTCCTCTATTTTTTGCAGTCGATTTAAGAAACTGAACACCAAAACTAAATTTGCCAAAATGCTCTCTTCTCTCAAAAAAGAGCAAATCGAAGTTTCTGCTGAGTGTCCTACAAATGTGAGTGTGAGCATAGATTATATATTGCAATGGTTTTACTTTCACCCTAATTTTAAAGGTTAACAAATAACATTTGTGCCTTTTCTTCAATTACAGTGAAAACAATGCGACTGACAAAGCGCCTAAAATTCCGCCCGTTTTTCACCAACTCATCGACACAATTTGCACAACGTTTGACTGCAATTCGCCTGACATGCGACCAAATCAAATCACCGGTTTCTACATTCTTTTGGTTATTGTGGGTTGAAAAACTTGTTTTGCTTGGGTGCTCGAGAAAGGCCTTTTTCGAAAAATACTAAAAATTAAGAAAATCTAGAAACAACTTGTTTTTCCGCTGACTTATTTTGCTCCGACCCCATGTACCCCCGCCCCCATCACCGTCCGTTCCTCTTAAGACTCAAATCCTGGATATTTCCCAGCTCGAACTTTTCATTTATTGTACAATTCAGTGAATGTCTATGAGCCGGGCCATGGTATCCCATTGCATTTGGACGCTCATTCCGCCTTTGAAGAACCCATTTACTCGCTGAGTTTGCTCTCCTACGTGGTGATGGAGTTTCGTGACGACGCAATTTCGTGCATTTGCCCAGGCGCAATTTGCTGCTGTTTTCCGGCGTTGCTCGAATACCGGCACAAACATGGGTAGAAATGCGCACAACACATTGCCAAATCATTTTTAAAACAACAAAAAATGATATGGCAACAAATATCTTTAGGATGCTTTCATTATTTACAACAACAAAAGATGATGGCAATTTATTTTTTGGATTCGTTGGGTTCCGATTTATTTCAAATTTACATCGACATTTGACCACAATTACAATTTCTCAAAGCTTTAAATATTTTAATCCCATTTCGTTCGTTATTAAACATTCGGGTTATAAATTGGTAATTTATTAAACTTACTGAGATTTGACATGTTCATTTTTCCCACTACTCCCCATCCGTTTCCTCTCCGACTCCTCTCCACTTCCCCTGTTTTTCAGAATATTGACGCGTCAGTATGGCGTGCACCCGGTGACCAACCGTTTGCTGAAAAGGCAGCGTCGTATTTCCATCACTTTTCGCACTGTCCGTCGCGTGCCGTGTCAATGTGCGTACGTCGAATTTTGTGACTGGGACCGCGCCGGACGGCTGCGCATTCCAAGCGGAGAATGCGCCGGGAGACAATTAGAACGACAATATGTGGCAAAGGTTTTCAACAGCTCTTTCTTTTGAGGCGAAGATGGAAATTAGGAAAATTGAAACTTCTGATCAAAGTTTAAACCCAATAAGATTTCGTTTGGAATTAAGAAATTAACTTCAAATTGAACAATTGGCAAAAAAGGAAAGGCGAATTGAGAAAAAAAATCCAGGTCTAATGCATTTTATGAGTCCAATTAGAGTAAATGAGTTCATCAACTAACCATCCTTGGTTTCATGGACCATAACTTTTTGTTAGCTCGGTCAATGCCTACACATTCTTTATATCATTCTAAAGCTTCAGGTCTCAAGCTAATACAAGAAAGTTTTGAACTTGAGTCAAGAGATTAACTAGAAGTTTTTTTAAATAACAATTTTTGACATTTCTGGCTGTGGGAACGGGAAATATTTGCTGTATTCTGATGGACTCATAAAAGTGGGAGGACTTTTTTGAGTGAATTTATTTTTGTAATTTATTATAAATTGCCATACTGTAGTAGTATCGGTGCAAAATATGCCTCTTCACATGGTTTTGTTATTTTCACAGTTTGGATGCGATATTAGCTGGAATTTGCTACGCATTACCACCCGTAAGGGATGTGCCGATGTTTTTTGTGCCGACGCCCTCCAATTGCCGGTCAGAGACGGGGCGTTTGATGTGGTCATTTCTGTCGCGGTTATTCACCATTTCTCGACACGCCAGCGACGCGTCCGGGCGCTCGCCGAACTGCTCCGGGCATGTCTAAAATTTCTATTATTTATTTTACGTTTTTGAGTGTTTTCATATCTTTTTTTATCCAGATTGTACGCCCCGGTGGGCGTGTGCTTGCAACAGCGTGGGCCATGGCGCAATTTTATCCGGGCGAGACGGCTCCGCGCTAACAAAACGGCCGAGGACGACAACAATGATGATGATGGCCAAGCCCAGAAAACGCGATTAGCAGAGGCTGTGGGCACCGCCGGCAAAATGTTGCGCATCCACGACGGCAAGCAGTTCACACAGCAGGACATGCTCGTCCCATGGTCATCATCTTCTTGCAAAAGGCAAACTGAGGAACAAAATGGTGATGACAATCAAAAGCAACAACAACATCAGCAAAAGGATCACTTCCGATATTACCACCTGTTCACCGAGGGCGAATTTAGTGATTTGATTGGCAGCGAATTCCCCACGAATTATTGTGCCATCGAATCAGAAAAATACGACGAAATAAATAAATAAAATAAATTTAAGTTGTTAAATGACTAACACTTTGTTTATGTATGTTGGACATGGTATCCATCCATTTGTACACCATTTTTTCCTTATTCGGAAACTATCTTCAAATTTTTCATCTAAATTATTGAAATTTTTCCCGGTGGCGCCTAATCCGGACCTTTATTTTAAGTTACGGTATCTGATTTTCCAAATCCTGCGCACAACTCTCCATTCACTTTTATTATGCATTTTCAAATTTGACTCGAATAAATTGTTAATATTTATTTACTGCGCCGGTTTGAACTTTGACGGCACAACAGTATTTTGCGTTTGCATTTCTGTCGGTTTGCATATTTATGTTTTGTGTTAACGATTATTAATTTTTTGTCTCAAATATCATTTTTTTAGCTTTTTCTGTACGATTTCAAATTGGCTATTGGTCTCTCTCTGTTTTTGTTTATTATTTGCAATGTCTTCAAATTCCTCCACGAGTTCGTTCTCTTCGCGTTTTAATGGCAGTGGCGGCGGCGCTAATCATTCCCATCGTCCGTTGGTGAGCAACAATTGCATCGACAACAGCATCAGCTACCATCAACGTGCCAACCCGCGTTTCGTCCGCCGAGCCGTTCGAGTACTCCTTCAGCTGTCAATCGTTTTTATGGTCTGAGTAGAGCGTAACGAGTTTCAGAGTTACAGCCTCAAATAGTTTTTTTAGCACAATACACTGCCGAAATGGTTGGGTTATTGCTTGAGAAAATGTCGGCGAAGGAAGCCATGCAGTTTCGCAAGGAAATGAACAACATCTTGGGAAAGTATGAGGACAAACTCACTGTCCGCGCCTTTTCGCCCATCCGACAGCAGGTAGTTAAATAATGGGAACCGATGAAATTAAAACAATACAAAAAAACAAGCTTTTTTTTGACATTTCTTTTCCTTTCTCACTGACTCTCTCCATTGTTTTCCTCTTTTCTGCAACGGAATGGATCTTACGACTTTTTCGTTAAAAAATTGGTTTTTTTTGCCCTGACTCGTATACAGAAAAACAGTTGAAAAATAAGCTTTGTATTAAATCCCAGAAATACAAAGCTGTCTGCAAGCATTTAGTGTGCATAAAAAAAAGTTAAATTTAAGGCCATGGCGCCAGGGGACGGGACGCTTTTTTTGAAGACGCCAGTCGGAGTGGCCGTTGGCTTGTCAAGAACGGACGCATCAATAGAGGGTGGTCTCGTCTATTTTGAGGTGGTGGCCCTCAAGCGGGGGGCGATTCTGCAGGTGACATCAGATGGTTGCTCTCTCGACAAAAAGGCCAAAGATGCGATAACGATAGCACATTCGGCCGTACAAATATACATGGCAAAAAATTGGAACAACAAGTTTTTGGAAGATGCGCGCCTCCATTTAAGTGTTGTCTCCGCGGTGTGCATTTTTCGTTTTTATCTAATCGTAAGATAAGATCACATTTTCTGCAGAAAAAATGAGAACAGGACAAAATCCTGCCACCGACCCCTGTTAAAGAAATTCCCGAAAATCGATTTTAAGTATAGCATTAATATTAATTTATGCCGAGAAATTTTACCCCCTCACACTTAGGTATATTTATCAATGCGTGTGATGGCAATAATTTAACAAAAAACAAACGTCCATTTATAGCGCATTTTCCTATAAACATACATTTAAGTCTCCTGGTCCAAAATCTGAGCCTTCTGGCGGTTTGGCATCGGCTTTGTGCATGATGTCGCTTGCGAATGGATGCCCGATTAGAAATGACATCGCCATTACTGGCCGTGTAATGCTTGTCGGGGAAGTTCTGTCTGTCGGAGGAATTCGTGCAAAATTAGCGGCCGCAAAAAAAGCCGGGATTCAAATTATTCTACTGCCACAACAGAATAAGAAGGATATCGATCTTATCGACCCAAATGACAAAAGCGGCATTATGCCTGAGTATGTGAAGGACATTGACGAGGCGTACAAATTCTGTTTTAACAAGTAATTTTCACATATTTCTTGTTTAAATGTTGTTTTTTTTTTTTGCATTTTTATAAAGAGACTGTTGATTCATGTTTGAAACTTATTTAATTTTTTATCGAATCATTTGCATTTGATTATACCTCATATGTGACAAATTTATGTGCACAGTCCCATCCATCCCTATTCTTTTCTTTTCCGCAATCGTTTTCAATTAAGAAAATGACATCAAAAAGAAGAAATTTGCCAAAATGCTCTCTTCTCTCAAAAAAGAGCAAATCGAAGTTTCTGCTGAGTGTCCTACAAATGTGACTGTGAGCAAAGATTATATCTATTGGCATTGGTTTTACTTTCACCCTAATTTTAAAGGTCAACAAATAACATTTGTGCCTTTTCTTCAATTACAGTGAAAACAATGCGACTGACAAAGCGCCTAAAATTCCGCCCGTTTTTCACCAACTCATCGACACAATTTGCACAACGTTTGACTGCAATTCGCCTGACATGCGACCAAATCAAATCACCGGTTTCTACATTCTTTTGGTTATTGTGGGTTGAAAAACTTGTTTTGCTTGGGTGCTCGAGAAAGGCCTTGTTTTTTTCGAAAAATTCAAAAAATGAAGAAAATCTAAAAACAACTTGTTTTTCCGCTGACTTATTTTGCTCCGACCCCATGTACCCCCGCCCCCATCACCGTCCGTTCCTCTTAAGACTCAAATCCTGGATATTTCCCAGCTCGAACTTTTCATTTATTGTACAATTCAGTGAATGTCTATGAGCCGGGCCATGGTATCCCATTGCATTTGGACGCTCATTCCGCCTTTGAAGAACCCATTTACTCGCTGAGTTTGCTCTCCTACGTGGTGATGGAGTTTCGTGACGACGCAATTTCGTGCATTTGCCCAGGCGCAATTTGCTGCTGTTTTCCGGCGTTGCTCGAATACCGGCACAAACATGGGTAGAAATGCGCACAACACATTGCCAAATCATTTTTAAAACAACAAAAAATGATATGGCAACAAATATCTTTAGGATGCTTTCATTATTTACAACAACAAAAGATGATGGCAATTTATTTTTTGGATTCGTTGGGTTCCGATTTATTTCAAATTTACATCGACATTTGACCACAATTACAATTTCTCAAAGCTTTAAATATTTTAATCCCATTTCGTTCGTTATTAAACATTCGGGTTATAAATTGGTAATTTATTAAACTTACTGAGATTTGACATGTTCATTTTTCCCACTACTCCCCATCCGTTTCCTCTCCGACTCCTCTCCACTTCCCCTGTTTTTCAGAATATTGACGCGTCAGTATGGCGTGCACCCGGTGACCAACCGTTTGCTGAAAAGGCAGCGTCGTATTTCCATCACTTTTCGCACTGTCCGTCGCGTGCCGTGTCAATGTGCGTACGTCGAATTTTGTGACTGGGACCGCGCCGGACGGCTGCGCATTCCAAGCGGAGAATGCGCCGGGAGACAATTAGAACGACAATATGTGGCAAAGGTTTTCAACAGCTCTTTCTTTTGAGGCGAAGATGGAAATTAGGAAAATTGAAACTTCTGATCAAAGTTTAAACCCAATAAGATTTCGTTTGGAATTAAGAAATTAACTTCAAATTGAACAATTGGCAAAAAAGGAAAGGCGAATTGAGAAAAAAAATCCAGGTCTAATGCATTTTATGAGTCCAATTAGAGTAAATGAGTTCATCAACTAACCATCCTTGGTTTCATGGACCATAACTTTTTGTTAGCTCGGTCAATGCCTACACATTCTTTATATCATTCTAAAGCTTCAGGTCTCAAGCTAATACAAGAAAGTTTTGAACTTGAGTCAAGAGATTAACTAGAAGTTTTTTTAAATAACAATTTTTGACATTTCTGGCTGTGGGAACGGGAAATATTTGCTGTATTCTGATGGACTCATAAAAGTGGGAGGACTTTTTTGAGTGAATTTATTTTTGTAATTTATTATAAATTGCCATACTGTAGTAGTATCGGTGCAAAATATGCCTCTTCACATGGTTTTGTTATTTTCACAGTTTGGATGCGATATTAGCTGGAATTTGCTACGCATTACCACCCGTAAGGGATGTGCCGATGTTTTTTGTGCCGACGCCCTCCAATTGCCGGTCAGAGACGGGGCGTTTGATGTGGTCATTTCTGTCGCGGTTATTCACCATTTCTCGACACGCCAGCGACGCGTCCGGGCGCTCGCCGAACTGCTCCGGGCATGTCTAAAATTTCTATTATTTATTTTACGTTTTTGAGTGTTTTCATATCTTTTTTTATCCAGATTGTACGCCCCGGTGGGCGTGTGCTTGCAACAGCGTGGGCCATGGCGCAATTTTATCCGGGCGAGACGGCTCCGCGCTAACAAAACGGCCGAGGACGACAACAATGATGATGATGGCCAAGCCCAGAAAACGCGATTAGCAGAGGCTGTGGGCACCGCCGGCAAAATGTTGCGCATCCACGACGGCAAGCAGTTCACACAGCAGGACATGCTCGTCCCATGGTCATCATCTTCTTGCAAAAGGCAAACTGAGGAACAAAATGGTGATGACAATCAAAAGCAAAAACAACATCAGCAAAAGGATCACTTCCGATATTACCACCTGTTCACCGAGGGCGAATTTAGTGATTTGATTGGCAGCGAATTCCCCACGAATTATTGTGCCATCGAATCAGAAAAATACGACGAAGGCAATTGGGTTATCATATTAAGAAAAAACAATAATGAACATTTAAGTTGTTAAATGACTAACACTTTGTTTGTGTATGTTGAACATGGTATCCATCCATTTGTACACCATTTTTTTTCCTTATTGAAAAACTATCTTCCTATTGTTTATCTAAATTCTTCAATGTCTTTCCCGGTGGCGCCTAATCCGGACCTCTATTTTAAGTTACGGTATCTGATTTTCCAAATCCTGCGCACAACTCTCCATTCACTTTTATTATGCATTTTCAAATTTGACTCGAATAAATTGTTAGTATTTATTTACTGCGCCGGTTTGAACTTTGACGGCACAACAGTATTTTGCGTTTGCATTTCTGTCGGTTTGCATATTTATGTTTTGTGTTAACGATTATTAATTTTTTGTCTCAAATATCATTTTTTTAGCTTTTTCTGTACGATTTCAAATTGGCTATTGGTCTCTCTCTGTTTTTGTTTATTATTTGCAATGTCTTCAAATTCCTCCACGAGTTCGTCCTCTTCGCGTTTTAATGGCGGCGGCGCTAATCATTCCCATCGTCCGTTGGTGAGCAACAATTGCATCAACAACAGCATCAACTACCATCACTGTGCCAACCCGCCGTTTCGTCCGCAGAGCCGTTCGAGTACTCCTTCAGCTGTCAATCGTTTTTATGGTATGAGTAACGAGCGCAACGAGTTTCAGAGTTACAGCCTCAAATTATTTTTTTAGCACAATACACTGCCGAAATGGTTGGGTTGTTGCTTGAGAAAATGTCGGCGAAGGAAGCCATGCAGTTTCGCAAGGAAATGAACAACATCTTGGGAAAGTATGAGGACAAACTCACTGTCCGCGCCTTTTCGTCCATTCGGCACCAGGTAGTTAAATAATGGGAACCGATGAAATTAAAACAATACAAAAAAACAAGCTTTTTTTTGACATTTCTTTTCCTTTCTCACTGACTCTCTCCATTGTTTTCCTCTTTTCTGCAACGGAATGGATCTTACGACTTTTTCGTTAAAAAATTGGTTTTTTTTGCCCTGACTCGTATACAGAAAAACAGTTGAAAAATAAGCTTTGTATTAAATCCCAGAAATACAAAGCTGTCTGCAAGCATTTAGTGTGCATAAAAAAAAGTTAAATTTAAGGCCATGGCGCCAGGGGACGGGACGCTTTTTTTGAAGACGCCAGTCGGAGTGGCCGTTGGCTTGTCAAGAACGGACGCATCAATAGAGGGTGGTCTCGTCTATTTTGAGGTGGTGGCCCTCAAGCGGGGGGCGATTCTGCAGGTGACATCAGATGGTTGCTCTCTCGACAAAAAGGCCAAAGATGCGATAACGATAGCACATTCGGCCGTACAAATATACATGGCAAAAAATTGGAACAACAAGTTTTTGGAAGATGCGCGCCTCCATTTAAGTGTTGTCTCCGCGGTGTGCATTTTTCGTTTTTATCTAATCGTAAGATAAGATCACATTTTCTGCAGAAAAAATGAGAACAGGACAAAATCCTGCCACCGACCCCTGTTAAAGAAATTCCCGAAAATCGATTTTAAGTATAGCATTAATATTAATTTATGCCGAGAAATTTTACCCCCTCACACTTAGGTATATTTATCAATGCGTGTGATGGCAATAATTTAACAAAAAACAAACGTCCATTTATAGCGCATTTTCCTATAAACATACATTTAAGTCTCCTGGTCCAAAATCTGAGCCTTCTGACGGCTTGGCAGCGGCTTTGTGCATGATGTCGCTTGCGAATGGATGCCCGATAAGAAATGATATCGCCATTACTGGCCGGGTAATGCTTGTGGGGGAAGTGCTGTCTGTCGGAGGAATTCCTGCAAAATTAGCGGCCGCAAAAAAAGCCGGGATTCAAATTATTGTACTGCCACAACAGAATAAGGAGGATATCGATCTTATCGACCCAAATGACAAAAGCGGCATTATGCCTGAGTATGTGAAGGACATTAACGAGGCTTACAAAGTCTGTTTCAACAAGTAATTTTCACATATTTCTTGTTTAAATTTTTTGCATTTCTAAAAGAGACTGTTGATTCATATTTGAAACTTATTTAATTTTTTATCGAATCATTTCCATTTGATTATACCTCTTATGTGACAAATTTATGTGCACAGTCCCATCCATCCCTATTCTTTTCTTTTCCCCAATCGTTTTCAATTAAGAAAATGACATCAAAAAGAAGAAATTTGTCAAAATGATTTCTTTTCTCAAGAAAGAGCAAATTGAAGTTTTTGATGAGTTTCCAACCAAAGTGACTGTGAGCAAAGATTATATCTATTGGCATTGGTTTTACTTTCACCCTAATTTTAAAGGTCACAACAAATAACATTTGTGCCTTTTCTTCAATTACAGTGAAAACAATGCGACTGACAAAGCGCCTAAAATTCCGCCAGTTTTTCACCAACTCATCGACACCATTTGCTCAATGGTTGGGTGCAATTCGCCTGACATGCGACCAAATCAAATCACCGGTTTCTACAATATAATTTTTGTAATTGGGGGTTCGAGAAAGTTGTTTTGCTCGGGAGTCTCTGCTCGAGAAAGGCCTTGTTTTTTTCGAAAAATTCAAAAAATGAAGAAAATCTAAAAACAACTTATTTTTCCGCTGACTTATTTTGCTCCGACCCCATGTACCCCCGCCCCCATCACCGTCCGTTCCTCTTAAGACTCAAATCCTGGATATTTCCCAGCTCGAACTTTTCATTTATTGTACAATTCAGTGAATGTCTATGAGCCGGGCCATGGTATCCCATTGCATTTGGACGCTCATTCCGCCTTTGAAGAACCCATTTACTCGCTGAGTTTGCTCTCCTACGTGGTGATGGAGTTTCGTGACGACGCAATTTCGTGCATTTGCCCAGGCGCAATTTGCTGCTGTTTTCCGGCGTTGCTCGAATACCGGCACAAACATGGGTAGAAATGCGCACAACACATTGCCAAATCGTTTTTAAAACAACAAAAAATGGTATGGCAACAAATATTTTTAGGATGCCTTCATTATTTACAACAACAAAAGATGATGGCAATTTATTTTTTGGATTCGTTGGGTTCCGATTTATTTCAAATTTACATCGACATTTGACCACAATTACAATTTCTCAAAGCTTTAAATATTTTAATCCCATTTCGTTCGTTATTAAACATTCGGGTTATAAATTGGTAATTTATTAAACTTACTGAGATTTGACATATTCATTTTTCCCACTACTCTCTCCCCATCCGTTTCCTCTCCGACTCCTCTCCACTTCCCCTGTTTTTCAGAATATTGACGCGTCAGTATGGCGTGCACCCGGTGACCAACCGTTTGCTGAAAAGGCAGCGTCGTATTTCCATCACTTTTCGCACTGTCCGTCGCGTGCCGTGTCAATGTGCGTACGTCGAATTTTGTGACTGGGACCGTGCCGGTCGGCTGCGCATTCCAAGCGGAAAATGCGCCGGGAGACAATTGGAACGACAATATGTGGCAAAGGTTTTCCAACAGCTCTTTCTTTCGAAGATGGGAATTAAGAAAATGGAAAATTCTGATCAAAGTTTAAACCCAATAAGTTTTCGTTTGGAATTAAGAAATTAACTTCAAATTGGACAATAGGCAAAGGAAAGGCGAATTGAGAAAAAAAAAATTCGGAGCTGATGCACTTTATGAGTCCAATTAGAGTAAATGAGTTCATCAACTAACCATCCTTGGTTTCATGGACCATAACTTTTTGTTAGCTCGGTCAATGCCTACACATTCTTTATATCATTCTAAAGCTTCAGGTCTCAAGCTAACACAAGAAAGTTTTGAACTTGAGTCAAAAGATTAACTAGAAGTTTTTTTAAATAACAATTTTTGATCAGTTATCACTTTCCATTGGTCCGCCCATTCCTTCAGTTTTTCATTGGCTGCCGCCTTTTCCAGCAGCGGTTTCAGCGCGGGAAAAGTGGTCCCCACGCTGTCCTTTAGGTTCGTTTTGGCCTCTGGCGACAAACGCAGTGCGGGCGCAAAAACCTTTCGGCTTAGCCATTCCCAGCCGGTGCTTTTGATCTAAAATTGATTTGGTCAAGAATTGCGCAACCCCTTTTGATCGGAAAATCGAATGCCCTGCCCAATTAAACTCTGACCGGTTGAGTCCCAAAAAACGGACATTGGCGTTGTGTTGTCGATTTTCTCGCTTCACTCCCTCGTGGCGCCGCACTGCTCGACGTCGGCTGTGGGAACGGGAAATATTTGCTGAATTCTGATGGACTCATAAAAGTGAGGGGTATTTCTATGAGTGAATTTATTTTTGTAATTTATTATAAATTGTCATACTGTAGTAGTATCGGTGCAAAATATGCCTCTTCACATTGTTTTTTTGTTATTTTCACAGTTTGGCTGCGATATTAGCTGGAATTTGCTACGCATTACCACCCGTAAGGGATGTGCCGATGTTTTTTGTGCCGACGCCCTCCAATTGCCGGTCAGAGACGGGGCGTTTGATGTGGTCATTTCTGTCGCGGTTATTCACCATTTCTCGACACGCCAGCGACGCGTCCGGGCGCTCGCCGAACTGCTCCGGGCATGTCTAAAATTTCTATTATTTATTTTACGTTTTTGAGTGTTTTCATATCTTTTTTTATCCAGATTGTACGCCCCGGTGGGCGTGTGCTTGCAACAGCGTGGGCCATGGCGCAATTTTATCCGGGCGAGACGGCTCCGCGCTAACAAAACGGCCGAGGACGACAACAATGATGATGATGGCCAAGCCCAGAAAACGCGATTAGCAGAGGCTGTGGGCACCGCCGGCAAAATGTTGCGCATCCACGACGGCAAGCAGTTCACACAGCAGGACATGCTCGTCCCATGGTCATCATCTTCTTGCAAAAGGCAAACTGAGGAACAAAATGGTGATGACAATCAAAAGCAAAAACAACATCAGCAAAAGGATCACTTCCGATATTACCACCTGTTCACCGAGGGCGAATTTAGTGATTTGATTGGCAGCGAATTCCCCACGAATTATTGTGCCATCGAATCAGAAAAATACGACGAAGGCAATTGGGTTATCATATTAAGAAAAAATAATAATGAACATTTAAGTTGTTAAATGACTAACACTTTGTTTGTGTATGTTGGACATGGTATCCATCCATTTGTACACCATTTTTTTTCCTTATTGAAAAACTATCTTCCTATTGTTTATCTAAATTCTTCAATGTCTTTCCCGGTGGCGCCTAATCCGGACCTTTATTTTAAGTTACGGTATCTGATTTTCCAAATCCTGCGCACAACTCTCCATTCACTTTTATTATGCATTTTCAAATTTGACTCGAATAAATTGTTAATATTTATTTACTGTGCCGGTTTGAATACTGAAACGACGGCAATGACAAAACGACGTAAAACCGACGAACAGCAGAATGGGGACACGGATTGGGAGAACAAAGGGGCTAAGACAGTGCTAATGATGAAAACGATGACGACGACATCATTCCTCCTTTTTTTAATTTATTAAGTACAAAATTGTTGGCAATAAATTTAATATTTAAATACGCTTTTTTATTGTTTATTTTCACTGAGTAATCACTTCCCATCCTTTTAAAATCAGGTTAAAAGGACGCAAATTTAGGCGGGACACGCCCAAAACAATTAATGGAAAAGGAATTAAAAGAGGGGGGGGGGGGGGGGCGGGGGCAAATGTCGGCGGGGAACATTCGAGCGCAAATTGCCCCATTGGGATACGGTATTTTGAAGGGTTGTCCTGCTAGTGAGGGGCGGGGGCAAATGTCGGCGGGGAACATTCGAGCGCAAATTGCCCCATTGGGATACGGTATTTTGAAGGGTTGTCCTGCTAGTGAGGGGCGGGGGCAAATGTCGGCGGGGAACATTCGAGCGCAAATTGCCCCATTGGGATACGGTATTTTGAAGGGTTGTCCTGCTAGTGAGCCAGCAGTCACAGTATCCCGGGTTTCGGCTTATCGTACGTGGCACCATGGACATTTGCACTATGTTCAAAACCCGGTTCAAATCTAAACTAGAGTTGAGCGGTACTGGTACTGAAAAAAAATGAGTACCTGGCACCGGTTCTGACCAGTACCGGTACTAGTGCCGGTTTTCCCATCCAAAAAGTACCGGTTTTTCAACCTGAAAAGTACCGGTACCGGTTTTTTTTAAATACCAAAAAAAGCGTTCGAATGTTTGTATCAATGGTTAATATTTCAAAAATTCTCAAAGAACAAAATTTTTGTATTTCAAATTTATTCAAATAAAAGAATCCAAAAGAAGGACAAGAGCCACTTATACCTTTGGATGAGAGTAGTCAGGTCTGCAACTGTTTCTTGAGTTTGATTCTTATATGGTTTACGGCATAAATAAAAGAAAGCATTACTTTTTTTTTTATTAGTCTTCCGGTGCAAACTTATCACTTTTTGGGTATCCAATTTACGATTCTTCATTACCAATTTTCGAGTATGATAACCCAAACACGAGCTACAGTAATCCGGAACAAGCCTGACTATTTAGAACATATTTCCACATTCTTTATAAAATTATTCTAAGAGCAAAGAAACAGTAAAAATGAATAATTTGACAGAAAATTTTGCGCAAAAAATGACAGATTTTTTGTGAATGATTTTCAGAAAAACCTAATAAGCAAATGGGTTACGGCGGTGCCGATAGGCGCGCCGGGAAAAATTTTGAAAATTTGAAATAGATCTTGACGAAAAAATACCAATTTTTGATGTGTTGGATAAATTTTTTGATAAAACCTAAGTGGAAGGGGTATGGTGGTTTCGATAGTAGGTGCGCGCGCAGCCGTTATTTAAACCATCATAAAGGGCGTCATTTAAAAACCCTCATTATGAAAAATTTTAACAAAAAATGATTCGTAACTTTGTTCCAAATGGAGTGCCGATCCGGAAATCCGGTTTTAAAAACGCCGGATCCGGAACCGGATTTTCATTTTCAAAAATTTACCGGTGGGATTTTTCCGGATAATCCGGAAAAATCCCGTGAGGCCCAAAAAACCCTGACTCCGGATAGGGATCCGGAAAAAACCGGCCGGATCTCACTCCGGTTCCTAGCATCCTAGCACTACTGAAAACCAATAATCATTTTATTTATTTTTTTCGAAAAAGGTGCCCAAACTTTATTGGCGCCCAAAAACGGGCGCCCAAACGTTGGTGGCCCGAGTTATCAGCCCTTTTTAGAAAAAAAAAATTTTCAAGCCTACATTTTCCATTTTTTCATTAAGATCTTAAATTTTCATAATTTCTAACACCACAAAAAGGATAAAAAGCGCAACTGTATTTTTTGAATTATTTTTAATAACGCATTTTTTCGATCTTTTTTTGTTTGTTATTCAATACAAAAGAGAACTGACTGAAAGGAAATGACACTAAATTTTGTGTATGTGAAATTTAAAAATTTTTTTAGAAATTGCTTTTATTTGTTGTTTCGTAAAAATATTTTGACCGTTTTTTTTTTGATTTTTTAGAAATTCCTTAAAAATGCAAATAAGCGAAAGATATACTTACTTTTAATAACCGATCTTTTGAAGAACCAATAAGTTTTTTAAGTAATTAGAAATAAAAAATTTTTTTAAAAGTTTGGTTTTAAATTATTCCCTTTGAAATACTTCACCATAAAAAAAACGTTCCCTAATTAGTATTTCAGACAATAGAATCAATACTAAAAAATTTCCCTATATAAAATTATTTTCCACCTCATCAAAATGACTTCTTTTACAAAGACAGAGTGAGATAAAGTAATAGCGACGAGGGAGAAGGAAGAGGACGAGAGAGGAAAGAGAGGGTATAATTTTTATTTTTTTATTTAAAAAAAATCTTGAAATTAAATCCAAGATACAGTGGGGGAGAGAGTGAGAATGAGAAAGACAAAGAGAGTGTGAAGAGAATGAGACTGAGAGGGCAAACGGGAAAGAAAGATAAAGCTAGAGAAAGAGACGGTGAGAGGGAGGGGAATAAAAAAAAGAACGAAATAAAGGTAGAGTGGGACAAAGAGAGAATATGCGACATGAGGAAAATGAGAAAGAGAGGGAGAGAGAAGCAGTAAATAGGAGAGAGAGAAAGAGGAAGTGAGAGGGAGAAAGGTAAAGTAAGAATGAGGAAGAGAGAGAAGAGGTGAAAGAAGGAGACGAAATGAAAAAAGATAAAGAAGTAAATAAAGAGACAAAGAAATAGAAATAGCAAGAGAAGAACAGAGGTATAGAGAGATTGAGATGAGAAAAAAAGAATAGAGCGAAACGGATAAAGAGGGGTAGGAAAGAAAGAGAAGTAGAGTAAAGGAGAGAAGAAAAAAAGAGATGAGGCAAAGAGTGTGGGTTTTAAACAAAGAACAAAAAATTTTAAACACGTTGATGCCAATATATTTACCGAAAAAAAACCCACATACCTAATCTATAAAAAGAATAGAGAAAGTACTAACATTAACGGTCGGGGTCATTTTGGCGTGGGGCATTTTGGCGTGCCACTTTGGCGTGGCCGTTTTGGCATGGTTGGTTATAACTTTTCTCAAAGGCAACCAAACTAAATATTCTTAGTATCATTCGATGGCCCTAAGTGTTCACTACTAGCCTGAAAATTCAAAAAATTTGCCCAGCTAATAAAAAATTACGTTCAAAAAAGTTCAAAACTTTGAGGAAATTTCCGAACTTTTTTGAACATAACTTCTTATTAACTGGATCAAATTTTTTGAAATTTTGCAAGCTTACAGAGCTTACCAAGAGCTATCGAATGATACCAAGAATATTTAATTTGGTTGCCTGAGAAAAGTTTTATCCAATCACGCCAAAATGACCTGTTTCGAACATTAATCGTTTCGGTATTTTTTCAAATAAAAGCGATTAAGAATTGACGCCAATTAAAAATTGTAAAAGTGTCAATTAAGATAACCCAAAAAATCAAAGAAATTTATAAAGATACTAAAGAGCGGGAGGGCATCGCGAAGCGGTGCCCGGCCGCTCGTAATTTCTAACACCACAAAAAGGATAAAAAGCGCAACTGTATTTTTTGAATTATTTTTAATAACGCCATTTTTTCGCCACTCTTTCCTTTCTGTTATTCATTCATGTCAGAATAATATCGTTGGAAGTTGGTGAAGCAGCAAAAGGAGTAGGCAATTTGCACGACTTTATGCCTGCATCTACTTCGCAGAAATTTTTATTTGGTGGTTTTTACTGAAATTTTACCTGACAAAGACTTTTAAACCATGAAAAACAGTTGAAAATCATATTACCAAAGATTGTTTGAGTAAGCCTTAATAAATAATAATGTTAAAGCATTTGCTGAGGTGTTCCAATTACGCTTCTGAATTTAGGAAGCGCATGTAATGCCGTTTTTGTTTAATGCTTATAGGATACGTTTTACTAACATAAGCTACACATTTAATTTTTTGTGATGATGTACATTCATTCTTACATGTTATATAATTTTATGCCTTACCAATTTTTTACAACGGAACAGTATAAGAACCTTTTTTCATTATTACAATGCTTTTATTTGTTTTTTAATTTTTCACACCCTTATTATGAGCAATAACTGTTTAGATATATCATTTTCACAATACTACAGATTGTATTACACAAATTGATCAGGATGAATACTTTCAACGACGAAAACCCAATTGAGTTAACTCCTGAGGTGCTTACCTTCAAAGGTTGTTTTCTTTCTTTTTGAATGTGCTAGGTCATATTCTTTTTTTAGGGCGACTCGGTCGCATTGGTTCGGTTGCGCTGACTATCAAAAACCGTGAACTTCGTGACGTTTATTTCAAAGTCAAGTCGAATGCTAGCCGTTTCTACTCCGTTCGCCCTGACATTGGTACTGTCAAACCGTACGGATGCGGGAAGGTGATAATTAACTCGAATGATGACAGTCTGGCAAAGTTGGAAGAAATCGAGGCGAACAAGCACAAGTTCTTGATAATGGTTTGTGATTGGGATAGTACGTGTATTGTTAAATTTTAATTTAGTCAGCTGTAGTTTCGGATAAAGCGGTGGAACCGGAACAATTTTGGAAGGGCAAAAAGGAAGGGATGGAAGGCATTTATACAATGAAGTTGAAGGCGAAGGTGAGAAATTTTAATGTGATTTAAAATCCGATTTTTTTCTTTTAATTTGGGTGCACAAAGTGAATTCAACGACTTTGTCTGAAGAGAAGATCATGGCGGCGCCACCAGTGTTAGTGAAGACCGTGCTGGATGAGAAGTCGGAGCTGGTGCCATCAGTGTTGGGGAAGGCCGTGCTGGATCAGAAGTCGGAAGTGGTGCCATCAATGTTGGGGAAGACCGTTTTGGATGAGAATTCGGAGCTGGTGCCATCAGTGTTGGGGAAGACCGTGCTGGATGAGAATTCGGAGCTGGTGCCATCAGTGTTGGGGAAGACCGTGCTGGATGAGAAGTCGGAAGTGGTGCCATCAGTGTTTGGGAAGACCGTTCTGGATGAGAATTCGGAGCTGGTGCCATCAGTGTTGGGGAAGACCGTGCTGGATGAGAAGTCGGAAGTGGTGCCATCAATATTGGGGAAGACCGTGCTGGATGAGAATTCGGAGCTGGTGCCATCAGTGTTTGGGAAGACCGTTCTGGATGAGAATTCGGAGCTGGTGCCATCAGTGTTGGGGAAGACCGTTCTGGATGAGAATTCGGAGCTGGTGCCATCAGTGTTGGGGAAGACCGTTCTGGATGAGAAGTCGGAAGTGGTGCCATCAATATTGGGGAAGACCGTTCTGGATGAGAAGACGGAAGTGGTGCCAGCAACTCCTTCAGCTGTCAATCGTTTTTATGGTATGAGTAACGAGCGCAACGAGTTTCAGAGTTACAGCCTCAAATTGTTTTTTTTAGCACAATACACTGCCGAAATGGTTGGGTTGTTGCTTGAGAAAATGTCGGCGAAGGAAGCCATGCAGTTTCGCAAGGAAATGAACAACATCTTGGGAAAGTATGAGGATAAACTCATTGGCGGATGAGATGGGAACTTCTTTTTTTATATTTCCTGAATCGATTGAAATGAAACTGCTGGGATTTATTGTTAAATTCTTTGTTAAAAAATGCGCATTTCTCAAGTACATTATATAGATTTATGATGGGGGCTAAACTCGGCTGGTTCAATAACATTTAGCGTTGTTGTGTGAATACCCAATTAAATAGAAAAATGAATAACTAATAGTAATAATAGTTAACTGAAAACCCGTTAAAAACCGGATGCGGACGACAACGATGACCTTTTGACCCATTACGTTAAACCGAAGCGCAATTTGTGGGGCTGTTAAAGCGACGTCTGAATGGGGGAGGAGGGCCATCGCAAAAACAGTGGGCTCAATGGGAGGCCGAGGCGATTGGATGGATTGGCCAGCGCACGGAATGTGATCGAAGTTGACAACCAGGAGGATGTGGAGGTGATCGAGATTGACAACGAAGAGGAAGTGAACTGACAATGAACGATTGGGGAGTGGGGCGGAAAGGGGCTTTAAATTTAATGGATCATTTGCATTTGATTATATGAATCTATCTATGTGACAAATTTATGTGCACATTCCAGCCCATCCATTTATTTAAAAAATTATTCATTTTCTCATCAGTGTAAAAAAGTAGGGTAGCACGGGACCGGGGCTTTTGGCAAAAACCGGGACCGGGACTTTTCAGGTTGAAAAAACCGGGGCTTTTTGGCTGGGAAAACCGGGAAAAACCCGGGGCGGGACCGGGACCCGGTCAAAACCGGGGCACTGGTACTCATTTGTACGTTTTTTTTTTCAGTACCAGTCCCGGTCCCGTGCTACCCTATAAAAAAGTGATGATGGCTCAGTGAAAGTGTTATTTAAATACATTTTAACAGATGTGCTCGTTTCTTTCAATATTCTGTCATTATGTATACTTTTTTAATTTTTTGCAATTGTTTAAAGAAAATGAACACCAAAAAGAAATTTGCCAAAATGGTCTCTTCTCTCAAGAAGGAGCAAATTGAAGCTTCTGATGAGTGTCCAACCAATGTGAGTGTGAGCAAAGATTGTATATATGGGTACTGGTTTTACTTTCACCCTAATTTTAAAGGTCACAGCAAATAACATTTGTCTTTTTCTTAGCCCTATTAATTCAGTGAGAAAGGACTATTGACAAATTTAGAGTGCACGATTTTCAGACTGTTCGTGAGCTACAGCAGTCATTTGGTGCGAGTGCCTTTCGAGTCACTTTTGTCCGCCGCGCCTTCTTTTCGCCCATCCGGCACCAGGTAGTTAAATAATGAAGTAGAAGGAAACCGATGAAATTAAAACAATACGAAAAAACAATTTTTGTCTCATTTACATTTCTGTTGCTCTCTAACTCTTTCTATTGTTTCCCTCTTTTCTGCAACGGAATGGACCTTACGACTTTTTCGTTAAAATTTTTTTTTTTTGCCCTTAACTCGTATACAGAAAAACAGTTGAGAAATAAGCTATGTATTAATCCCAGAAAAATAAAGCTGTCTGCAAGCATTTAGACAGAAGGTGGTCTCATCTATTTTGAGACGATGAACCGCCCGAAGCGGGGGAGTCTGAAGGTGACATCTGATGGTGGCCCCCTCGACGTATTGGCCACAGCTTCGCTGGAGACGGGACATTTGGCCGCCCAAAAATACATGGCAGAAAAACAGAACAACACGGTCTTGGATGACGCGCGAATGCATATGAATGCGATCTCCATGGTCTGCATTTTTCGTTCTATCTAATAGTAAGGTAAGATCACGTTTTCTATAGAAAAAATGAGAACAGGGCAAAATCTTGCCACCGAAGCCTGTAGAAACTCCCGAAAATTTTTTTAAAGAAAATTTAAAAAGCGAACAAATGTTGCTGACTTTCTGAAACTTCGGGCGTGTGTTCCGTCGTGATTTCGGGGGCGTTGTTTTGGGATGCACTCGAAAAAATCCCCCCGGAAAAATTGAGTGTAGCATTAATATTAATTTATGTCAAGAAATTTTACCACCTCACACGCATTTTTATCAATGCGTATGATGGCAATAATTTAACAAAAACAAACGTCCTTTTATAGCGCATTTCCCCATAAACATACGTTTAAGTTGCCGAGCCCAAATCTGGGCCTTCTGGTGGCTTGGCAGCGGCAATGTGTATGATGTCTCTTGCGAACGGATGTCCGATAAGAAATGATGTCGCCATTATTGGCCGAGTAATGATGTTGGGTGAAGTGTTGTCTGTCGGAGGCATTTCTGAGAAAATAGTGGCCGCAAAAGAAGTGGGGCTGCAAAATATTGTACTGCCAGAGGATAATAGGAAGGATGTCAAGCCAAATGACATAAGTGGCATTACGCCTATATATGACAGGAACATTGACGAGGCCTACAGATTTTGTTTCAGTATCACTTAATTTTGCTCACATTTCTTGTTTTCAAATCTGTTTTTTGCATTTCTATAAAGCGACTGTTGATTCATGTTTGAAACTTATTTAATTTATTGTCGATCATTTGCTTATGTGACAAATTTATGTGCATAGCCCCATCCATTCCTATTCTTTTCTTTTCCGCAATCGTTTTCAATTAAGAAAATGAACATCAAAAAGAAGAAGCCGCGCCTTCTTTTCGCCCATCCGGCACCAGGTAGTTAAATAATGAAGTAGAAGGAAACCGATGAAATTAAAACAATACAAAAAAAACCATTTTTGTCTCATTGACATTTCTGTTGCTCTCTCATTAACTCTCTCTATTATTTCCTTCTTTTCTGCAACGGAACATAAAAAAAGTTAAATTTTAAGATAAGACCATGGCGCCAGGGGACGGCACCTTTTTTGTGAAAACACCAGTTGGGGTCGCCGTCGGCTTGTCCAAAACCGATTCAACGACAGAAGGTGGTCTCATCTATTTTGAGGCGGTGCACCGCCCGAAGCGGGGGTGTCTGGTGAACTATGTATGTTAAGAACATTGACGAGGCCTACAGATTTTGTTACAATGTCATTTAATTTGGCACACATTTCTTGTATTCAAATCAGTTTTTTGCATTTCTATAAAGAGAATGTTGATTCATGTTTGGAATGTATTTAATTTATTTCGTCCTTCCAATTTTTAGGGGTGGATGAGCCTGGGAACCCAGCTGGGATTTTGAGATAAATGGCAAATTAGGAGGAAACTGATTTTTTCAGTTTCTTTTTTAATTTATAAATATTTAAGAGGTGGGGACTGGCACTGCCGATAGGCGCCACCGTGGAAAATTTTGAAAATTTTTTTTGCTTATCGTTAGGTTAAGGGGAGGACCAAACAAAATTTATGTTTTATATATAAGCAAAGGAAGATGGAGATCAAAAAAAAATAAATTTACAGTTCGTTATTCTTTTTTTATATTGTAATAATTTGAAATTTATGTGGGAGACATTATGAGAATTTTAGCTGGGGAGACATTTTGAGGCGGAGATTGTCTTCTATTTAAGAAAATTCTGCTTTTCAATGTGGTTTGACTAAAAAATTGCTCCAAGAGTATCAATCTTCTTGCCTTTTTGCCATTTTTCGTGACTTTTTGGCGATTTTTTTTTGACTTTTTTATTAGAATTTGCACTTGTTTGGCTTGTCGAACAAATTGTTAAGAAAAAGGGAAAACCCTTTTCGTACCGGGCGGATTCGTACTGCACCGATTCGCTGTTTTGCGTGGGAGCGCAGACAGCGGAGGTTAGACAGTCCTTATACTTATAACTAGGGCTGGGAATTATATTTACGAAAAATCCCAAAATATTTAAATAAATATTTACGAAAAAAGCTTTAAATATTGACGAAAATATTAAAAAAGCCCAAAATATTGACGCAGATATTTATTTCAAAATATAATTTTGCAGTCCAAAAGCGCATTTTTGTTAATAAATAAATAAGCAATAGATTGGCAGCAAATTTTTCATTGGTTAAAGTTGCAAATAAGGTACTTTACAAAATTCTCAGGCAAAAAAACGCATACGGTTGTCAGACAAAAATATTTACTTTTATTACGAATATTTACGTCCAAATCAAAAAATTTAAACGCAGAAATGCTTCTTTTGAGCCCCTTTCTTCAAAGCAGATAAAAAAAATATTTTAAAAATATTAGTAGCATCCCGAATGATGGAGTAGGGCTTCCAAAAACATGGAAATCAATATTTTTTTCCTGAACTCGGAACGGCCTGAAACGCATGAAAACGTGTTTGTTTTTAGCTTGGATTGAAGCTTCTAGGATGGTTTTTAAACCCATATTTTGGCATTTTGTCCATATTTTATGTCCATATTTTGGCGTTTTTGGAAAATTTCATGAGAAAATGCAATAAAACGAAAAATACATCCTTAAGAAAATTGAAAAATTTCAAAAAAGTGCACCATAAAAAAGAAAAATTTGAATTTCTTGGCAAGATTTTGGCAAAATTTCTTAAAACAAAAATAATAATCAAAATTTTTTGTCATCAATTTTTTTAGGTTTTTCTATAAAGTTTAAATTTAAAATTTTTTACTTTTGCTACAAATAGCCATTTTTACCATGATTATTTATTTATTTTTTCGTTTTTTTTGTTTTTTGCATTTTTTGTATTTTTTTATCCATATTTTGGTCCATATTTGGCCATATTTTGACATTTTTCCATATTTTTGTCCATATTTCGCGATTTTTAAACCATGAGCATTTCGCTTTCGCTTTTTATTTTTCCTTTCGCAACATCCCTGGTTCATAACCAATTTTCATAAACGAAGTCATTTCATTATCGTTAGTTGTTTTCGAGATAAATACATCACCTCCCCACGTTTCGTCGATTTTACTTTTTGTCGAATTGCCCAAAAAAGTTATTTCAACAAGCCATTCCGGTTTTTTCACCCAATTAGACATCAATTTCGAACACTCGCGCGATTAAATTTTTCGAAAATATTGTTTTTGGCTGAGTCGACGAAACGCGGGTGCGCCAAATACATAAATATAAAAACTTTAGGTCGGCGCATAACTTTTTTCGGTACTTTCCCATTATATGACCACAAGCGAAAATTTTAAAAAATCAACAAAGGGGCGCGCAAATTCCATATTCCCACTTCTTTGGCGTGAAGATTGTAATTGGTTTTTTAAAATTTTGGCTTGTGGTCATATAATGGGAAGGTACCCTTTTTTCCGACACTGTATTTAAATATATTTTTTCAATTTTTTTTATTCCTTTTTTCTTTTCTTTTTTCTTATTGCATATTCGCATTTATTCACATTTGACTGATTGAATTTGACATGGGCCTAAAAAGAATTTGAAAAAAATCATTTGATAAATAGAGCCAATGTTTGTATGAATTAATACATTTTGGCAAATATTTTGTTACTTTTTTGAAATGGACAAAAAAAAATTTGGTTCTTATTTCGGCAATTTTTTAATCCTTGTAAATTTGGCCAATTATTAATATTTTAATTATGTTGGAAATTGCCTTATTTCAATGCTCAATTGCAACATTCCCTCCACCTTTTCCAAAGGAATCACTGCCCGAGAAACATTGGCCGACCCTTTTTCTCCCATTGCGTCGGCCCAAAAGGGGCAAACATTGGCCATGGCCAACCCTTTGGCCGCTTCCATCTTTTTAAATGTAATTAAAATGGTCTTTAATTTCAATAATTTGTGTTTAAAATTGGTTTTCCCTTTCTTAATTAACGTTATTTTTAATTTTTTACTAATTTTTTGTGGTCGGTTGAATCGCAGCGCAATTCAATGCACAAACGGACAGAAACATTGAGGCGAATGGAGAATTGTTGTCCATTTGAGTTGAACCATTTGAGGGCAAAGGAGGCCAACTGAGAAAGGCATCGGCAAGTGCCGAGCAGAAAAGAAATATTGCCACTATTGGTAGGCTAAAAAGGAAAGGCATTTTTAAAGGTTAACAAAGGCAAAAATCCGAGAAATTTGTTCCCCCGAATTTTTGGCCAACCCCAAAATTTTCGACCGCGGCAACTTTGCCGACTGTCAGCAGTTGACCTGTTGCTGCTGCAGTCCCTGCTCAATTTCGTGCGCACTTATGCAGACCAAACGTGCCATTTCCAAATTGACCACTTCCAATGATGGCATTTTTATTTTGTCAACAATTTTCACAAAACTCTCAAATAATTCTGTCGCGCATTGTGCGCTTGGCGCCCATTTGTCGAATAGTTTCAGTTGAACAACTTTGGCCAAGTCGACTTGGTATTGATCATGGACACTGAATGAATCAGTTTTTAAGCGAATAAAGGCAAAAGAAAGATCAATGTAATGTCCTCCTTTCTTCTTTTTGTTTACATCAAAAGCAGAAATAAATTACCCTTAATTAATTAAATGATTTTCTCCTTAATACATTTGCTTTTACCGTTCAATGGCATCCAAAACATTTTCCAAGGCCTTTAATGGTGCCAAATTGAAGTTGATGCTAAGTTTGATGAGTGGTGCACTGCTGCTGCTCTTCGATTTGGCGAATTGATCGGCCGATGTTTCAATGGGAAAACGACGGATATCAACAGTCAAATCATTCTGGAACAAATTAGGCCAATTACATAATCTGTTTATGCATTGCCATTCATTCTCCCTCCTCATTCCGTGACCGGTTAGCGTCGTTGGATATAAATTTTCACAGAAGCAACTAAACTAAACTAAAAAAGCGAAAATTTCGGAACTTTTTTGAACATAACTTTTTATTAGCTTGACCAAATTTTTTGAAATTTTGCAAACTTATAGAGCTTACAAAGAACTATCGAATGATATTAAGAATGCTTAGTTTGGTTGCCTCTAAGGAAAGTTATATCCAATATTATCCAACGAGGCTAATGGCGAACTATGGTTTGGCGCTTTGAAATAACGGTAAATCCCGGAATTAGGGTTGTTTAAACGGATTCTACGGTTTCAGTTTTAGTTCGATTAACCTAAGTGTGGTTTTCGGTTCGGTAAGATTTCCCAGCGGTAATGAATGCCTTTTCGTTTGTCCCGTCTCATTCCCGCAATAAATTTGACTTTAATTGGCCACAATTTGGAGTTGACAACGTCCAATTTAGTGCGAACTTTGGCAGGGATTGACCATGGGCAGCAAATGTTGTGCACGCATTTGACACTGTCCGTGCTGCGCTCCATCAGTTTGGCCAATTGCGTTTCCTCAGGACGGAGTTGCACATTATTGGGCAGCCGAATCAGTGAAAGGCCTACGGGGACAAAGGGAAAAGAAAAGGGCCAACAAATAATGATGAACCAATAAAAGAGACTAATTAACAAAACAATTAACACTGTTAATTTAATGATTCATTAAAATGATAATATTTTCATAAGAAATTAAAAATATATGTATATTATAATCAGATAAATAATTTTAAATAAATATTTTTAAATGTTTCCAATTTTGAATGGACCTTTTAATTGGCAAAGAATGCCGAACAGTTTGTCCACGTCAATTTTCCATGTCGAAAATAAGTGAATTTCGCTGAAAAATTTTCCATGGTGTTCGACCATTAAAGTGACCAATCGTTCCAACAGCTCATAGCCATTACGACGTCGGAAATCAATTTGAATAAAACGCTTAAATTTAAGTGCGATAATAAATCGATTGAATTTCACGGATATTTATTCACTTTTTCATTTGATTCTGAGCAAATCTTCGCAATTTGCCGATCCATTTTGAACACGTTAAGAGTGGCCAATTGTCTGATCGCCGCTTGACGCATTAGCGGGCAAACAAACTTAACTTATGTAATCAGACACAGTAACCCAATTAATGCTAATTACCAAATTGGCTATGCCTATGGGCAAATAGCGCCACAGGGAAGGGTCAACAATTTTCTCGCCAATTAAAATTTGCAAATCGCGGCACAACGACGGAATATGCGAATCGATTAAGAAGGGGTCCATTAAATAGGTGCGATTGGAAGGTATTTATGAAGAAATACACACAGGAACATATATATAGAAAATGGTTTTTGGCATAAAAATACTTGGTGAATTTATGCGACAATCGATAAGAGAAATTCAAATGTTGGCAAAAACACGCAAAAATAAACAAACAGATGATCATTCACAAAACCAAAGGAAAAGAGTGGGGGAGTAGGAAATGTTTTTTTCATATTTTTAACGGGTAAAAATTCACTTTTTTTTTGTTTGTTTGTTGTTGTTTCCCATTAATTTGTTTGTTTCCTTTTCAAAAATGTATAGTTTTTTCTTTTATTTTTCTGATCAGTGATCGCTTTCCGTCCGTTTTTCATTTTTTCGCTTTCATTTTGGCATTTCCTTCTCTTCTGTCACCAATTGCTCATAAAACATCCCTCGCAGCCTTCCGCTTCTCCCATCATACAGCAAAGCTTCACGGCACCGTCCATTGTCGTCTCTTTGGTCGGACGACACACTTTGAGACATTTCTGACAAATGAGCAGCAAATAATCAATCATAAAAAACAATTAAATTGCATATGATTTTTAAACATATTTCATCAAATTATTCTTATAATATTATATTTTTAATTTTTCATTACAGGTCCTTCCGTCGTCGTCTTCGCCTTCTCTTGAGTTTCTACCGATGTTAAAACTGACTAAAAGTTTTTCTTTTTTAAATTATTTTTAATAATTTAAATTAATAATAAATTCGAACTTCTAAATCAAATAAATTAATTTACAATCGAAAATTCTGAAGAGGGAAAAATGAGCGCGGGTCGAGCAATTAAAATGAGAGCAGCAAAGAAGAAAAAGAAGAAAGTGAAGTTGTTCATTTGAGAACGAACATAAATTATAAATTAAATATTAATTCAAAATTTTGGAATTAAATTAAAATTTAATAATTAATTTAAAAAGGAATTAATTAAATTAGCTAATTAAACGGTGAATTAATTGGTCAATGTGTGCTGTTGCAGCATTTAAAAAGCTTATTTTGTCTTTTCATTGTTATGCGTCATTCTTTTGTTTACATTGAAAAGGGAAATGGAAAATGTGCATAAAACCAAAGCTTATTCACCCTTTTCTTACAATGAGAAAAAGAATTCAGCAAAAACAAAAGGAATTTCTTTTTTTTATTTATATTTGTCATTAATCAACGGTTATTAATTGTTTTAATGGTAATTAACATTTACAGTCTTTTTTGTGATACCGTATTTATAAATTTTTTAAACATATAATGTATAATCAGCTAATAAATTGTCAATTTTCAAAGTCTCAATGCTGCCGCCCTCAGCTGCGCCATTCTGTCCCCAATTCGTTCATTCCGCTGGCGCTGATGAGCGAATGACTGTTGCGCCAATTCGACCTGAAAAATGGGACAAAAAGATTTTTTAAAATTAAATTTAAATAAAATTCAACGAATTTCATATTTTGTTGAAATTTTAATTATTTTGTGTCCCTTGATTTAAAAAAAAAACACCTGCACTTTGCCGTGCAAAGTGCGCGTGCCGATGTGCCCACGAAGGCGCACGCGCGCGCCATTGAACAAAAATTCACTGGCGAAATGCAACTGAAAAATTTAAAAATGGAGGGGGGAAAATACGGAAGAAATTAATACAAAAAAGGTATTTTAATTTAGAATAGGTGATGTGCTCACTTCATTTCGTTCAAGCAAAAGATGGTCGGCAATGAGATTCAGGTGAAGATTGATTCCGTTGCTTGGAATTGCCTCAAAAAATGTTTATTTAATTGCCAAAGCAATTAAAATTAAAAAGGAGTTTTACAAATTAATTTGTCACAATTCGCAAATGGACTAAATTAGGGTTGCGACGCCGACCCCGTCCCCGATATTTGTTGCCTTTTTCGGGATTCCCCGTCCCCGACCTAGTCTTCCCCGCATTCCCCGTACCCCGACCCTATTTCCCGAGTCGGGGAAAATATACACCCCAAAGAGTGACATTTTCTGAAAGAAAAAAGAACAAATTTGTTTGAGTTTTGAATTTTCTTATCATTTTGCCAAATCGCTTGATGGTGAAAACATATTTGACAAAACTTATTTTGCCGTTCTTTATATAATGTACAATCTTTAAATTTCCATTATTTAAAAATTTATACTACCACTTTCCATTGAGGTAAAATTAGAAAATATTGCTGCCTGTTTTAAAATTTTTCCCGCGGCGTCTGTCGGCAAAAGGGTTGGGCGAAATTTGGACTTGCTTTTCGAATTTTAACTTAGAGTTTCGAAAAAAAAATTAAATTGTTTCGGGTCCTTCATCGAATTTCGTCCATC
Source organism: Heterodera filipjevi (assembly GCA_039877585.1). Classification (NCBI taxonomy): domain Eukaryota; kingdom Metazoa; phylum Nematoda; class Chromadorea; order Rhabditida; family Heteroderidae; genus Heterodera; species Heterodera filipjevi. The sequence goes on along the minus strand of JBDPZO010000001.1, from coordinate 10,638,950 downwards.
CCTGGTCGGCACCGCCGGACACTCCAAATGTAATTTAAAAACCTCAAAATGGTCTTTACACTGAAAATTTGAAAATTTTTCCTGGCAGCACCTATCGGCCCGCCGATAGGTATATAAAATAATTTCAGGCGCACAACAAAATATTACCAAATTTTTTGAGCAATCTGATCAGCAAAAAAAAGTCAGACAAATTGGTTTTTGGTGCAAAATTTCAAAAAATTTTGAATTTTTGAAAATTTTTTATTCCCGATTCCCCGTTCTCCGACGATTTTCTCTTTCCCGTCCCCGACATTGCGTTCCCCGCATTCCCCGTTCCCCGAATTTCTCTTCCCCGGCCTCGGGGTCGCAACCCTAGACTAAATAATGAAAAAAAAACGAAAGAAATGTTTTTAATTATTAAGAGAGCGCGATTTAAGGCCAATTCCAATTTTTGTTTATGCGCTAATTAGGTGCCGATTAGAATTGTCTTTGTGCGAAACTGTGCTCTCTCCCATTCCCATATTATTACGATATGCAGTCGTTTCGCCGTTTGTGCCGAATGGAGGAAATTCTGTTGGCGTTCTGTCTCCTTTTGGGCAAATGCCATTTCAAATTGTCATTATTCCCAAAAAAGCATCGCGCACCTTTGCGTAGGGAATGCCCGCAAAACAGACGGGCAAACCCGCGACCAAATCGGCCAGCAAAGGGTCAGCACTGAGCAAATGTTGGACAGAAGAGGGAGGAGAAACAGAAGCACACGAAGGGGTGGCCTTGGCAAAAGAAAATAGGGAAAAAACGGATGAATGATTTTGCATTTTGAGGGTTTTCTCGTGAAAAAATTACATTTCCCACCGTTTTATTCTCATCGTTCACTTCCATCGCATTGTTTGGCGTTGTCATTTTAAATTTAACCCAAATTAATTCAAAAATATGTAAAATTTAAATAAATCAATCCAAAATGGTAATTTTTATTAATTGTCGATCTCTAAATTGGCTATTTTCCATTGATCATTTGTGCTTATAATTAGAGACAACGAGTGAACCGCGCAACCATTGCCCATTTTGGGGGACCGCCGACGGCGGAGATTTAATCTCCGCCGTCTCACCATTTTGGGGGTGCGGGGTGGGCGACCTTCGTGAACTGCCATGTTAAGTTTGTCGAAGGAACACGAATATGTGAGAGACGATCGGGGGACGACTTTTTGGGTAACATTTTACTTATCCTTAGAAAACAAATTTGAAGTTCCTGAAATTCGGTCCGAGTTTATTTCATCGCCGTGCATTTCGTCGCCGGCCATTTTGAACTGACATAATTTTTTTTCTAATCAACCAGTTTTAACAAAACAATTATTATCAGGAGCTTTTGAACCACCAATTTCATTTGGTTCAAAAATATGGCCCAGCGACGAAACGTACGGCACTGGACTGGGCGGTTCCCGGAAACTCGGGAGGCACCAATATTCCGGATTGGGCATGTTGAGGAGAGATCGGGGAAAGGCGAAAAAATATTGGAGATTGACGGGGGGGGGGGAGGAGGGTTCCGGGGTCGGGCCGAATTCAGACTTAAATTTGCAATAAAATATTATATTGTAATTTTGATTTATATATAATCTTTTTTTGGGATACAAAGTATATAAAACTTTGAATTTATGTGATCAAAGCGAATAAATCTGATATAATTTCAGCTATTTGGCCCTTCCCTCCCCTTTTCTTCCTTCCATTCCATCCATCTTCCCCCTTCTCCTTTCCTCCCCCAAAATTTGTCTCCCCATTGCTTCCTTCGCCTTCCCTAACTTTGTATCCAAACAATGGAAAATATTGGGTGGGAATTTTAAGGGAAAAGAAAGACAGCCGTGTGGGTCGTCGTCGGTCCAATGTCGTGAAGTGATGGCCAAATAATGAAAGGTTATTATTTTATTTTGCTTTTGAATATATTTGAATTCGATATGAAAGCACAAAAAATTAAATTATTTGGCAAATGCCTTCCGGCGGCATTTATAAAGGCAAAATGAGCAGCAGACGATTTGCCGACAGACCATTTTCCGGCACAATTTATTGTCCAAAAACAGTTTCCAAATGGCGCCTCTTTTCTCGATGACCGTCTCATTCTGCGAATTCATTAAAATATTGTCATTTTCATCTCTTTGTAATGTACTCATTTCTTAGGACCATTAAAATTGTTTAGCTGATCATCGCTTAATTAGTCAATTAGGCCACCAATCAAACCAATTGCGGCAGTCAGTCTCAGCCCATTTCTTCATGCCCATAAAAAGCCATTCATTCTCTTTTTTGTTTTTGTCCCATTTTTTAAATAAAAAAATTATATTCATTAGTAGCCATTATCCAATTTTTTCAATGAATTTCTATATGAATATTTCACCGTTCTTTCACTGAGAGTTTAAGCCAACTTGTTGTCCCATTAATAATTAAACGCAATCAGCAAAAAAAAATAATTAAAATATCTTTTTTCACATAATTTATTCAAATTAATCATTTAAAAGCGTATGATAAAGAGAGAGAATTTACAACAAAAAATAATTTAAATATGAAAAAATATAGCAATTCAAGAGAATGTTTTAAATGAGAAAATGGACAAACCAAAAAGACATCAAATAACAGCAAAAGATAAGAAAATGTGAGGGTATGGCACTTGGACAACGGCAGGAAGACTTTTTCCACAAACGGAAGTCGAATTGGACAAAGACGACAGAGGGGAAGAGATGGACGAACGACCAAATGGTGCAAGGCGACGGAGAAATGATGCAAGGGCGACAAATGGGGGGCGAAAATTGTGAATCAATGTTAATATAAATAATACCCAGGTTCATTGCCCCCTAAAAATGGGATTCCAAATCTAAACCTAACCAAGCCTTTTCCCTTTCTCTGATTTACGTTCTGTTTTTTCATTCATTCGATCATTTCTTTATGTTATTTTGGCAAGGCACAATAAAAATGGCATTTGCAAAACATATGGGAATAAAATGAACAAGTGTAAAAATGTGATTGATATGCTGTGTAATCTTCTGTAAAATGTGAAAGCATCACAAAATCATATTGAAAATGGCCCTTTTCTTTTCTTAAATAGTTTCATCCGCCAATTTCCCTTTGCCCTCCGTTTGGTCCTCCGTGTTGGCAACTTTGAGCAGCATAAGGACGGCATCCTTTGCCACCTTTTGCCCGGGGGTACAAAAAACGGAAATGGCAATGCCATCAAACGGTGCCCTGAAAACATTCCATCATTCATATTTTAAAATAAGCTTATCCTTCCTCCCAAATTACCGTATGATAAATTCCATTTTCATGGAACTCATTGCCACGAGGGGTTGGCCCTTGGCCACCGGATCGTTCGCCTTCACAAAAACTTTGTCGACCAGCCCAGGAATCGGACTCAGTGCCTTTCCATCAGTGACACCGTCCAACAATGGCACATTGCCGAAAGTGCCGTCCTTTTGCGCGATGAACGGATTCGGCCATTGATGCTCGTCCAATCCGAAAATCTGGTAAAAGGGGAACCAATTTTCCTCTGAAAATAATGGTATGTTTTCCAATATTACTCCTTCTCTTATCGAAAAAAGTTGTGCAAAGTTTTTTGGCGCATTCACTGAAAATTTCCCCTTTTTCAAGTCGCCCGTCTCAGTACCGCCAGTTCCCTCTCCAGCAAAACGGCGGTGCACTCCCATCGTTTGCGCTCGTCAATTTCCAATGCAAATTGGACCATTGCCTTCTCTGTGTTCGGTGTTTTGTCGTATTTTACGGTAGTGACTCGGACAGTGTGCTCTTTTTCGTTACCGTCGGCAAACTTCAAAAAGAAATAAAAAATATTTTTTCTTGAGATTTTTTAGCGAAACATTTAAAAATTTCGGGGGAGGGGGTCGGAGGATGAGCTCCTCCTCCTCTGAACCCGATCCCCTCGCACTCATTTTTCGACATTAGGTCTTTACAGTTCGAGTCGGGTTAGGGTTCGGGGGAGGATCGAAGGGGAGAGGATGAATATTCGTAAAATAAACTGTGCCTGAACTATTCTAATTATTTTCGCAACAATTTATTAAATAAATTGGCTTAAAAACTGTCTGAATCGATGAAAACGCGCATAAATCGATGTGAAAAATGCATGCAAATGAGGGGAGGGGGTGCATTTTCTCCCCGTTCAGTTGATTACCTTCAAAGTGATGCGAAAGAGTCCGTCCCGTTGAATGTCCACCTCGACACTCTGTTCAGCATCCAAACGGACTGTTCGGCGTGCCGAATGATTCAGCCGGAAAAAGGCGGGCGCCGCGAGGAATGGACTTTGGTGGGCAAAGGACGGCGAAGGGGCGGCGGCACAGAGCGAACGGAACTGAAAAAGGGTCGATAAGCGAAACGAAGGATGCTTTTCAACTCAAAAAGCTTTAGTTCTTTCAAAAAAATTATAACTTTTTTATAAATTTTCTCTCAAAAGCTCTATTTCTTGATTTTTAAATGGTAATTGAATTTCTTAAATAAAATGCCAATTGAAAATATGATTTTTTGTAATTTCTAATAAAAAAAAATGCGCCCACGAAATAAAAATTCAGACTCAAAGTGCCCCTCCTCCTTCACTGAGTTTTAGGGTAGGATCGCGTTAAAAAAATTTTGAAACACTTATCAAGAAATTTCACATTTATTGTTAAAACGCGCGAGAAAGAACAAAAAAAAAAAAATTATTTTTTTTCAAAGAGTTTTTTGTCGTCTGGAAGAGTCTGTTGATGCCAATAAAAAGGACAGCTAAAAAACGGACTCTGGACAGCAGAAGTTGGGCCAACGCAGCCTCGACAAGCCGTTCGCTATTGGCACTTTCCCGCCCATTTGGCGACACCGCGGGCGATTTGCAATTGGCCAACAGTTGGTCAATGTGTTCCGCGACAAAGTCCGTGTACACGTCGCCACCACGGAAGCGTTCGTGGGCGAGGCAGGCGCGGACGAAGCGTACGTTGTTGCACAGTCCGCCGATGCGCGTTAGTCTGAAGGGGGGGGGGGGGGGGGTAGAGAACATTTTCCAAAATGATCATCCTACGAATTGCCTGTTTTCTTCTTGAGGAGAAATCGTAGAACGGAAGGGCATAAAAAACGCAGCCAGATAACCAAAAACCCACGGAATTTTTTAGAATTATAATATTTTTTATGGATTACCCGATTACTCCCAATAGCTTATTTATTATTCCAAAAGCATTAAAAGCTCTGAATAAACCAATTTTGTGTAAAATTTTTTTGTAAAGAATTAACAAAATATAAAAAAAGGTTCGAAGACCAAAATTCTCTAAAAATTTTACAAAAAGATTTGGTCTTATTTTTTCATGAAAAAGACCCCAATGCACTCACCTAAGCCCTTCGTCCAATCGTCGGATGGCTTCCAATCGGTCGGCCCCCCAAGCGATCACTTTGGCCACCATCGGGTCGTAGTGGACACTGATCTCGTCTCCCTCACGGACGCCCGAATCGACACGCAAATTCGGCACCGAAGAAGGGAAGGAAAGGTGCTCGAGTTGGCCTAATTGGGATGGCACAATTAATTTGAAAACGAAAATCTCGGCTAACCCGCAGTTGGCATAAAGCCCGCTGCACTGTCCTCCGCATAAATTCGCGCCTAAATTTTGGATTTAGTGTATTTAAGTCAGAGATGGATCAGCAAATAGATCCCTGTCAAGGACTTATTGGGTCCGGAATTACTGACTTTCATAATTGAATTAAATTTTGGTATTAATTTTTAAAGAAAATTAAACAAATAAAAAATTACGCCCTCTACGCCAAGAGACACCTTTTACATCATAACCTGCTAAATTCGTCAATTTGAATTTTCTACTTTTTTTTTCTCAGTGGCGCCTGACTCACTCAGATTTTCTCAATTTTAAATTCACGGCAAAAAAGATGAAATTTTCAGAAATAAGAATCCATTCATTTGCTTTTACCTCCACGGCATGTCCATTCAGCACAATTTGCTCCTGCGTAAGTGGAAGAGGCTCTCCCTGGGCCACCCGAAATTGCCATTGGACCAAGTCGAGACCGGTGATCGCCTCAGTGATCGGATGTTCCACCTTATGGGGCAAGGGGACAGGAAAAATTGAGCAAATTGAAACAATTGCAAATGACATTAATTGCTAATCCTTTTTACGAGTGCACTTAATCCACCCGATCTTATCCTTTCCTAGTTTTGGACGAAAATTTACAAGAAAAATATTCGCTAAATTTGATAACGTTGTAAAAATTTACCTATCCAAATTTTCTGGGTTTTCTTAGATTTATTTTTTCGGTGAGGAAATGATATGGAGAAGCGAAAACGGCCTCCTTTTTATACTTCCCACCAGCAAAAAAAAAGAAAGGAGGGGGGTGGGTTTGACAACAATTAGTAATTGTTGTTCGACCGACTTGCAGCCGTGTGTTCATCTCCATGAAGTAGAATTGCGCGTCCGCCGGGTCCATGATAAATTCCACCGTCCCCGCCCCCACGTAGCCAACCGCACGTGCCGCCTCGACGGCCGTTTTCCCTTTTGAAACACTTTGCAAAAATTTGGAAAAAAAAATGCAAAATGAATCCAAAGACATTGATCACAAATATGGGCACTATTCGGGCGGAGCAGTTCGTTTCCCCCCCCCGCCCCCCTAGTAAGCAGATACCTTAAAAACAAATTTTCACAGGTTTGAGGGATGCAACCCAAACTTTCGCCGCCGAAATTTCGCCGGGACAACCATAATTTCTGAAGTAATAAAATTTTTCATCAATTTTTGGAATTCAAAAATTTTTCAATTCTTTTTACGAAAAACACCTTTATTTTCTTTGGGATTTTAGATAAATCAAGCTTTTTTTGAAAAATTTTTCGGGCACGGCGTAATTTTGTCCTGTTCCGGGTTAGAGTTACTACAAATATCGCAAAATATAACAGAATTCCCTACTTTTTCTTATACCATTCATTTTGTCTTTCCTGGGTTTAAAAACCATCGCTTACCAAGCCAATGTCTCGTCGCCGGGGTTAGTCCCGGCGCCGGCGCCTCTTCGATGATTTTTTGATGTCTTCGCTGAATGCTGCAGTCCCTTTCCCACAAATACACACAATTTCCGTGAGAGTCGCCAAAAATCTATTAAAAAGAAATATCCAATTATTCCAAAGGAAGGAAAAATTCTTATCCCCGGACCGACCTCGAAAAAAGTCGAATTTCGGGGCGAGGGGTGGGAGATAGCCCAACTTTTGTGTTACCCTAACTTCGAATTTCCTTTCCCGTTTCCGTGTTCACTTTTTTCTGAATTTTATGTTTACAACGCCTTGACCTGCACTTCGACGTGTCGTGGTCGCTGCACATACCGTTCCAGGATCATGTCCGTGTTGCCGAACGCTTTCTGTGCCTCGGAACGAGCGGAGGCCAAACATTCGGAAAATTGCGACTCGTCAAGCGCAATTCGCATTCCTTTACCACCGCCCTGAATTTGATGTATTGAAAACTGATGGTCACAGCGGCTCATATATATTACCAAGTAATAGACAAAAAATTTTCTCAAATATTCCTCCCATTTAAGCGCATTGTCATAAGAACTTTCGAATGAAATCAAAGAAAAATTAAACGATTTTTGTGACAAAAATTTTGAAATCTTTCCCTTTTTAATTGTATTTAAAACGTTTGTCCCATGGAGAGGAATTGAACCTTCACCCGAAATTTTGCTGAAGTTCTCTCTTTACCATTGAGATGAAATACCATTTTTCAAATGAGCCCAAAAAACAAGTCGATGATAAGGTTTTATAATTACGTTAAGGTTTACGAAATAATTGTTCTTTTAAACAGACCCCACAAACGGCCTTCATCATAATTGGAAAGCCTAAAAAATTTTCCACCATATTTTTGTTTTATTTTTTAAGTTTTCACCAATTTCGCAGGCCTGCTCCAACAAATGCGCATCATTCTGTTCCGCTCCATTGTATCCCTTCACAACGGGAACATTCGCCTTAAATTAAATTGGATTTTAATTGAAAAAATTATTATATGACCGCTTTCATACGATCTCAAAAAAAAAAAAATCAATCCAAAAATGACTTTTTTTTCCTCGACGTTCTTCCTATTACATTGGCATTATTCACCTCTATCATAATGCTTTTTGCCCTGTTTTTCATGCCCATCGCGCGAATAGCCTCTGCTGACGGTCCCATGAAAATAATTCCGTTAGTTGCGCATTGCTCCGCAAAGTCGGCATTTTCGCTCAAAAATCCGTAGCCCGGATGAATGGCATCGGCACCGGCGGACTGTGCCACCTTTTAAGGCCAATTTAAAATGTTTTAGTTGTTGTGCAACTTTCAAAATCCATGCTACGTGAATAGCAAAACAAGTGTACCTCAACAATTCGATCTGCGCAAAGGTAACTTCGCAAGGCACTCGCCTCCCCAATACGATACGCTTCGTCAGCAAATTGGACGTGAAGCGATTTAGTGTCCGCATCGGAATAAACCGCAATCGTCTAACGGAAAAAGGCAAAATTTAAATATGGAAAACACTCAACTGAAAACAAAAACATTCATTCGATTAATACAATTTTTGTCAATTTTATGCATATTCCAACATTGTTTGAGTATATTTTGACCTTTATGCCCATTTGTTTGGCGGTGCGCATTATGCGTAGCGCAATTTCGCCACGATTTGCCACCAGCACTCGGCCAATTGTTTTTTGTGGTGCTTTTGTACAATAATAAGAAAAATGATGCGAATTCGTTGTTGGAAATTTTAATTGGACAGCGGAAAAGCATTTGCGGCGACAGTTTAAGTCGAAAAGCCAACATCGTCTGCTAAGAATCACCATAATAATTTTTGTTTCCTGCCAAAAATGCTACCATAATAAATAGATTTTTAACCATGGCAGCTAGAGGGATTCGAGGTTTTATGGTTCTTTTTTTTTCTGCGTATATGATGTAAGTAAATAAGTTATAATGAGCGAAAAAAATGCATTCACGAAATTAAATTGACCAAGAATAGTCAGGGGCCTTATTCCCGTCTTGCGGTTTAGTTAATCGTGGTCTCCTTTTGTGTTGGGACGCAGTTGGCGGGACGCAGTTGACCTTTTTCGCGTAAAAGGCTTCTGAGCGCTTTTTTAGCATGGCTGGTTGAGTCCCGGGCGGATTTGGACACTTCAGTCCCGGCATTTTTTAGCCTAAATAGGGCAAGCGCGCCCCTTATTCTATTTCGAAAATGGTCGAAATGACGATTCGACCCCTAACCTCCCCCCCCCCGTAAGAATGTTTCACGACTAAAAAAATAGATAAATGATTTTTCAAAAAATGGGAGGAACAAAGCAAATAATGCCGTAATTTTGGAGTTGTTCCTTTTTTGAACAACTTTTCGGCATTTTTCGTCCAGTTTTTATCACTTATTTTGCATCTATTTTGGGTGTTTTTCGGGTTTTTAGCGCTTATTTTGCACTTTTTTTACACTACTTTAGTACCTATTTCAGTGTTTTTAGCACTTTGGCACAAATTTATTCAATACATAAATTGGTCATTTTTGCTTAATTCAGGATTTTGTTATTTTAAACTCACCTTAGCCCTCCCTTCATCTTTGGGCATGAGTAATTTTTTCAAAGGACTGCTTCCATGGCTTTCCCTCATGGCGATCGGTCCTGTTGCCGTCCAATATTTCCTGCGCGTGAAATTTGAGCAAAAAAAGAAGGGACGGGGCGAATTGCAGTTTCTTGGCTCTGATGCAAGTACAGCGTTAAGATTATTTGACTTTTTTCTTTTTTGCATTCTTTTCCCACAGATCCCTCACTCGATAAAATGTATAAAGCGATGGTGCAGGACCAAGACTTGGACAGTTGGGAAAATGTCCGTGGGCCGAGGTCGGAAGAGAATAACGCCCAATATGAGGAGGCCAAAGCGCGCCGAAAGGCGGAAATGGACGCCAAACGGGAAATGGTGAGCAAAAAAGGGAACGGTTTTCCGGCATTTGGTGAGCCAATTGACTTTTACGGATCCAATCAATTTTAATGAGTCCAACAATAATTGCATTCACTTTTAATCACTATTTTCTAAAGTTTGGCTTTTTTTTTTAGTTTCGTGCCAGACGCGATGAGTTCAAGCGGAGGATGGAGCAACAGCAGAAATAGGGTTTTTTTGTCAGAAGACGATTTTTTTTTTGTTTTCATAAGGTTTCTTCAATAAAATTTTCTTTTATTGTCTTGAAAATTTATATTTTTGTTTTACACAAACTATAATATTTGTTTTTCCTTTTCATTGACATTTCGGTCGACAACATTTTTCTTGCTGACAAAAAAAAATAGTTTAAATACGCAACAAAATGTCTTCCCGTGTTTCTGTGAGCAGCACCGCCTATTGCAAAATGGTGCTTCACGCCATCAAATATCCACACTGCGCTGTCAGGTGCGGTGAATGGTGCCGGCTAATTCCTCGTTTTTTTTTTTTGTCTCATATTGTTATGGAGAGAGCTTCAACCTTTTTATAATAGATGAGAAAAAATTTTTTGAAAATTTTCCGTTTAATTTATGCCATGAGAATTTTTTTTTTGCCTTCCTTCAGAGGTGTCCTTTTGGGCAAACGCAGTGGCGCACGGGCCGCAAAGGCGGCCGAAGAGTCAAACGTAGGAGAGGACACTGCAGCCGACGGATCGTTGGCCATTGCCGAGTCGACCGTCGAGGTGGTCAAAAACGGGGTCGGGATGGCCTTGACGTTGTGCTAAATACCTTTTTCCCTGAAGCAACTAAATTAGATATTCAAAGTATCATACATCGCCTTGACAAGATATGTCTCAAAAAATTTCTTCTTTTTTACAAAAAAAAAACTGGTCTAGCAACGGGTGGGTGTCAACTGGACGACTGACAATGAACAGGGCGACAGCCAAATTTTTCGATCCTAACTCCTTTTATAGTTGTCAGAATTATATGATTCTGATATTATTTTCAAGCTTAACGAGTATTGAAGCTATAATTAAGCAATTGCTAAGCGATTGAACAAAAAACAAAAATTTTATGGTTTTTCAAGTTTTTTTGTTACAAGTTTTGTGAGTTGTCCAACTGCTTAGAAAGGCTTAATCATCATTCAAAACGAGAAGAGCTTTATTTTATAATAGAAATTCAATTCTTGACAGCTATAAAAGGAATTATGACCGAAAAATCTGAATGGCGCCTAGTTGTAACGGTCCGCTAGAAACGTGCGTTTCTTAACATTAGTTCGAATGCTTTGAAATTTTCTGGCTTCTGAGTCTGGTGGATTGAATCTTCAGTGAGATACTTTTTCAAAATAGATGAATCAAGTTTTCTTAGTATCATTCGACGGCACGAATGCTCTATTATACTCTCAAAACTCACAAACAGCAAAATTCAAAAATATTGTTAAGCTATTCCTAATAGCTTCGATGATTTAAAATTTGTGATATCAAAAAAAACATTCAAGACAGATTCAAAAGACTCGCGATTCAGGTCATTTCAACTGAATTACCAAATAAAATCCATGGGGGGGGGTATAACGGAAAAGCATTTAAGTATTTGATATCGTCCTACACTGTTTTTAATTCCTTCCTTTTTTGGGTTGTCGATGTTGTGCCGGCCACTCATTCGCCCGTCTTGGCGCCGACCATTGAGGCGATGTTCGTCCACTTGGAAGTTTTTTGTCGAAGCGTGCGGAAGGGGACGGACATTGTCGGGCTGTACTTTTGCAATCAGCTGTTGACCAACAACGGGTATGTGATGTGATCGGTTTTGGAAAAAAATGGATTTATGGCAATATTTGGTGGCTGAAAAAGGTAACCAGCCGATTTCGGAGAGGAATTCGGAATTTCTAACGCCAGAAATTTTACGAAGTTATATGTCCGACAATAAAGATTCGTATAAGAAATCAGGAAATTTCGACTGTTAATTTTTATTGTAATATTTTCAGTTTGGACGAGTTATGGGCACGAATTGCGGCGGACAAAATTCGACACCCCGTCCTTTTGCAAATTGAAAATGGAAAACTGTCACTGAACGCGACTGTGCCCTGCCTGAAGGCGTTCGAATTGGAAAGGTGCCTTCCACAATTTAAAATATCATTTTTGGGTAAAATTAGGAACAATTTTTAAACACCTTCATTGTGGAGGGAATGTCAGGGGAATTTTGTTGGGCAATGTTTTTTTCTAATGGGTCTTAAAAAAGTTATAATAAATTGGCCGAATTGGAACGAAACTATGACTTGGCCACCGGTGTTTTGGCACCCGCCCGTTTTTACTCCATTCGCTGACTGATTGATTTGGTTGATATTTAAGCGTTGCCAAATGGCGTCCCACGGATTATTCGGTGGAAAATTCGGACGAAGCTGTCCTTTTGGCCTCCGTCGCTGTGCAGAACAAATTGCACCGGAATTTGGCCGACTTTGAGAACCATTTGGACGAATTGGCATCAGCCGACTTTTACAATGTTGAACTGAATTCCAAACTGATGTCCATCACATAAAATGATCAAAGATTTGTCGCAAAAAATGATTATTTTTTTGATATATAAAACAAAATATCAATTCCAATTGGCTTTTCTTTTTTAAAGAATTTATTATTGGCTTTTTCCTTTTCTTTTTTCTTTGCTTTACACTTTGTTTTGTTTAAATTTGCTATTATTGATGGATTCCCCCAATTGCCAAACTTTGGATTTTGCCCAGCCGTTTTTTGCGAACAATTTTACGCTTTTGGAAGTGGAAAAATCGGTGGCCGATGCATTTTCATCGTCCGATAGGTCACCGTAGTAATTTTCCTTATTGCGAATTTTAATCAAAATTACTTTGTCAGAAAATGCTTTCCTTGTTACATTTTTCTATCGTAGCGTAAATACAAAATTAAATCTAAACGAAAATTGGGGTTGCTAATCACTTTCTTTTGTCATTAGCCAGAAAAGGGCAGAAAACCAAATAAATTTATGTCTTTTTTAATTGGTTTGATCAGCGCGAAAAAGTCAATATTATTTTACGATCCAAAATTTTGGGCTTTCTATTGGGAGGTGTCTGGCGGTGCAAATAAACGCAGTCGGGATAAATGTTTTGGAAATAACATAAAAAATAAGTTTTCTTGAAGTTGTTAGGGTGTGCTGCCGGCAGTGACCTAAAAATCTTTACCCTTTTTTCTTCTCAGCCTTTCGCTGACAGTGCGCGGCCACTGCTCCGACCCTTTGGTTCTGTGCACTTTGTCTCGCACATTCGGCGCAAAGGACGTCGAAGTGTCCAACACTTTGTTGTTGCTCGACGGAACGCCAAACGACGACAACGGCGGCGCCAATGGCAAAAAGCAGCAAAATTCGCCGAATGTGAGGGGGAATTTTCGAAAATTCATACAGACAAAGCACTCGATGATCGTGTGACATTGTGAGAGTAAAGTACTCGAACTTGAATTGTGAGAGCAAAGTACTCGAACTTGTATTGTGAGAGCAAAGTAAAGTACTGACGAAATTTTGAAGTCTGAAATTGGTCTAGAAAACCTAAATCCCCATTTAAGACTCGAAAATCATCGGAAACAAAATCGGCTGCATCCCTGAAATATAACAAAAAAATCTTGAGAATAACTGATTTTTTTTTTTAATTAGTTTTATTCTATTGGTATTTTTTTCTCATGACACCCAAAAATCTGTAACAGTGAAAAGGAGATATTTGAGCATATCTTATAATATGTTTAACAACAGCAGCAGCAAATTGTGTCCATTACAAATCATTTTGTCGAACTGTCCGAAGTGTTCCCCAACCAAACATTCCGTCTGAAGGCGCTGTTGGAGCAAAATTCGATGGATTTTTATGACGAAGAAGAAAATGCACAAATGGAAAAACCGAAGGGGTAGACCAAACAAATGAAATTATGAAAGAAAAACCGTGGGAAGTTGAAAAAAAGAATATTGGACAATTTATTAAAAAATTGCTAAAGACATTCATTGGCAATTCGTTACGGCATTTGCATTCAAAATCTGTCAGAATCAAATTGACTGAACTGCTCGATCAGGTGCAAATCAGTGAGCAGCAGTTGAGGGAGGAACTGGACAAATTTCCGGTCATCGAATCAGCCGAAGGTGGCGGCATTTTGGCCGGGGCTAACCCATCTGTATATTATTATAACTATCTAAATTTGATTTTTTCGAAATTATAAAGATATTTTAAGAATTTTCAATAATTATAGAAATTTTCTTTGAAAAACTTAGTGTGCTGATCGAATACCATTTCCTGCTCTTTCCCCCCTCCCTTGTTCAGGCATTTTCCATTTGTTGAGCGACAACTGTCAGCAGAAATTCCTTGACGAATTGGTCGAAATATTTGACGATGTCGGCACAATTGGTGGGGCGAATGTTTCGGCATTTTCCGCGCATTTTTTGCGGCAAAAAATGTCGGCACAAGTGACAGACATTGGCTGGTTTCTGCGACTCTTTTGCAGCCAAAATGGTGCCATTGTCAAATAAAAAAATAATTAACTTAAAAATTTGGCATTTTCCCTTCTTTATAAATTTGGAATTTCCCCTTCTTTCAGCTGACGGCTCTTTTTGTCTTTGTCCGTCTGAATTTGTTCGTAGTCGTGCCCAAAGTGTGCTCAAATCGTCCGCCGATGGCTCCAAACAGTGGCGCATCGACGAGTTCGAGCAGTGCGTCCGCCGTCTGTTGCCCGATGCGTTCCGTCACCTCAGTCCGTCCGATTTTCTCCATGGAATTGCCCTCCTCTCCGATTCGCTCGTCTACGGCAAAACCATTCAGGCGTTGTTGCCCGACACATTGGCACGGGAATTGGGCCCGAGGTGATGGATAGCGGAGCAGCTTAAGCTCCCCCCCCCCTTCCTCGACCGTTTTTAACTTTCAACCTTATATTTTCCTCTAAAGCCAAGAATGATTGAATTTTTTATCGGAAAAAGTTGAAGATTTAGCATTAAAAAAGGGAGGCTGAGGAGGGGGGGGGCGGGATGAAATGACCCGCCGATGTGCAGACAATCCGAACTTTTTCCCCATTGGACAATTCGACAATTCACCCCACAGATTGACCTATTTGTTTGGGCTGAAGTGCTCGTGGAAGCGGGACGAACTCCGCCCTTACGTTGCGGACTTTTGTCCAAATTTGGCCAAAATGGACGAATTGCTGCTCAAATATTGCAAAATCATTGGCAGCGGAACGGAACGCTCTTACATTTACAGGCAAATGTGAGAGAAAAACAGCAGAAAAGAAAACAGGAGAGAGAGAGAAATGACAAAATAAATTGATAACATTGCTCCAATAAATTTATTAAACTAAAACAATTAAAAATTTGTTCTTTGTTAATTAACTCTAATTATCAACCCCATCAGGCATTTAATGCGCTAGAACCCCTGAACTGTTTTCAACGAAATTTGGGTTTTCCGTCAATTGGTAGGCAATCCATTCAAAGTTCGAACAAAAACAATTGTTTTAATTCAAATATGCCGCATTTCAAAAATTTCACTGTCTTCTTTCTCTTGATCAATTGAATTAATCTCGTGATTTTTTTTTTTTGCATTGTAACCATTCCAAAATGATAAGGGAACAAATGTCCTTGGGAAATTGCACAAAGGGTCATATTATCAACATAAAAAAAATGCAATTAGAAAAACTATTCCCTTATTTAATTCATTTTAATCACAAGACAAAAAATCACCACCATTTCCGTTTTCATCCTCCTCATGATCAGCAAGCAGTTCATCATCATCCCTACCCCATCACCGCGTGCACATGTCCCTGTTATTGCTTCGTTTGTTTGTTCGTTCGTTCGTTGTCCAATCAATTTTTGCTCCTCCCCCCTCCCCTCCGAATTATGTACCCCTCCCCCCCCCCCTGCCCCTCCCATTTCATCCTCTTCCTCCGTCCGTTCGTCCCAAGCTGAGTCAATGGTTCTTCGATGTGTTTCTGCTACAGCTTTGGCCCTTCTCTTCCCCACCTTTTCTCCCCTTTTTCTGTTTGCCTTGGCCTTTCCCTCTCTTCCCCCCCCCCCACTCTTTCGTTCCTTTTCATCTCTTCCGCTAGCTACTCTATGCTTCCGCCCAATTCCAACACTTTATTCTTTATAAACCTGTCTCCATGTCCCTGCTGTCTGTTGAGGTACATTCTTTCCCCTTTCATTTCCACTTTCTTTCTCTCCCTTCCCCCTCCCTCTCACTTTCTCTCTCCCCCTTTTCCCCTTACTTTCTCCTCTTCTTTTCCCCTCTCTTTTCCCTCTCCTGCCCCATTCACTCATTTCTTTTCTCTCTCCCCCATTCCCCTCACATCCATCGCATTATTTTTGTTTTTGTTGTTGTGTCTTCTCTTTTTTTTAACGGCATAAACAAATCAATTCAAAAGGGTTTTTGCGGCGTTTTTATGAGATTCTCACCCATGCCGAAAACCATTAAAATTGTAGGGAATTTAATTCTTTATACATTAATTATAAATGGTCGCCGAACGCGCCCAACGTGGGCTGAATTTGCCGTCGTCGAGTGTTCAGAACAAACTTCACCAAGAGGACCCATACCACGAGGAACAGAACAAGAAGGTGAATAACCCAGCCAATGTGTGTTTATCCCGAAAAAAAGAGAGTTTCTAAAGCGACTGATTTGTCTGATCATTTTCTGTCTGATCCAGAGTTATTATCGTCGGATGTAAAATGCCGCAAGAGGCGCCGGAACTTTTAGAAAATATTAATATTTAAAGTCTCTTTGACCAAAAATTAATTACTTGGAATAAATTTTCAGACAAAATCTGAAAAAATACAAAAAAAAATGGTGTCACAGAAAAATTAATTTTAAGAATTTTACTAAAATTAAATAATTTAACAGAAAGTGCAAGAAAAACGAAAGAAAATTAGGCTGAAACAAAAACATTTCTTTATTTTGTAAGATTTGGAGCCAGTGATCACCCCCCCCCCCCACCCGTTCATTCCTTGCTGGTCTCTGTCTGATCAGCAGTGATCAGTGATAACACCTTCCCATCCACATTTTTTGCTGATCTTTTAATTTTCTGATCAGTGTGACCCTCTACATCTTTGCTGGTCTTTCTCCTGGTTTTGGTGATCATCCCCCCACCCGTTCATTCCTTGCTGGTCTCTGTCTGATCAGCAGTGATCACTCCCCCTTCCCCCACTTCCTTGCTGCTAATCATCAAATTCACTCGGCACCTTTTTGCCCCGTAGGGATACATCAAACTGTCTTCGGCGGACAACATTCTGTCACAAGACCTTATAATGGAAAAATTTCGATCCATCGACTGGTCCCTGTTCAACATGGAACAACTGTTTGTTTACCCTCGTGGCGGTGGCGAAGTGAGGTCAAAATCAGCAAAAAATAATCACAGAAATTGCTGATTTATTGGTAAATCATTCATTCATTTGTGCCATTATTAATTAATGGCATAAAAAGTGAATAAATCATAAGACTAATTATTTATTAGCAGCAGAGCTGCCATAGTATAGGTTTATCCTATGAAGTTTAGAACATTTTTTTAATTTTTTACCCCTTTTCCTGACAAAATACCATTAAAAATTTGCAAAAATTTACCTTCCCCCCCCCTCCCTCACTTTAAATTTGTCAATTTAAATCCAACGAAACAAATAATCTTTTCGGATTATGTTATTCATCATTATTTTTCTGCATCCCTTGGTCCCTTAACTTTTCACATTTTGCAGCACTTTGTCTTCCGTCGCTCGGTTCATTAACCGTTTCTGTCGTTCGGTGGACAGCGGCGTGCCGCCGGTGAAAGAGGATGAATTGGTCATTGTGCCGGGCGTTACTTCGGGCGCCGATTTGTTGTCCCAAATTTTGTTCGACCCCGGCGACTTTCTTTTGGTTCGACCCTCTTCTGAAACCATCTTGGGCTAATACCAGAGGAATTGCCATTGGCTTAATTCCTTTGAGGCCTTCGGCTTTTTTTGGGTGGGATTCTTTCCCCTGCCATCGAACCCGAGTCTCTGACTTTTTTTGTCCCTTTTTCGACTCTTGGCGTGTTTGTCCCGACAATCTGTCCCTAAAATATGTTAATTCTTTCGCCCCTTATCCCCTCCCCCTGAAAAGGTGCCTTCGCCTTTTTATTATCGCTTTGTCAACGATTTTGGCGAGCGCGGTTTGGTGCACATCGGTTGTGTGCCGGCACTGTCCGCGGACGGCACGCACACCGAACTGCGAGCCGAACGCTTTGAGGAAGTCTATCAGCAAATAATGCAACACCAACAGCAGGTGGCACGACACAAAAAAAGGACATTTTTAAATTGGAATTTGCAGGGCAAAGTCAGGGCCATAATGTTGGTGAACCCGCAAAACCCGGAGGGCGGCTACTTTTCCCTGGACGAAATTCGACCCGTTGTCCAATGGGCTCTGAGGCATTATTTTGAACAAAATTGGCATTTTGTTCCCATTTCCTTTCATTCGTTCATTTATCTACAGTCACAATCTGTTCGTGCTGTTGGACGAGATTTACGATTTGTCCATTTATGACGAGGACGCTCAATGCCCGTTTCGAAGTGCGGTCGAACTGTTTGAGGACGAGCGAAGTCGACAGAAACTGATTTGGCTGTGGGGGCTGAGTAAGGTGCGGCAGAATAAACGGACCCTTTGAGGGAAAAGCGAAACGCCAAAGTTGAAAATTTGAAATTGGAACCGCCTAACGGGGCATGTCGATTCGGCGCCAGAATTTTTAGCGCTTTGTAACTTTTTTCTTAGGCAGCCAAATTTTTTATTCTTAGTGTCTTTCGAATGCTGTATATGATCTCTATTAGCCCTCCAAAAATTGAAAAAATTTACCCCCCTATAAAAAAGTTATGATTAAAAACTTACAAAAATTCCGATTTTTCCCAACTTTTTACGACTTTTTGCATTCTTCAAGTTGTAACTTTTTTAAGAATTGGTCAATCGCTTAAGAATACCTTACTCATATCTTAAAAACACTTAAAGCTTTCGATTGGTACTAATTTTGTAAAATATGGTTCACAAAGAAAAAAGTTACAAATCTTTCAAAAGTCTGGCGCCGAATCGTGTGGCGCCGAATCGACATAGACCCCCGCCTAAGGAACTTAAAGAGCCAAAAAAAAATTTGCAAGTAAAGCCAAACTGAGTTTATGTAACCCCGCCGGTGGGTTTGTTCCCCTTTCTCTGCTCATTTCCTTTTGCAGAATTTTTCTTTGCCCGGCCTTCGCGCGGCGATCATTCACTCGCCGAATCCGCTCGTTCGGACGGCGACCACCCGCTTTATGATGCACCATTTGCCCAATTGCACCACCCAATTTATCATGCGCCAATTTTTGGATGACCACGGTGAGCCCCAATTAAGAAGCTGCATCATTAAACAAAAAGAGACGAATCAATGCAATGGGCTGACGACATAAATCGCGCAAAATAAAAGCATTAGAACGGATGACTAGTTAATTAACCAATTAATTGCTCTATTGATTGAATGGTTACGATATTGAACTTTTTTGATTCAATGCGCCAGCCGGATCCCTTTTGATTGCTTTTTCCGATCACCAAGTCAATGATTGATTGGTTAGTTCAGAATGGGTCCAAAAGGTTTTTCTGCCGAAGAATTTGCGTCGGATGCGCGAGGCGAGGGACCGAACGCTGCGCGCTCTTCAGCTGATGGGCGTGCATTGTTTGAAGCCGCGGGCGGGCTTTTTTGTGCTGGCCGATTTTTCCAAAGTGAGCACAAACACTGCATAGGTACGGTATTACCGTATCAAAAAAAGAGGGAATTGTAAATTAAAAGAAAAGCAATTGACAGGCAAAAGTCTCATTTTAGGAAAATCAAAGGGATCGGAAAAACAGAAAATTTGGATCTTCTTTAAACTGATTTTGTCCAAAAATAATCACCAAATTTCATATTTTGCGGAAATTTACAGAAAAACAATAAAAGCCTAAAAAATTCAAAAAGCATCGAAAACTTAACAATAATTTTAAAAATATGTCCTTGTCGGTCACCCAAAAAAATATCAAAACAAAGCTAACTGCAAATAAGCAGAGTTTATTATAAGTGCGAGCGCATTTTTAAGTTTCTTGACGAGCCGACATTTGACGCCGAGCGGCGCCTTTTTGAGCGATTCATGCGCAACAAAGTGATAATCACCGCGGGCGACGCGTGTCGAATGCCCATCCCGGGATGGTTCCGCATCGTTTTCACCAGTGTCAACGCAAAAACGCTGGACGAAGGTGATGTTGTTTGGGTGGCACATAAGAATATGCATTGTGAAAATAGCATGGCCAGAGGGATGGTTTAATTTGAAATTTATTTTAATTTAAGGCCTCGATCGGTTACGCGTGGCACTAATGGAAGGACGAGGAGAAGAGAATGGCACTGTTAATGGAGGGACAATAACAACAAAAAGCAATGGCGGCGAAAATGGACTAATAACAAAGGGACAACAACAACAGCAACAGCTGCACAACCTAAGCATCGGCAACGGGCGCAACACGCCGCTGGCCAAATGCTGCTGCTCCCCCTCAAATGGCATTTGATCATTTCCACGCATATACCGTACTGATACCGTATTGAACTTGTGACTAATTTTTGATGTGACCAACTGCTAATTGTGGATTCAATGTTTGTGTTGTATTTTTTGCATTGAATTGTTGATCCAAATTCTAATACACAATAGATAAATATATTTTTTTGTATGCGCATCGTTTATTATATAAAGATAAGTAAAACATTTATTAGTGGGAATTGCAGCGCCAACTCTCGTTCATATCATTTGGCTATAAATTCTAAATTTCTCGGCACAGTGTCGGTAATTAAGTCTTTGGCATTTTTGTTATAAGCATATTCAATTTGTACTGCTTCTTCCAGATGATTCGCTGATACCAATTCACTTTTTCCATGGCTTTCAAATATAACTCTTTTTTTGAATTATTAAACTTTTTAAAGTATTTTATTTAAATCTTTTTGGTTTTTTGAGCTGAAGTCAGAAAAGAAGCGCGAATTTTTCCTTCGCACTAAAAGCCTAAAAACCGAAATTTTCGAAGCTGCCGGCCTACACCTCATTAAATGGCATAAATTCCCCTGTGATCAGTACCGTACCAACCATACACCATATGCCCTGATGTTGGCTGGTACAGTAAATTTGCGTCCCGCCGACTTTTCATTAATACAAGTTTTAGTAAAAAGGCCCCAATAAAAGAAACCACTTTACCATCCTTTTTTCATTTGCCATTTGGTTCTTTCTTTCTGTCTGTCTGTTTGTTTGTCCACGTTTTGCTTTGGTCCTTTCCCAAATATTGAATATTTTGTCCATTTTTGGCATTTTCTTTGCCTTTGTGTTTAAACATTAAAGCATTGAAACGCGGCGCGCTTCGGGCAAAAAAAAAAATTTGGCAAATGGAAAAAGAAAGAAGACACGTAAATATTAATATTATAATGGTGCTGGTGGTGGTGATGGTGATTTTATGCCGCCATTTCTTCCTTTTCTCCTCCATTCATTCCATTCGGCACTCTTTCATTCATTTTTCCCTTCTGTCGTTCCTTTTTTTGGGTTGGCAAAATTATTTTTCTCCAAATGGCCAATTAATTTCCAATCATTTTTTGTAGCATTCTCTTCGATGTGCCTTTTTCTTCGTCCTCTTTTTCCGTTTTCCTTTTCCAACTCAATTTTTCGTGCCATTTTTTTGTCGCTAATCGTCGGAATTTTTGCTGGACAAAAGAAAAAGGAAAATGACGTCGGCGGAGGTCTAAACGACCTTTTGGGCGGATTAGACCTGGACGGAATGCTGTCGGGAATGCAGGAACTGCTTGGGAACGCCGCGGGGGGAGGGCCGTCGACGGCGGGTGAGAACAAAATTATCGCAACAATTTCACATTTTTCATGAAACCAAATCCATTTTAAATACCTTTTTTACGGTAAAAACCCGACTCGTACAGGTGACGTGTTATAAGTATAAAGACTGTCTTCCGCATGTCTGCGCTCCCACGCAAAATAGGTTTAAAAAAGTACGAGTCGGGGTTGTACGAGTTGGACCTGTACGAGTCGGGGTTTGTCCCTTTTTGGCTCCTGGACAATCGGACAGTGGGGACATTCGGACAGTAAATAAAGGAAAATGATAAGAAAAATGACTGATTACTTTAAAACAAGTAATTGGATGCTTAATCGGGTTTAGAAAGCCAATTTTTAAATGTTTTGTTTCGGCATTCGGTAAGCTGTGGCTCGTAAATAGACTTGCTAGGATTAAGTTTTAAAAAAATTGTAGCCAAAAAACTGCAAATAAACTCATTTTAATTGTCATAACTTTTTAAAAAGTTATTAAGACATTCTAATCCGTCCTTTTTTATCATTTTCCTTTTTTTATTTTATTTTCTGTCCGAATGTCCACTGTCCCATTGTCCGGTCACGCCCTTTTTTACCCCTCAAAGATGGGAAGAAAGGTTTGGACAAATTGAAGAAAATGGCGGCCAATTTGGACCCAAAAATGTTGCAGGACGTTTTGGGAAAAATTAACCCGGAAACAATCAACGACACCATCAAAAAAATGGCATCACCGGAGAACATTTGGGGGATGTTACCAGCAAATGTCAAAGGTAAATTAACGATAATGGACGAACGGAAAATTTAAAATCAAATTAAATTATTATTATCATTATTAATTAAGAAATGTTGCCGGAGGGATGGTTTTTAATTGGCAAAAAGATTGGCAATGTGTTGGCCAAGGAGTGGGACAAAGTGACGGAACTGTTGGAGGGAGCGGACAAATTTGGTTCGGCAGAAGAGCTGTGGGAAGCGGTGAAGGAGAAGACGCCGATGCTGGCCGATTTGTTGGAGAACGATTTGTGGAAGGGCAGCAAAGAGCGGTGGACCAAATTTGAAGGCAATTTGGGCGACGAGGCGAAGCATTACACGGAAAATGTGAGGAAATAACGACGGAACGCCAAACTAAGCCAAGGGGAAGGTCATTAGAAGAATGGACTGTCAGTGGAAGGCAATTACGGAAGGAATGGCATTAGGGGGACGGATTGTCTGGGGAGGCAATTGTGGATGGAATATTTTGGTGGGAACGGACGTAGTGGGAGTGTGTTGAAGCAATTTTGCATACGATAGACTTCTGTACGTGCCAATAATAATTAAACAAAAGAAAATTTGCCTAATCACCTTTAATTATTCAATCGGAAAAACAATAATGGATCTGTCCATTTTTTGGGACTCAACCGGTCAGAGTTTGATTAGGCAGGGCATTCGATTTTCCGATCAAAAGGGGTTGCGCAATTCTTGACCAAATCAATTTTAGATCAAAAGCACCGGCTGGGAATGGCTAAGCCGAAAGGTTTTTGCGCCCGCACTGCGTTTGTCGCCAGAGGCCAAAACGAACCTAAAGGACAGCGTGGGGACCACTTTTCCCGCGCTGAAACCGCTGCTGGAAAAGGCGGCAGCCAATGAAAAACTGAAGGAATGGGCGGACCAATGGAAAGTGAGGGAAAAAGGGTAACAAAATTTGAATGAAAAATGAGCAACACAAAAAAAGATGATGGCCGATTTGGAGTCGATGTTCTCCCAATTCCAAACGACAATGGGCGGAATGATGCCGGAGGAGACGGAGGGGGAGACGAAAACGAACGGGACGAAGACGGAAGAGGAGCAAATGGAGACGAAGGACGAACTGTGGACGGAGGAAATGGCAGCAAATGACGAACTGTGAACGAACGAACAACAGCAGATGTGATAATGGACGAGAAAAGAAACTTCGACTGTCTGTCACTCACTGCTTTTTATGTACTCATTGCATTTCACACATTCTGATCAATCGATCAATGATTGGCACAAATTTTGTTTCACTGAAAAGCCCTCAAAAATTGCAAAAAAAAAAAAATGTGATGTTTTAAATGGTCGTTCACTCACTTTTTGGCACTTTTTGCCCTTGTCCATTGTTTTACTCTGTTTGTCCCCCCCCCCTTTTTTCTCGGCCATTTCGGCATTCGTTTTCATTGTGTTCCCTTCTCTTCTTCCCCCTCTTTCTTCTCCTCCTCTTCCTTTTGCTCATGTTGCACTTCCGTCTGTTGTTCTTCTGCTGTTGTTAATCCTATCAAAAAGTATTTTTTAAGGGTAAAAGGCGTATTATCGGCCACAGTCAAAGGGAGGGGAAACAATTAGTGATCAATTTATTTTAAGATTAAAGGCCTATGGGCATGTGCATTAGTCAGAGTTTTCGGAGTCGGTACCGGTTCCAGCGATTTTTCGGGATCTGCCGGGAGCCGACCGGAAGTCCCTTTTATTTTCGGATTCATACCGCCCGTTCTTCTGCCTTCGTTGCTGATGCTCGTGCCTGTCTCAGTTTCGTCTTCTTCCGCTGCCACCGCCACCGTTTCTCCCGTGCCGATTCCGTCCACAAACATTGACGGGAATTGAGCCAAATAGCACCACTGTTGTTGCTGCATTTGTTGCTGCTGCTCTTGGCTTTGCTGTTGCAGTTCCATTCCGCCGGCGGCGCCGTAATACGGAAAGTAAAAAGCGGCGGTAGACGAATCGGACGGATGAAAGTCAAAAAAGCCGTTGGCATTGAATTGGGCCGCGAAATTGGACGCCGTAGGGAAGAACGGTATTGGCGTCGCACCAAACTGTTGAAGGCTGTTCATCGACGGCACGGCTTTTGGCGAGGGATTGTCGACCAAAAGGGAGGGAAGCGGTGCCGTGGGGGACGAAGGCGACGATGGCATTGCCACGCCAAATGCGCTGAAGGAATGTGCTCTACCTCAGCAATGGTTGGATGAATAACACTGGTCGGAGTTCATGAGTTATTCTTAATCCAGTCAATGTCCGGCACCCTTTGTTTAGGGGGAACATTGCCATGAATTTTCGTCTGAAGGGTTTGACTCATATGTGATGTTTGCTGCGTGATGGGAGTGCAAAAGATAAACCGCGTAGTGGGACTACCAAACCGTTCGTGTATCGGTTTTAGGGTAACCCCGCGGCAACCCTGCTATGCCATCTGTCTAATATACCTTTCCATATCTTTTCATAGATGAAAAACACTTTATTAGTGACTAGTGATGTGCGGGATTCCCGGTTCCCGACTCGGGAAATTCCGGGTTTTTTCGTATTCCCGTCCCGGTTCTCGGTAAAAAGTATTTACCGCACATCCCTATTAGTGACCGCCTTTATCCCACATGCGTAAATTGTCTTTGCGGTCTCTTTTTGCACTGACTTTTCTGCTGGTGATGCTGCAAATTTCATCATTGTCCAAGGCCAACTCGGAGTTGCCGTTCCTGCCAAATAGGCGTTGCTGATGCTGTTGTTGTGGCCGAAGGGTGTGCCAAAGTCATTGGCATTTTGCTGTGGCACAAAACCCTTCAACGCCTTCAGGTTCAGCTCCTCCTGCTTCTCATGGCGACGCCTGCAAATCCTCTCAAAATTAGGTCCTAGCCCATTTACCCCCCCCGCCCCCCCCCATTATGCTGATCAGACAATAATTTAGACATTTTGCCGGTTTCAGGCCCAACTCTCTTGGCCTAATTAAGCCCGGTCCCAATCGGTCTGTAAAAATTCCCGCCGGTTTTGGCCTGCCCTCGTCCAACATTTTGCCAACTCACCATTTAGCCCGTCTGTTTTGGAACCAAACCTAAAAAGAAGGAACAATTTAATCAGTTAATTAATTACATAGAAAAAGACTATTCGTGTTTAGAACAGGAGAGGAGGGGACGAGGGCTTTTTGTCCTTTTTTAACAGATTGCCCTTTAGGAGGGGCAATTTTTGCTCAGTTATGTTCCAAAAAAACTACAATTTTATATTTCCTTTTTTCAATAGAAATTTGAGCATTGTTAATAAAGAACTTCCAATTGATAATATTCTATGGTAGCCCTGGCTTAAAGAATGGACTGACCTGAACCCGCACTTCCGGCAAATGTATTTTGCGCGACAGTTTCTCCCGCGCGTAAACGTCGGGGTAATGACTCTCATCAAAGGCCTGGGAAAGGAAAAGCGACGGATGAAAACAGCAGAAAAGATCAATTAGACTGCTGATGCCCCACCGCAACAGAGATACTTATGTAATTAACAAACAAACAGTTAATTCGGAAATCCCTTAATTTGCGACCAGTTAAATCAGAAAATTAAAATTAGCGATACTTATCGTAATAGTACAAGTGCCTTTTCATGGACGCATTACGGTAACTCTCCGTGGTGTACGGGAGATTCTCGAGCATCACTACGAATTCGTCCCTTTTTGTTTAGTTAATTCCCTGTGGTGTGTTTGCTGTCTGCCCTCACCTGTTCCAATTCGTACAGCTGAAAAGTGGTGAAAGTTGTCCGATTGCGTCTCAATTTGCCCCCGTTTCCGGCTGATGCTGCTGCGGCTGATGTGCCGTTGTCGCATTTGGCATTTTGCTGTTGTTGCAGTTCCTTTTTTGGTGGCATCACGCCATTGCCGGACCGATGGTGGTGGTGGTGGTGACGGAAGGGATGGGCCAAATGGTGAGGCGGTGCCATGAGAGAAGAGGGCAAAACAAATTGGGGCGTTTTTTTTTGGCCGAAAGTGTTTTCTGACGGAACTGCACCTACGTTATGCCTTCAGTATTGAATTAGTGTGCTGGTGCGTTCCGTAAATCCGCCATTTTTACTGAATTTTCGACTAAATCAAGTCAAATCTTTTCTCAGACTGAACAAAATCAAAAAAACTTAGTATCACACGATAAATCTTGAATAGATTTAGCTTGCTAAATTTCAAAAAAAAATCATTATTTTTTTCACAAGTTATGACATTTTTTCCACTTTTTTGTCAACAATTTTTTCTAAACTTAATGAAATTTTTGAAATTAAACAATCTAATAGAATTGCAATACCAAGATTATTTCATTTGGTTGCTTCAGAGCAAAGTTATGACTTGATTTAGTCGAAAATACAGTAAAAATGGCAGAATTTACGAAACGCACCAGCACCTTGAATTAGTAGGAAATAAATTGGGATGCAAAAAACAAAGAATGATGAATGGCCGCATGAGGTCAGGGTTGCCTCCAGCAGTTGAGAAAAACCCGTGCTGCTGGGTGTTAAATTCGCCATTTTCTACTGATTTTCCGAACATATTCGTCATACCGTATTTCCTAAAATAGAACCCCCGGGCGTTCTATTATTCAACCCTCCCTCAAAGGGGGGGGGGGCGGGGGCGGGGGGGGGGGGGTTTTATCTTAGGAATTACGGCAAATTAGCTTTCCAAATTTCTAAAAATTTAATTAAGGAATAAGAAAAATGACAAAATATTATATTTTTTAAACTTTGACTACCATGGCTTTCTTAAAATTGATCAAATTTTCTTAAATTTGTAAGGCTAATAAAATTCGGAAAACCAGTAAAATTGGCGGATTTAACAAACGACCTAGCACCAGAAAAATTTTGGGTCGGGTTTCGGCGGGACGAGTCGGTCGGCCCAAAAAGACGGACAGCAGGCCCAGTTTCGGGTCGGTCAAGACAAAACATTTTGTCTACAATACATGTCTTGTCTAAGTGTTGTCTGTCCTCTTCTGTGTTGTCTTTTGGTTGTCATGTTTTGCTTTGCCCTTCCCCCCCCCCGGCAATTTTACACCAAATCCTTTCGCCCATCACTCACTCACTCCTCCTCCTCCCTTAACAGTTCATCATCGGCACAATTTGCGGGAAATTGGCGGGGGAGGGAATGTTTTGTGCTCACTCATCGGATGCCCTTGTGCTGCTGTTTGTTGTTCTTTCCTCAAATGCATTCACTCAATCATTCATTTGTCAATCATTCGCCCTCCGTTGCCCATTTGTTTCTCCTCACACGGCAATTAGCGCTCATTTAGGCGGAAAGAGTGGGGGAGGGGGCGGGGGGGGGGAGAGGGAAAAGACCGAAGGCGAAGGGGATGCGAATACGGTAATATGTGAGATAAATGGGTGACGAATACTGTTCTCGGTGGTGAGAGGGGAACGGGATGGGCAAACGGTAAACGAGTAAGCACAGTCAAGTATACGGTATTATCGTACTCTTTTCCTCATCACCATCTTCATATACTCTCCGTTTCCCTTCCCCTTTCTTTCGCAGAAGCTTGGGACGTTATTTTCTACTTTCCATTGTTCTAAATAGCTAGAATTGTTCCGGATTACTGTAGCTCGTTATTCGTCATGAAATAGTAAATTGGATACCAAAAATTGTTGTTTCACTTTGTGTATCAAGTTATAGTGTTATTTGGATACTACGGTCTGAAACCCGGGATACTGTGACCGCTGGCTCACTAGCAGGACAACCCTTCAAAATACCGTATCCCAATGGGGCAATTTGCGCCGAATGTTCCCCGCTGACATTTGCCCCCGCCCCCCCCCCCCCCCCCCGCCTCTTTCATCTTTTAATTCCTTTTCCATTAATTGTTTTGGGCGTGTCCCGCCTAAATTTGCGTCCTTTTAACCTGATTTTAAAAGGATGGGAAATGACAAAATGCATTAACTGGACATCGGTGAAAAGGCATTTAATGGCGAAAGTTGGGCAAATTTATTTGTGCCAAAAAAAAAGTAGGGACGCCGGGGGCGCTTTCGCCGGTCTGAATGAGTGTCGGATAGAACAAAAATATCCGAATGTCGAATAGCACTAAAATGTTCGAATGTCGTCGAAGCAATTGAATTGTGGCCCTATTTTATGGCCATTCACCCGCTTCAAAAAAAAGCCGACTCCTTACACCAAATATTTGTTTTTTCAACAGAGCTGAATATAAATATTTTTTATTTA
The DNA here is from genome assembly GCA_039877585.1 of Heterodera filipjevi. Classification (NCBI taxonomy): domain Eukaryota; kingdom Metazoa; phylum Nematoda; class Chromadorea; order Rhabditida; family Heteroderidae; genus Heterodera; species Heterodera filipjevi. The sequence goes on along the minus strand of JBDPZO010000001.1, from coordinate 10,610,370 downwards.
TGCATTGCTTATATTTTCAGTGGCAGTATTTGTTTGTCCTTGCAGGACGAGTGAGAAAATTATGCGAAACGGGCCAACTCCGTCTGAGAAAATTTTACAAGCTCATAACTTTTTTCTATTTGGTCAAATATTACAATTTTGGTATTAATCTAAGATTTTAGTCTTCAAAATTTCTTATATAAAACAGTTATAAACTTAGAAATGAAAAGTCACAAAATTATGTCTTTTTGGCCAGTTTTTATTAATGGATTTATTTATTTGGACTAAAAACCTTCACCGTCAAAAAATTTTAACGCACAAATCCTTTTTTTGAGCCCCTTTCTTTATAGCATATGAGCAGAAACGAAAAAGCATACAACCTCTTACCCTAGTTACTTAATTGCTTTACTGGGGCTGCCAGGTGAATTTTTTTCGAAATTATCATTTGGCCTGGCAAACAATCTTCATTTGTGGCCAAAAATCATCCCTTTTGAAAAAAATATCGGAAATCATCAAACTTCTCAAAAAAAGCATAACAAAATCATCATACTGGAACCCTGTGCTTAACAATGGCTTATTGAAAGTTCAAAACTCGTTGAACATTCGAATGGTACCCAATTTATTCAATTTGATCAGCTTAAAAGTTATATCGCGTCTTAATTGCTCAAACGGGGTTGACCTCCAAAGAGAAATCTGCAACTATTTTCTTCGCATGACGCCCAAACAAAACCGGCACCCAAATGTTATATTCGGCATCGGACGCAGTCGCCATGTCCAATAAAAAAGCACATTCAAATACTAAATTTATTATAAAGCATTTTTTTATTAAAAAGAAAAGTGGAATGATAACGTTCCAATGAGCATAAATCTGCGTCGGTCATTGGATAATTTGGATATCGTCGTCATCGTTTTCATCATTAGCACTGTCTTGGCCCCCTCTGTTCTCCCAATCCGTGTCCATTTTCCCATTCTGCTGTTCGTCGGTTTTACGTCGTTTTGTCAATGCCGTCATTTCAGTATTGCCGCTGCTGCTCGTGCCGTTTGTGTTATTCGTCGCCGGCGGCGAGTCGTCAGCTGAGTCCCGGATACTGAGGCCTCCGATTGGGACAGTGCGCGTCACTTCACCGCTGGATGAGAGAGGCCCAATGAAAGTGCTGTACAATTGCTTATTTTAGAATACGTTTTAATATAAGAAGAAACTCACTCTGCAATGTTAGCCGCTTCCCTCAGTCCGGAAAGAAAAGCACCGTGAACAGAGGCCGGGTACTGTCGATTTGTGTGCTCACCGGCGAAAAATACTCGAGGCACTGTTGACGACGCGTCATCGTTGGGATACACGGGACGAGCCAAAGTGTCGTAGTCATCCGCTTAAATGGGTGGGGGGGGGGGGGGGATAAACGGAGTAACGGTTTTGAAGGTGCATTAAATCCTCCCTTTCGATGAACTTTTTAAGTTTTTTTTGGGGGGGGGGGACATAGATGAGTGACAAACTTTTAAACAAAAATTTTCGGGAATTTTTTTTAAGTTCTAACGTTTTTCCGCTAATTTTCTTCGAAATTTTTCTAGACTTTTCCGTTATTTATTGGAATTTTTTATTTGTTGCTTTTACTGCAAATGGAACTGACGCGATGAATCCAGGCCCATGTAACTGTAGGAACCGCGCGAGAAAATGTCCGTGTGCCACCGTGTCACTGTGTAAGTGAGGAGCTAAAAGTGGTGCCGTTAAGTGGTTGATAGGCTCGATCAATGAGAATGCCATTGGCAATAGTGTCAGAATGGATCAATTAAATTAAGCAAAAGGCAATAAACTAACAGAGAATTTTGTCCTCTTTTCCTATACAAATTTAGGAACATTTGCTGGATGGCACACATTTTCGGTGTAATTTTTTATGTTTTTTTTTTCTCACTTTCGACGGACTGTTTGTGCCAAAAATGTTGTGCAGTGCCTTCATCGCCTTTTGCATGATGGTTTTGTCGACAATTGTGCTGGTGACGGACGCCGCTTTGCCGGCGAACAGTCCGACGAGCACGGGCAATTCGCCGTTGGAGAAGAACATGAACAACTCGCCACGGGACTCACTGTGAAACAACAAAAACAGCAGTAGAGAAAGGCGTATAATGGAACACATGGGGAAGGGATAAAAAAAAGGAAAAAAATTTCTAACAAAATTTCAAAATTTTGGCTTAAAATCTTACGAAGTGTCGTTGAGCCTTCCAAATGAGGACCGTTTGGTGTCCCAAAAGGGCTTTTCGAAGAAGAGAACGATCTGAAAAAGAAATAAATGTGACAGGGAATTTGCCGTAAATGGACGAATGTGCCAAAGATTTTGTTAATTGTTCGCTCGCCTTGTTAAGCACGCCGAATCCCATGTTGGTGATCGCCTCCCTTTTCCAACGGGGCAACGGCGGCTCAAATTGAATGTCTCCGGGCTTCAACACACCCAACGGCACGGTGCAGAGAACGGCATCGGCCTAAAATTGGCACAGTAATTAGGGCAAAGAAAAAGAAGACGGACAAAACGCCAAGACAAAAATAAACAACTAGAAGTGGCCCCTTTTAAGTCACAAAATGCAATTTTGGGAACAACAAATACCTTAAAACATTTTTTCTGCTGACTTTGCGACTTTGTCAACACCGAACATTCAACCGAAACACCTGGCAAATAATTAAAAATTTTATTTTCGTCAAAATATTTCCAATTTTTCGTGCAATGATCTTGGCCATTTACGACCCCACAATTCCTGCCAAGACAATTATTCCTCCCTAAAATGCAGTTCAATTTTGTCACATTTTTAGCCGAAAATGGCAAGGCATTACACAGTATGTTCCAAGCCAAACGAATGATTGCCTTTTTGGCATTTCCTTTGGCATCCCTTCCTTCCCCTTTTTCTCACCCCCCATTTTACCGTTTTCATTGTATTCAATTCGGTCCACTACATGCTCATAATGCACTGTCATGTCGTCGGTACATAGTCGTCCAATCAGAAAGCCAAGCCCTTCTTTTACTGAAAAAAGGAATTTACTTTCGATGAAATTACGGTAGAAATAATTTACTCGGCCAAAGTCGGCCCACATACCGAAATACTCCCCCTTCTTTTTCCGGTTGGGTTGTTTTCCACTCACTCACTGGTCATGTGCGAGCCGGCGAATCCGTACGGGTCGTCCTGGTCCCAATCTTTCATCGCCACTTTGTCCAGCGGTGCTCCAATGGCGTACTCCAAATTGGCCAAGTGGAAGTCCAAAATGCGTTTGTCCGTGTTGTTCATGTAAACAGTGCTGAAGGGAAGCGGGAAGGAAATGAAATTCAAAATTCACAGATTAATAACCCCAAAAATTTTTTAAATCGAGAGAAGGCGGGGGGGGGGGGTCTGTTTTCGGTAAAAGCGGTCTTTCCGACCCTCGGTTTTCAGATACGGGAGTTGATACAAAAAAATAATTTGTTTTTCGTAATCAATCAAGAACAAGCCATTTTTACAATTAAAGACAGAGTAAAAGTGCCTAAGACTTAAACAATTAACGAACCCTATCCCACTCCCTTTACTCTACTAAACATCAATTCCATGCTAATTAGGGTAATTATGTCGGCAATTATAAAACCAATCCGTCTCACCTTGGCTCCCTTTCCTTGAAGTCCTTCAGCGTGTTCTCAATGTTGCTTCGTTCACGCTCGGCTTCTTCGAATTTCTTGAAAGGCACACAAAAACACTTTAATTGCTTCTGCTGAATTTAATCACCCACTCTATGGAAAAATGTGCCAAAAAAAGGCCAATAAAAAGTGCCGAATTTTTTTATTTCAAATATCAATGCCACCGCATGAAAAAATGTTCTGGCGCACTCACTTTCATAGCTATTTCCGTGATTTTGCGCAATGAGCACACAATCATCCGTTGCCGCAATTGCTTGTCGTCTTTTTCGTCGAAATTGATGGCAAGCTGACAACAAAAAAGAACGATTTCCTCCTTATTTTTTAAATTATAAAAATGCGCTTTAAAATAGTCAAAATGTCATTGCAAAGCAATTGCAAGGCCTGTTAAAAATCTTATCACCATCGTGAAGATATCTGTAAATGCCCTTTTTGTAAATTTATCCCAATTTTGGATTATTTATGGCCCACAATTTATGAAACTTTCCCCCGAAAATTTAGTGTTTTTAAGAAAAACCAACTTAGGAAGAAATCTTCTAAGTTTAGATAAACTCTATTAAAGCATACGATATAATTGGAACGATAGGCCATTTAAATGACCTATTTAAAAAACGTCAAAAAAAGGCACACCGATTCGGGCGTTGCTTCGGCCGGATTTGCAATTCCGTTTTCGCGCAGTCTTTGCAAACATTCGGAGACTTGCCCACGAAAGAAATCGGCCTAAAAGATTAAAAAAATCAAAAATTATTAACAAATTCGAATTAAAAGGTTTTAAAATAAAAATGATGATAATTGTAAGCGCTCCGCCCCCCCACCCCCTTCACTTTGTTTTTTTCCTGCTCCAATTTGTTCATCAAGTCGTAATACTTTTGCCAAAAATTGAGCCATTTCGTTTTGACGCGCAATTCCTGCTGACTAAATTGAAAGAAAAAAATGCCAATGTATGCAAAATTAATTCTGAATCCGGGTTTCGAAAACCAAATTTAGCCGATGTCTGTACTGATCCATGACGACCTGAGGATCAGTTCGAACGCCTTGCCGAGGCTGATCTTCCGCCCCGTCGTTTCCTCGGCCAATTTTGTCTCGGTGACGCCTTTGGCATGCGAAAGGTAGGAAATTGTGCCCAAAATTCGGTTGAATGACCGCTCAATCATGTCATCCTTGCGACTGTCCACCAATTTACCCTGTAATTTTGAAGATTTAATTGAATTTTGGATAAAAAAAGTCCTGACTCTTTTCTAAGAAAAATTTTTATCCAAAAGGTTTCGTAAATGGTTTTAGGAGAAAATTTAGTATTTTTTGAAAAAAAAGGGAAAGGGGAAGTTGGCAAGTCGGTACAAAAACCGGCCTGATTATCAAAAATGGGGCAGCGATTGCTGGCACGGGAAACGGTCACCGGCGTCTGTTGGATCAAAGTGATCAAAGGATTGCCAACTGAATGGACAACAAAATTGGTAAGCCAAAATAAAGCGAAATTAATGCAGAAACACCAATTCCCATGACAATCATCGCCCCGAGGTCCGCTGCCGGGAAATTCTGCGGTTTGATCGTTTGAACTCGACCACCCTGACGGGCCTGAAAAAGGGGAATGCACTTCATTCGTCCCCACCCCTCGGTTGTATGACATTGTGCCTATGTCCATGACATTTCCCCTTCCGGAATTCGAATTTAAAAATTGACCGCCCTCCTCACCCGTCCCTCCAGCAAAATGACGGAAAACCCAAAGAATTTGAGCTGACGCGCAGCGGCGAGCCCGGCAGGGCCAGCCCCAATGACGATGACAGTCTTTTCATGATCCAAACGACGTGCTAAAATTTTATGAAAATTAGTAGAGAATGGGCCGATAAAAAAAAAAACCAAAACAGACTCGTCAGAGGGTGAAAAATGCCGAAATTGATGAAGCCATAGCGTTGCAAATAGGCATGGATGCCGGTCACCAGTTCAACATCGCATAAAACAGAGGAGAGAAAGAGATAAACAAAAGCAAAAAGAAAAGAAAATGCCGTCTTATTGAAAATGACAATTGGACACAAAGAATTGGAAAAACTGAGTCAGAATTTCAATGCCAAAACGGTTACCCCACATTTGCGCCTTGGACTTTTGCGCCCGAGACATTTGCGCCTATTTCCTAAATTCAGTTTAGATTTAACACTAGCGGGGGCGAACATGCGTGTTACTGTATTCAAAGCGCTTCGCGCTTATCGAGCTTCGCTACCTAGGTCCGACCAATAGGGCCCAAAGTGTTCCAACGGATAGGGACTGAAAGTGTTCCAATGGTTAGGGAGTGTTCCAATGAGAGAGTGTTCTAATAATTAGAGAGGGAGAGTGTTCCAATGATTAGGAACTGAGAGTGTTCCAATGAGAGAGTGTTCCAATAATTAGAGAGGGAGAGTGTTCCAATGATTAGGGACTAAAAGTGTTAGAAAAAGATAAAAGACACATAAATTTTATTCAGAAGAAATGAATAAATATTAATTTAAAGGCATTAAAATTAACAAAAGGAGCTCACTTCTGTAATTTAAATAATTATTAACATTAATTTGTATTAAAATTTACTCCAAAAATTGGCTTGTTGATTATTTAAAGTTATTTAAAAGGCAGTAATAAAAGACCTTATAATTTGCATTAAATAAAGGTAAAAGAGAATTCTTTATATTTTAATTTATAAATTTAATAATTATTAAATGAATCAAAGCAAATAAAATACGCTTCCGCTCCGAGTGCCGAAATTCCGAGTGCCGAATAGTGTAAATAATGTTCGAGTGCCGAAAAGGCCGAGTTCCGAATGATTTTTTTAAACAGACACTACTCTATAATTAAGGCTTAGTTTAGGTCTAAACTTTGGCATAGGCTTAAGCTTGACTAAGTCTAGGCTTTTATGTTTTCATTTTTTTAACAAAAGCCATTTTGGTTTTTTTGTGCCATTCGGAACTCGGAATTTTTTTTTTGTTCTATTCGGCACTCGGACCGGTAGCCATAAAATAATAATAAAACATTTGAGTGTGGTGATCTGAACCTTCCCTCCCCCTCCCCCGCCCCCCCCACCCCCTCCCGCCTGCCCAGAATCCACTTTTACGCATGGATTCAGAGACTTTATCGGAGTCAAAATTAAAATCTGATCAGATATTCGTGATCAGCGTCGAAAATAGGCTGTGGGATTTTAAAAATTTTTGAACTAAAAAATTTTCAAAAAAATTTCAATAGGGTACCCCCTATGGTCCGTATTTCCAAAAGCAGTTTTTGGGCCCTAACTTTTTTTTGAATAGAGCTATAAAAAAATACTCAACTAAATAAATAGAGCTTAAAATTAGCTATTTTTTGATGGAAAGAAAATTTGGAAATTTCAATTCTGAAAAAAGTTATGATTTTTTTTCTGAAAATTCAAAAATTTCCAGAAATTCGGACCTAACTTTTTTTATACTCATAATTGAAATCCCAAATAAATTGCAGAAAATCGGCCGTATTTTTCTGTATTTTAAGCGCTTTATTTGATACAATTTCATCCACACTTGATTTAGTTATGAATTTTTAAATATATCCTCGAATTTCCGAGGCCAAAAAAATGCTCGATTTTTCAAAATTTTTTAAACCCTCCCAAAATTTTTCAAACATAAAACTAATATGATATTAGTGATCAGCGCATAAAATAGGCCCGGAAAAATATTTTTTGAAATTTTTTTGACCCCTTTGAAGGTAGGTGAAAATTTTCGAGGGGGGCCTAGCTCGAAAATTTCTGAAAATTTTTGAACCTATGTTATACCATTCGATAGCCCGTTTTGTGCTCTACAAATAAAGGCAAAAAATCTTTCCACTCCAGGCACCCCCTGGCGAGTTACAGCCCCGGGACTGAAGTGTCCCGCCCTTAAAATTTTTTGAAAAAATAAAAAATTTCCAAAATTTTCACCAATCGATAGAGCATCAAAAACGGCTGCTTGGAGGTGGTCTCCGATTATTTTTAAAAAATCGTTAAAAATTCATATAAGGCAAAAACCGAAAAACCTTTAACCCCCCCTAGCTCGGAAATTTTTGAAAATTTTTTCAATTTTCTTTTTTCATAAATTAGAGCTAATAAATGCCCTCATTTGAGCTAACGACCTCAACCCGGTCAGAATAACCCATAAACAGTTATAACAGATACACTCAAACGGGTCGAAAAAAATTTAAATTTTTAGGAATTTCTGCAGACCAGGGGGTTAGAGGTAGGGCTTAGGGTTCGCTGTCAGAGTTGTCAGGGACATCCCAACTTATCATCCTCCAGGCATGCGCTAAGCCCTCCTGGTCCAAAGAAAAATTTTCGTAACACTGGTACTGCCAAAGTGACCCGCAACTCAGTCCCTGGGACTCACCTGGCCGCCTAGGCCAAATTTCCTTATTTTTCCCGGATGCGCCGCAAAAAGTTTTAAGACCAATGCACAACTTTTAGAGCACTCCCGGCCTTCGGCCGGGAGATATCCTTTTTTGAAACGAAACCCCAAACCTATATAACGTATATAGTAACTAGCGGGTGCGTACATGCGTGCTACTGTATTCAAAGCGCTTCGCGCTTATCGAGCTTCGCTACCTAGGTCCGATAAATAGGGCCAAAACTGTTCCAATGATTAGGAACTGAAAGTGTTCCAATGATTAGGGACTGAGAGTGCTCCAATGATTAGGGACTGAGAGTGTTCCAATGATTAGGGACTGAGAGTGTTCCAATGATTAGGGACTGAGAGTGTTCCAATGATTAGGGACTGAGAGTGTTCCAATGATTAGGGACTGAGAGTGTTCCAATGATTAGGGACTGAGAGTGTTCCAATGATTAGGGACTGAGAGTGTTCCAATGATTAGGGGAATGAGAGTGTTCCAATGATTATGAACTGAGAGTGTTCCAATGATTAGGGGAATGAGAGTGTTCCAATGATTATGAACTGAGAGTGTTCCAATGATTAGGGGAATGAGAGTGTTCCAATGATTATGAACTGAGAGTGTTCAAATGATGAATAAATATTAAATAAATAATTATCAACATTAAACTGTATTAAAATTTAGTTAAAAAATGGGTTTGTTGTTTATGTAAATTTTATTTAAAAGGCAGTAATAAATAGAGCCCGGAATTTTCGAAAATTCCGGATCCTGATCTGGACCCGGATTTGGGAATTAGACCAGACAAGATTCCGGGATCAAAAATCACGGTTTTTCCGGACTCCTGGTCCGGGTCAATTTTTCCAAAAACACCCGGATCCGGATCAGGATCCCGGGAAAACCCGGTCGGGATCTGGTCCTGCTCCGGGCTCTAGTAATAAAAAGCCCTATAATTTGCATTAAATAAATTTAGAAGAGAATTATTTCTATTTTAATTTATAAATTTAATAATATATTAAAAGTAAAACATTTGAGTGTGGGGATCTGAACCTCCCCCGCCTCCCCCGCCCCCCTCCCCTCACCCGCCCCCCCCCCCCTCCCCCGCCCCTCCCACACCACCCGAATCCACGTTTACGTATGGATTCAGAGCCTTTAACGGAGACAAAACTAAAATCTGAATAGATATTCGTGATCAGCGACCCAAATAGGCTTAGAAAAGTGTTTTAAAATAAAAATTAACTAAAAAAAATTTTGAAAAAATTTTCAAAAGGGTACCCCCTATGGTCCGGATTTCCAAAAGCAGTTTTCGGGCTATAACTTTCTTTAAGTAAGAGATTGAAAGATAGTCTAAAGGACAAATAAGTAAAGCTAAAAATTAGCAATTTTTCTTTGAAATGAAATCTTGAAATTTTCAATTCTAAAAAAGTTATGAATTTTTTTCTGAAAATTCGTAAATTTTCAGAAACTTGGACCTAACTTTTTTTCTACTTATAATTGAAATCCCAAATAAATTGGATAAAATCAGCCGTATTTTTCTGCATTTTCTCAACTTTATTTTATGCAAATCAGTCCACACCCGATAAAGTTATGAATTTTTAAATATATCCCCAAATTTCCGAGGCCAAAAAAATAAGACGAAATTTCAAAAATTTTTAAACCCTCCCAAAATTTTTCAAACATAAAACTAATATGATATTAGTGATCAGCGCATAAAATAGGCCCAGAAAAATATTTTTTGAAACTTTTTTGACCAATTTGAAGGTAGGTGAAAATTTTCGAGGGGGCCTAGCTCGAAAATTTTTGAAAATTTTCCCACCTATAATACACCATTTGATAGCCCATTTAAAGCTCTACAAATATGGACAAAAAAACTTTTCACTCCAGGCACCACCTGGCGAGCTACAGCCCCGGGACTGAAGTGTCCCGCCTACTTTAAAATTTTTTGAAAAAATAAAAATTTTTCCAAAATTTTCACCAATCGATAGAGCATCAAAAATGGCTGCTTGGAGGTGGTCTCCGATTATTTTTAAAAAATCGTTAAAAATTCATATAGGCCAAAAACCGAAAAACCTGTAACCCCCCCTAGCTCGGAAATTTTTGAAAAAATTTACAATTTTCTTTTTTCATAAATTAGAGCTAATAAATGCCCTCATTTGAGCTAACGACCTCAACCCGGTCAGAATAACCCATAAACAGTTATAACGGATACACTCAAACGGGTCGAAAAAAATTTAAATTTTTAGGAATTTCTGCAGACCAGGGGGTTAGAGGTAGGGCTTAGGGTTCGCTGTCAGAGTTGTCAGGGACATCCCAACTTATCATCCTCCAGGCATGCGCTAAGCCCTCCTGGTCCAAAGAAAAATTTTCGTAACACTGGTACTGCCAAAGTGACCCGCAACTCAGTCCCTGGGACTCACCTGGCCGCCTAGGCCAAATTTCCTTATTTTTCCCGGATGCCCCGTCAAAAGTTGTAAGACCCATGCACAACTTTCAGAGCACTCCCGGCCTTCGGCCGGGAGATATCCTTTTTTGAAACGAAACCCCAAACCTATATAACGTATATAGTAACTGTATTCAAAGCGCTTCGCGCTTATCGAGCTTCGCTACCTAGGTCCGATAAATAGGGCCAAAACTGTTCCAATGATTAGGAACTGAAAGTGTTCCAATGATTAGGGACTGAGAGTGCTCCAATGATTAGGGACTGAGAGTGTTCCAATGATTAGGGACTGAGAGTGTTCCAATGATTAGGGACTGAGAGTGTTCCAATGATTAGGGACTGAGAGTGTTCCAATGATTAGGGACTGAGAGTGTTCCAATGATTAGGGACTGAGAGTGTTCCAATGATTAGGGACTGAGAGTGTTCCAATGATTAGGGGAATGAGAGTGTTCCAATGATTATGAACTGAGAGTGTTCCAATGATTAGGGGAATGAGAGTGTTCCAATGATTATGAACTGAGAGTGTTCCAATGATTAGGGGAATGAGAGTGTTCCAATGATTATGAACTGAGAGTGTTCAAATGATGAATAAATATTAAATAAATAATTATCAACATTAAACTGTATTAAAATTTAGTTAAAAAATGGGTTTGTTGTTTATGTAAATTTTATTTAAAAGGCAGTAATAAATAGAGCCCGGAATTTTCGAAAATTCCGGATCCTGATCTGGACCCGGATTTGGGAATTAGACCAGACAAGATTCCGGGATCAAAAATCACGGTTTTTCCGGACTCCTGGTCCGGGTCAATTTTTCCAAAAACACCCGGATCCGGATCAGGATCCCGGGAAAACCCGGTCGGGATCTGGTCCTGCTCCGGGCTCTAGTAATAAAAAGCCCTATAATTTGCATTAAATAAATTTAGAAGAGAATTATTTCTATTTTAATTTATAAATTTAATAATATATTAAAAGTAAAACATTTGAGTGTGGGGATCTGAACCTCCCCCGCCTCCCCCGCCCCCCTCCCCTCACCCGCCCCCCCCTCCCCCGCCCCTCCCACACCACCCGAATCCACGTTTACGTATGGATTCAGAGCCTTTAACGGAGACAAAACTAAAATCTGAATAGATATTCGTGATCAGCGACCCAAATAGGCTTAGAAAAGTGTTTTAAAATAAAAATTAACTAAAAAAAATTTTGAAAAAATTTTCAAAAGGGTACCCCCTATGGTCCGGATTTCCAAAAGCAGTTTTCGGGCTATAACTTTCTTTAAGTAAGAGATTGAAAGATAGTCTAAAGGACAAATAAGTAAAGCTAAAAATTAGCAATTTTTCTTTGAAATGAAATCTTGAAATTTTCAATTCTAAAAAAGTTATGAATTTTTTTCTGAAAATTCGTAAATTTTCAGAAACTTGGACCTAACTTTTTTTCTACTTATAATTGAAATCCCAAATAAATTGGATAAAATCAGCCGTATTTTTCTGCATTTTCTCAACTTTATTTTATGCAAATCAGTCCACACCCGATAAAGTTATGAATTTTTAAATATATCCCCAAATTTCCGAGGCCAAAAAAATAAGACGAAATTTCAAAAATTTTTAAACCCTCCCAAAATTTTTCAAACATAAAACTAATATGATATTAGTGATCAGCGCATAAAATAGGCCCAGAAAAATATTTTTTGAAACTTTTTTGACCAATTTGAAGGTAGGTGAAAATTTTCGAGGGGGCCTAGCTCGAAAATTTTTGAAAATTTTCCCACCTATAATACACCATTTGATAGCCCGTTTTGTGCTCTACAAATAAAGGCAAAAAATCTTTCCACTCCAGGCACCCCCTGGCGAGTTACAGCCCCGGGACTGAAGTGTCCCGCCTACCTTAAAATTTTTTGAAAAAATAAAAAATTTCCAAAATTTTCACCAATCGATAGAGCATCAAAAACGGCTGCTTGGAGGTGGTCTCCGATTATTTTTAAAAAATCGTTAAAAATTCATATAAGGCAAAAACCGAAAAACCTTTAACCCCCCCTAGCTCGGAAATTTTTGAAAATTTTTTCAATTTTCTTTTTTCATAAATTAGAGCTAATAAATGCCCTCATTTGAGCTAACGACCTCAACCCGGTCAGAATAACCCATAAACAGTTATAACAGATACACTCAAACGGGTCGAAAAAAATTTAAATTTTTAGGAATTTCTGCAGACCAGGGGGTTAGAGGTAGGGCTTAGGGTTCGCTGTCAGAGTTGTCAGGGACATCCCAACTTATCATCCTCCAGGCATGCGCTAAGCCCTCCTGGTCCAAAGAAAAATTTTCGTAACACTGGTACTGCCAAAGTGACCCGCAACTCAGTCCCTGGGACTCACCTGGCCGCCTAGGCCAAATTTCCTTATTTTTCCCGGATGCGCCGCAAAAAGTTTTAAGACCAATGCACAACTTTCAGAGCACTCCCGGCCTTCGGCCGGGAGATATCCTTTTTTGAAACGAAACCCCAAACCTATATAACGTATATAGTAACTACAAAATGCTGTTTGCTATGGTTTATCAAGCCTTAATTGTTTTTGGGTTGGTTAAAATTAAATTTGAACAAGGTCTTGGACATAGGCGCAAATGTCTGGACACGGCCAAAACATATAATGAAAAACGGAAAACAAACTGTCAAACGGTTTAGGAAGTTCCTCGAGAATATTGCGAATGGTGAGCTCAACCAAAGGATCGAGTTGCCAAAGGACCAACTGAATGAGAAAAAAAATGGTAGGGCCAACTTTTGCAGAGCAAAAATATAAATTCCTTTGCAGCCTTTCCGAATTCCAGGCACAAATTCGGACAAAGCATTACCAAAAAAAGCAAACAAAAAGTCGGTTTACCGTCCGATTGCGAATGTAAAGAAACAGTGCGACGGACGCCTGGGCCCTGCTCATCTCCGGGAACAGCTCCAACTCCTTTTTGGTCATCCGATCGTACGGCAAACGGGCCTGAGCAGCGGCGGAACGGAGCGCTGACAATTGGGGAAAAGAGCGTGTGTAAGAGAGAGGGAGAGAGAGAGAGAGAGGGGAAAGAGAGGGGGAAAGAGAGAGAGAGAAAGAAAAAAGAGAAAGAAAGAGGGAAGGGGGACAGGAAAAAAGGAGGAAAAGAGAGAGAGAGAGGGGAGAGGGAAGCTCAAGCAGTAGCCCCATCGGATCACGTTCTAACGGTTCGCCCATCATTAATTTTTTGGGTCGCATTCCATTAGAATAAATACGCACACAAATCGTCGTCCTCCCATCGGTACACATCCATCCCGTGCAATTCGCGTGTGCCGAGTTGGGCCAACGAATTTCTGATGCCGTAGTCCACATTGTTACGCCTCGAACGGTTCGGCGGACGAAACGGCGGGTTGGCACGGTGATGGTAGCTGATGCTGTTGTTGATGCAATTGTTGCTCACCAACGGACGATGGGAATGATTAGCGCCGCCGCCACTGCCATTAAAACGCGAAGGCGACGAACTCGTGGAAGAATTTGAAGACATTGCAAATAATGACTAAACAAAAACAGAGAGAGACCACCAGCCAATTTGAAATCGTACAGAAAAAGCTAAAAAAAATATGATATTTGGGACAAAAAATTAATAATTGTTTTAATAAATATGCAAACCGACAGTAATGCAAACGCAAAATACTGTTGTGCCGCCAAAGTTCAAACCGGCGCAGTAAATAAATATTAATAATTTATTCAATTCAAATTTGAAAATGCATAATAAAAGTGAATGGAGAGTTGTGCGCAGGATTTGAAAAATCAGATATACCGTAACTTAAAATAGAGGTCCGGATTAGGCACCACCGGGAAAGACATTGAAGAATTTAGAGACATTTCAAATAGGAAACGAAAAAACAAATTTTTTTTTTTTGAATATAAAAACAATTAAGAAATTTTGAAGAGGGAAAGAAAGAAAGGTGTACAAATAGATGAATACCATTTCCAACATACACAAACAAAGTATTAGTCACTTAACAACTTGAATGCTCATTATTATTTTTTCTTAATATGATAGCCCAATTGCCTTCGTCGTATTTTTCTGATTCGATGGCACAATAATTCGGCGGAAATTCGCTGCCGACCAAATCACTGAATTCGCCCTCGGTGAACAGGTGGTAATATCGGAAGTGATCCTTTTGCTGATGTTGTTGTTGCTTTTGATTGTCATCACCATTTTCTTCCTCGGTTTGCCTTTGTTCAACACCATTGCAAGAAGATGATGACCATGGGACGAGCATGTCCTGCTGTGTGAACTGCTTGCCGTCGTGGATGCGCAACATTTTGCCGGCGGTGCCCACAGCCTCTGCTAATCGCGTTTTCTGGGCTTGGCCATCACCATTGTTGTTGCTTTTGTCGTTGTCGTCCTCGGCCGCTTTGTTAGCGCGCATTTTCGCTGTGTAAATTGACGGCACCGGGGCCGTTTCGCCCGGATAAAATTGCTCCATGGCCCACGCTGTTGCAAGCACACGCCCACCGGGGCGTACAATCTGGATAAAAAGAAAGATATGAAAACAGTCAAAAACGTAAAATAAATAATTGAAGTTTTAGACATGCCCGGAGCAGTTCCGCGAGCGCCCGGACGCGTCGCTGGCGTGTCGAAAAATGGTGAATAACCGCGACAGAAATGACCACATCAAACGCCCCGTCTCTGACCGGCAATTGGAGGGCGTCGGCACAAAAAACATCGGCACATCCCTTACGGGTGGTAATGCGTAGCAAATTCCAGCTAATATCGCAGCCAAACTGTGAAAATAACAAAACCATGTGAAGAGGCATATTTTGCAGCACCGATACTACAGTATGGCAATTTACAACAAATTACAAAACAAATTCATTCAAAAAAATCCTCCCACTTTTATGAGTCCATCAGAATTCAGCAAATATTTCCCGTTTCCACAGCCGACGTCGAGCAGTGCGGCGCCACGAGGGAGTGAAGCGAGAAAATCGACAACACAACGCCAATTGGAGTGTCGCGTCAAGTCGAAATGTGGCGCAATTGCATCGTACACCTTTTTGAAGCTTTAACAATATAGTTTGAAAATTTAGAAACGATCAAAAATTGTTATTTAAAAAAACTTCTAGTTAATCTTTTGACTCAAGTTCAAAACTTTCTTGTATTAGCTTGAGACCTTAAGCTTTCGAGTGATATTAAGAATGTGTAGGCATTGACAGTCCATGAAACCAAGGATGGTTAGTAGTTGATAAACTCATTTACTCTAATTGGAACTCATAAAGTGCATCAGCTCCGAAATCTTTTTTTTTTTTCTTAATTCGCCTTTCCTTTTTGCCAATTGCCCAATTTGAAGTTAATTTCTTAATTCCAAACGAAAACTTATTGGGTTTAAACTTTGATCAGAATTTTCCATTTTCTTAATTCCCATCTTCGCCTCAAAAGAAAGAGCTTTTGGAAAACCTTTGCCACATATTGTCGTTCCAATTGTCTCCCGGCGCATTCTCCGCTTGGAATGCGCAGCCGACCGGCACGGTCCCAGTCACAAAATTCGACGTACGCACATTGACACGGCACGCGACGGACAGTGCGAAAAGTGATGGAAATACGACGCTGCCTTTTCAGCAGACGGTTGGTCACCGGGTGGACGTCATACTGACGCGTCAATATTCTGAAAAACAGGGGAAGTGGAGAGGAGTCGGAGAGGAGTAATTTTTGTTGCTTTTAAAAATGATTTGGCAATGTGTTGTGCGCATTTCTACCCATGTTTGTGCCGGTATCGAGCATCGCCGGAAAACAGCAGCAAACTGCGCCTTGGCAAATGTACGAAATTGCGTCGGGCACTGTTGGCACAGTCGCCAAACTCCATCACCACGTCGGACAGCAAACTCAGCGAGTAAATGGGTTCTTCAAAGGCGGAATGAGCGTCCAAATGCAATGGGATACCATGGCCCGGCTCATAGACATTCACTGAATTGTGTACAATAGAAAAGTTCGAGCTGGGAAATACCCAGGATTTGAGACGGTGATGAGGGCGGGGGTACATGGGATCAGATCAAAATAAAAGTCAGCGGAAAAATCGCTAAACATTAAGGTTTTCAGATGTTTTTCATTAAAAACTTTTTGTAATTTTTCGAAAAAAAGGCCTTTCTCGAGCAGAGACTCCCAAGCAAAATAACCTCCTCGAACCCCCAATTACAAACAAAGCAAAAAAATATTGTGAAAAAACCTGTTATTTGATTTGGTCGCATGTCAAGCGAATTGCAGTCAAACATTGTGCAAATGGTGTCGATGAGTTGGTGAAAAACGGGCGGAATTTGAGGCGCTTTGTCAGTCGCATTGTTTTCGCTGTAATTGAAGACGTATCCAAAGTGAAAAACCCGACGATTTTTCAATGTTTCTTAAGTAAATTTTCTGCACATTCTGTCCAATAATGTCTTAACACCTACGAATGATTGTGCTCTCCGCAAGAAAATTGGCCACAAACTGCTCCAGCTCCGACTCGAGTTGCGCCGAAATGAAGTCGGGCACAATTTTCAGCCCATTTGGCAATTTAGCAGCAGTTGAACTGCTTGAAGCCGTTTTTGCGGACTGCTGAGGAACTGAAAAATAAACCGTAAGTTTTATGTTCTTTATATGTCCAAACATTTTGTGACGAAAAGCAAAGTAATGGGCCCATTCACAGCGGGGAAACAGTCGGGTTTGGTGTTGTCAAGTGAATTGCGCGTGTTGATGGCTGAATTTACGTCGGAAAAATGGACCAACGAGTAGGACTTGTTGTTCGGGTAAACGCTGAAGGCACAGTTCGGATCGAACTGACGGAACAGCAACTCGAGACTCTCGAAAGGCACTCCCACCGAATGACTGCTGTTACTCACGAACAAAGTCTGAAAAACGTGCACTCAGATTAAAATTAGGGCGAAAGTAAAACCAATGCCAATATTCCCTGTTCACACTTACACTGGTAGGACACTCATCAGAAACTTCGATTTGCTCCTTCTTGAGAGAAGAGACCATTTTGGCAAATTTCTTCTTTTTGATGTTCATTTTCCTAATTAAAATCAACTGACGAAAATAAAAGAATGAAAAATAACACAAAACAATGACAGAGAATGCTGAAAGAAACGAGCACACCTGGTAAAATGTATTTAAAACAAATTAACATGTTTACTGAGTCATCATCACCTTTTTACACTGATGAGAAAATGAATAATTTTTTAAATAAGAATGGATGGGATGAACAGTGCACATAAATTTGTCACATAAGTTGGGTATAATTAAATGCAAATGATCCAATAAATTTAAAGCCCCTTTCCGCCCCACTCCCCAATCGTTCATTGTCAGTTCACTTCCTCCACATCCTCTTCGTTGTTAATCTCGATCACCTCCACATCCTCCTGGTTGTCAACTTCGATCACATTCCGTGCGCTGGTCCAATTCCATCCAATCGCCTCGGCCTCCCATTGAGCCCACTGTTTTTGCGATGGCCCTCCTCCCCCATTCAGACGTCGCTTTAACAGCCACAAATTGCGCTTCGGCTTAACATAATGGGTCAAAAGGTCATCGTTGTCGTCCGCCTGCAGTTGCTCCTCCTCCCCGCCATTGTTTTGTTCGTCCTCCCCGTCACTCCCCGCGGCAATCATTTCAATGGACAACGTTTCATCAGTCCGATCATTGCGCAGCTCGAAATGCTCGCCTTAATAAATAAGCGATCTTTTATTGAAAAATGGCAAGTAGGGTGGGTTAAAGCTGATTGCGTTAACCCCCAATTTTGTCAATTAGATCAAAAATTATTTGGTTAGCCGACCCAACTTTTTTCTTGACCTGCGGCAACTCTGATAGTTTTGTCTACTAACTACTTCATACCCTCGAAAGAGCATAAAAACAGGCGGATGATGTAACTGACGGGAGAAGAAGCGTTGGCAAAAGCCTTAAAGGTATAATGAAAACTGAAAAAAATATATATTCATTTACAATTTTAAGTGTATGAATCCTATCCGCAAATGGCCAAATTTCCTGGCAAAGCAAAATCTTTGGCTGGCCGTCCGCCCTCGGCGAATGGAGCCATTGCCACAGGGCATGGGCAGAAGAGGATGCGACGGTGGGAGAGACAAAATCGCTGGTCGGTGGAACCTCGGGGAAAATGTCCTTGAAAAAAAAATATACGAAACCCTAACATATTAGAAAAGTAACAAAGTCTTATATAATTAACATTATCTTATAGTTATAAACCAACTCGTGAGTCGACCAAGCGCAGGTTCGTGCATTGATTGAGAAAATCCGCGGATAAACGATGCGTCGGACTGCTGAAGTCGTAGTCGTCCATAATGGCCAATCTTACAGAAAGTATTGGATGAAGAAAAAATTTTGGATATATTTTTCACAGTGAAAGATTAAGAATTATTTCGGTTCCCCAACATTTGCGGCATGGTAAAAAAGCCGACATTCGCGGCACAGCCTGAAAATCGCGCCAAAAAACTCCCAAGATTTTTTTAGGGGAAAAACTCATTAAAGTTATTATTTAGAAAATTCTTAATAATTTTTAGGAAGAAATACAATTTTTTCAAAAATTTCCTTAAAAACCCATAAAATTAATTTTATTTTTTTGAAATTTTAGATATTTTTCTGAGATTTTCTCTGTAAAATCATTAATTTATTTTCTGAGTGATTTTAGGGTCGGGCACAAAATCAGGTTCCCCACCATGGCCGTAAATGTTGGAACAAGTTTGTGTCCATGAAAACGTTTGAAAAACTCACCTGGTGACATTTTCCACCAGCAGAGGCCAAACTTCGGGCGCTGTGATGGGCCACCACTTCGGCGATCGACCACACGTAAAATTGCAAACATTCAGAACCAAATTGATACCATTTTTTGCGTAGAGAGGCAGCAAATTTCGAAGAAATACAAGCACATTGTTGTCAAAGTGACTTAAGAGGAAATTCTGACAAAGTTAAAGTTAATTATTTATATTAATTTAGAGATGGAGATGCTTTTAAAAGAAAATTGAAAAATATTAATACCTCAAGAAAATGCTTTTGAAGTCATTCAGTCCTTTGGGTGGCGGTGTTTGTGCAATTGGAAACTTCTTCCCAAGCAGTTTTTTATGGTCGTCGAAACGCCATAGTTCGCCAACAGCGCTTCCCGTAGCCTTTTGGGTTTTCAAAACGCTAATCGACCAGGATTTATGGTCAAGGAATTTGTCGATGATAGCATCAAAACGGGGACTGACTAATGCCATATTTAATCCAAGTTCGGCACGAAAAATCCATCCAAAAATGTCCCACCAAACGTCATTTGAGATGTTTCTGAAGTGAAAGGACATTGAGAATTAAGAAATGTTGTACGGAAATAATCGTATCGTAACCCAGAAGAATTAATAACAAATTGTGAATAGAAAGAATCAAATTTATTATTTATGCATATTTTACATTGGGCGATGCTTCTTTTTCTTTGCAGGTGATACTAGAGACATATAAGCAGAATTAACTAAAATTAGTATAATAAAATCAAATATTATTATGTTGTTTTATTACTAGGGATGGTATTTTGAGTTAAGTGCCATTCCTAATAACTTGAAATTGCCTAAATACGCATGAAAAATACATTTTTAGCTTGGTTTGAGGTTTTAATTTTAGTCATTAATGAGTGCTGATGATGATACTCCCCTTTTGATTTGATTTTTTTCATCTTTAATTGGATAAGCGGCACAAAATACTACCCAGAGTTGGAAGTTGAGTTTCTGCCTCTATGGCCTTTTTTTTTTTGATTTTCAACTTAAAAAATGTTTGGCGTTCTGCTTTTGAATATCGAACATGAATTCTACCTAGGTTCTCATTCTCGACAAACATCATACACCTAATGTTATATTCGAAATTAAAAACGACTTGATTTCTTAAGATTTTTTTAGATGGATGTTGACACTCACTCAATTTCTTTGTTGGAGGGTACGAGTGGAACTGAACGGGGTGGACTGATCTCGGTAAAGAAAAGAGTTGACACAAACCGAGTGGGCGTGGCAGATGAGGAGAAAATGTTCAAAAAGCCGTCCCTTCTTGGCCTCGATAGACTTGCAAAAGCGAAACGAGAGGAACACATCCGCAAACGACAGGCAGCAGAAACAGAGGGTGATGAAACTCCGGGCCTATCGGACAGTGTCAGGAGAGAAATAACCAGGTGCCATGATACTGTTTGAGCTTGGAGAGGGGGCGGGGGCGGGGTTAGATTTCAAAAAACCATCAGTTTTTGCTAAAAAGATGTCAGAATTACATTTAATTCTGCATAGAATTTTTTTTTTTTGAGCCTTGCCTCATTGGCAATACGCTATGGTTTTTTTCAGATATGTCAAGGACAAATACCGTGACAACAGAGTGCATCAACGGGGCATCGGAGCGGATTCGAAAAATGAACGAGCAAAAAATGACGACGATGGTGACCGGCCTCGGCACAAGAGGCGCAGCAGAGGGGAAAGGGAGGAAAGACGCGGGCGCGACAGGTGAAAATTGCGATTGCTTTTAAATAAAGTTGCCTTTTTAAAATGAATTGACTAACCAATTTTCGCTATTTGGTTTGGCATTTTCGCCAATTTTCATTTTGTCCGTTTTGACTTTTTTTTAATTCGTCTTATTTTTCCAATCAGAGCATCGTTTGGGGATGTGGAAACGCCAAAGTTCAAACTGCCGAACACTCCGTCCAATTCGCGCTGGGAAGAGGACGAACTCAACTTGCAACCGCCGACCACCAAGCAAAAAAGTCAGTGGGACTTTGAAACGCCGCGCGAACGTAGCGATGGCGTGCGCCACGGCAGTGATTTCGAGCGGAACCCGCACAGCATTTGGCGGTCGGAAAGGGAGCGAAGAGATGAAAGGGGAAGAAGGTGTGCTGCTGCTCTTTATGTTGTGTTAATAGGGGACCCTGATGAAAGTTTAAAAAACGCTCATTGGCAAACAAAAAGAAATCTATCTGGGTTCAGAAAGGATTATTCAAATTGAGCTTATCTTTACAATAATTTTTAAGTACTTTTTCAATCTTGAAAAAGGCCAGTCCATTGAATGTTAGCCAAGTCAAATTTTTAAAAACCCATAAAAAATCCATTTTTCAAAATTGATAATTTCACAAAAGGCTCAAAATACCACAAAATTTAAACCATTATACCCTGAAGTGACCATGATGTTAGCCATTCTTATATCACATTCATTTCAGAACTCTGACATAAAAAAAAACTTTATCCAAATTGATACAGGAGTTTAGTGTTTATTTTGCTCGAATATTCGGTTACCCTACCAATTTTTCAGGCATCGCTACCGGCATCGGTATGGTGACGAAAAAGTGGGCGAAGATGAGAAGCCGAAATTTAACGACGATTGGGAGAGAAAACAGTGGGAAAATGAGCAATACATGTTGGATCGAGAATGGTAAATGGAAAAAACGAAAGAAAACACTAACTCATTGCCAATTTGTTAAGGTATGAAAATGACCAGGGCTGTTACAACGACGAGTTCAATCCGTTCGCCAATGTGTCGCAGAATTATGTGGAAAAGCGCGAAAAGCAATTGGATCAGACGCGACAGAAACCGCGGCTGACGCTCAGACAGCAGCAGATCAAAAAGGACAACGAAATGTGGGAGAACAACCGACTGGCCAGATCAGGTGGGCCGGTTGAAGATTAACTGACTGACTGATCGGATGGTTTAACAGAATAAGAAACCGAGTAATTGAGTAAAAAGCTTCATTTATGCCAAAATTTTTAGGCCGATGCTTTTTAGAATACAAATTTTTATTCGGTCTCGGATTCGAAAACTTACGGCACAAAGCTCGCCCTCCTCTCAAAAATTCTTGAAATGTCTCCAATATTTAGTTCTTTTCAAGAAACCTTGAAAATTTTTATCTTTTAAAAAAAACTCAGTTGGTTAGGGCATCTATGAATTAATCTTCAGGTGTTGTGACATTCTCTGAGGAACTTGGCGATTTCTTCGACAGCGAAACTGACGAGAACAGAGTGTCTTTGCTCGTCCACAACATCATTCCTCCGTTCTTGGACGGCCGCATTGCGTACACGTGCCAAACTCAGCCGGTCATTCCTGTCAGTTTTTGGCACATTCTTTGCGGGAATCCCTCTAATTACGCTTTCCTTTCGTTTACTTTGCGTTTTTCGTAAGTGTTCACTTTTGCCGATCTTTTTTAGGTGAAGGATGTGACTGCGGATATGGCAATTACGGCAAGCAAAGGCAGCAAACAAGTGCGCATTTACCGGGAGCAGCAAGAAAGGCTGAAGGCACAGGAGAAGCATTGGGAATTGGCGGGCACGAGAATCGGCGAAATAATGGGCATCAAAGCGAAGCCGGAGGAGACGGAGCCGTCGGACAGCCAAAATTTCCGGTATGTCTTCAATGGAAATTTACAAAAAGGGAGAGAAGGCTTGGCACGGGGACCGGGAAATGACCCGAAAAATTCATGAAAAAAAAATAATAAAATTTTTCGAGCAGACTATCATATTTTTCAAATATTGTCTCGAAAAAAAGTACCAAAAAATTCGGCAAACATAAACAAACCATCAGCGTTAGGGGGGTCGTTTCGTTAACATATTTGGGTTCTGCTGACATTGTTTCCATCCTATCACAAATACAAATTCCTACGCCCCAATTTCAGTGAGTCTCAGCAATTTGCCTCCCATTTGAAAGAGTCGGAGGCCGTTTCAACGTTTGCCTTGGAGAAAACTCTGCGCCAACAGCGCGAGTATTTGCCCGTCTTTGCGGTGCGTCAGAAACTGTTGCAAATTGTGCGCGAAAATTCGGTAATTGTTGTGGTGGGCGAAACGGGCAGCGGAAAGACGACGCAACTGACGCAATATTTGGTGGAGGACGGATATGGACGGACGGGCGCCATCATCGGCTGCACTCAGCCGAGGCGCGTGGCCGCAATGAGCGTGGCTAAGCGTGTCTCTGAAGAGATGGGCGTCGAACTTGGACAGGTCAGTGCCGCAGGGGACGCGGATGAGCAGGCAAATGGCACTCATTAAATGAGTGGCCACGAGTCAAAGGGAGTCTTTTTTTCCTGTTTTTGTAATGACAATTTGCTTGCCCCAAAGTTGGGACATTGTAGGATTAGGATGAAATGCTGCTCAATAAAACTTGTATTAATAGTTTATTCATTTTGTACTTTCAGCAGTGTGGTTATGCCATTCGATTCGAAGATTGCACATCCGATAAAACGATAATAAAGGTAATAAAAAAAATTGGAAGCTTTGATACACATTAATTAGACTTTTTTGTTTCAGTATATGACTGATGGTATTTTGCTGAGAGAATGTTTGAGGTGGGCAAAAAATTCTTGTTCATTTTTAGTGAGGTTTATTTCTGCTTTTATGGCTTATTAATTCAGTGATCCCGACTTGGACTCCTATTCCGCCATCATTATGGACGAAGCGCACGAGCGTTCGTTGAACACCGATGTTCTGTTTGGATTGCTCCGAGATGTTGTGGCGAGACGGTAAAAGACGAAAGGAAGGGCAAATAAATCACGACTAATGAAAAGAATGTGATATGTTCAAATAAATACCCAGCAGAAGGTTGGATGGTCTAAAATTCCTATTTGTTACTTTTTTAATCTCCCCCCTGGTAATACTTTCACTATGTCCTATAACCAATTGTAGAAACTATTGGATTGAGGCTAAAAATAGTCTATTGATCAAATTCAGTTTTTTTAAAAAATCCATTTTTTAGTTCCGACCTGAAACTGATTGTCACCTCCGCCACAATGGACGCGGAGAAATTCGCCAATTTCTTCGGCGGACACACGCCGATTTTCCAAATTCCCGGCCGAACATTTCCTGTCGAAATTTACCATGCTCGTGTCCCGGTGGAGGACCATGTCGACGCGGCGGTCAAACAGGCGGTCAAAATTCACTTGGGCGGTCTGGATGGCGACATTCTGATTTTCATGCCGGGCCAAGAGGACATTGAGGTGTATATTTTGGCATATTTTACAGTTTTTTTTTATAAATTAAAAGATTTAACACCCAAATTAAATATTTATTTCGATTAGTTGTCAATTTTCGCTTTAGGTGACATGTGCGCTGATCAAAGAGAAGTTGGGCGAGTTGGACGAAGCGCCGCCGCTTGCGGTGCTGCCCATTTACTCGCAATTGCCCAGCGACCTTCAGGCGAAAATTTTCCAAAAAGCGCCCGGCGGAATGCGCAAATGCATTGTCGCTACAAACATTGCCGAAACGTCGTTGACCGTTGACGGCATTTTCTTCGTGGTCGACCCGGGCTATTGCAAATTGAAGGTGTTCAACCCGAAAATCGGCATGGACACGCTGCAGGTCTGTCAATATTGCTTTTCCTGAGAAACTGACACCATACATTTGTTGAACAGATATTCCCCGTTTCGCAAGCGTCCGCCAACCAACGGTCGGGCCGTGCCGGTCGTACGGGTCCTGGCCACTGCTATCGTCTATACACCGAGCGACAATTCAAAGACGAAATGCTGGTCAGCACTGTTCCGGAAATTCAGCGGACAAATCTTGCCAATGTCGTCCTTTTGCTGTCAGTTTTTGTGGGAATCAATTTGGATATTTTTTGGCATTTTTTTGCAATCAATTGTTGACATGTCTCTTGTATCAGTCAAAACTGCAAAAAAAAATGCTAGTACCAATGTGCTAATTGTAAGTATCTAAAAAAAGTCGTTTCTATTTTCGCATAGAGGTACCGTCAATTTTCAAACATTCTGGAAAAGTTACATTAAATATGGCTACCCATCCAAAAAATTTTCTGAATACGGGTTCTTATAATTTGGTTGCTTAAATGTTTTCCTTCCGCTTAAGCAAGTCTCTGAATGTCGACGATTTGCTGCTTTTCCATTTCATGGACTCTCCACCGATGGACAACATGTTGAACTCCATGTACCAACTGTGGACATTGGGTGCACTGGACAACATTGGCCAACTGACCGATTTGGGTCGTAAAATGGTCGAATGTGAGCAAATTGACTCATTAATTACCAATTCTTTGCTTGGTTCAGTCCCGCTGGACCCGACATTGTCCAAAATGCTGCTGATGTCCGTGGATATGGGCTGCAGCAGTGAAATGCTGACCATCGTGTCGATGCTTTCCATCCCTTCGCTGTTCTTTCGGCCCAAAGGACGCGAGGACGAGGCGGACGCCCGTCGAGAAAAATTCCAGGCACCGTTATTCATTAAAAAAACAAAAGCGGGGGTGGGGGAGGGTGAAGGGAATGAGTCGGGCGGAGGTATAAATGCCATAATTCAACTGAATCGTTAAATTGATGCGCTTCTTCCCCTGCAGGTTCTTTCTATTCCTTCCTCACATATAATAGTTCAAAAAGTTTTTCAAAATTACAAATTGTAGCTGGGACCCTGAGGGCTATTGCCTTCCCATAAAAAAAGGTTGGATTTAAGCTTGAAAAATTATTCGGGAATTTTCTCCCTTTCTTAAGTGCCTTGACCTTTCAGCCTTTTTGGGATTTAAGCCAAATTATAATTATATTATATCGTTTAAAATTTCCCTTTTCAGGTCCCCGAAAGTGACCATCTGACCTATCTGAACACGTACATTCAATGGCAAAAGCACAAGTACAGCTCCAAATGGTGCACCGACAATTTTGTGCACGCAAAAGCAATGCGTAAAGTGCGCGAGGTGCGTGCGCAATTGGCCGAAATTATGGAAAGTCAGCGGTTGGAGATGATCTCTTCCGGCACGGATTGGGACGTGGTGCGCAAGTGCGTGTGCTCGGCATACTTTTACAACGCGGCACGGTAAAGCCAAGGATGGCTGGCCAGTCGGAAGCGACCATGGCGTTTTTAGGACAGAAAAAACTTAGCGTTTTTACTATAAAAAAAGAAAAAATTTCATAGGAATTTACCAAACAGATTGGGATCTTTTTTTACAGTGCACTCAAAACTCCGCCGAGACAAGACATAACTCCGCCAAAAAAAAAACCGCTAAAAACCCTTAAAAATTTTCAGAAAAACTCCAACGGCTGTTTTTTGAAGAAATAACCGAAAAATATAAAAAAAAAATTTGAAAATTAAAACTTTTAGGATTTTTATTGAAAATTTCAGAAACTTACCCAAAATTTTCGATATTTTTGGTAATTTTCTTCAAAAAACAGCCTTTGGAGTTTTTCTGAGTAATTTCAAGGGTTGTTGGCGATTATTATTTTTTTCGGCGGAGTTTTGTCCTGCTCCGCCTTTTTAAATACTTTTTGTCCCATTTCCACAGATTGAAAGGAATTGGCGAATATGCGAATGTTCGCACGGGAATGCCCTGCTTTCTCCACCCGACTTCGGCACTCTTTGGCATGGGCTACACACCTGACGTGGGTTTGCTGCTTATTATGGCGTTTTATTTACAAATAAATTATTTTTCCATTGTAAATCTCTGTTACCTTTTTTCAGTACGTCGTTTACCACGAATTGGTGATGACCGCCAAGGAGTACATGCAAAGTGTGACGGCAGTGGACGCGCAATGGCTTGCCGAATTGGGGCCAATGTTTTACTCGGTCAAAGAGACAATCAAAACGCGGTTGGAGAAAATTCGAGTCAGTTCAATGTTTATTAAAAAAAATAATAAAATAATTGGCTTATTACGTAGTTTTGGAGCTATTTTTAACGCGTAAGACAACAAAATATTCGAATTCTGGCATTTTATGCAGAATATGAAGCCAATTTCGTTAAGGATACTGAACGGACTACCGCTGCAATGGAACTGGAGATGGAGGAGGCGCAGAAACAGCTGTCCGAACGAAAAATCCAAACGGAGAGGGCACAGCGACGGGTCGTCGGGACTCAAATTGCGGAGGCGGGAAAGCACAGTGTGTCCACTCGAGCGCAGTCAAAACGAAGCTTTGGGCTGTGATTTTTGTCAAATGAATTGGCCATTTTAATTTTTAAATATTTTCTTATTCCTTAATTAGAATCAAAACCTCTCGAAGCTGTTTGTTCTTTCTTGAACATTTATATCATAAAAAACGAATTCATTATACAAAATTGCTTTTGTATCAACACTTTGCTGTTGAGCGTTTCAAATTTTAGGCGTTAAAGGTTGAAAATTTTTCCTATGGTTATAGTTAGCACCAGTGGTGCCAGAGATGGGCCAAATGAAAAAATAAAAAGAGAAAGGTGAAAGCCCAAAAAAGGCGAAAAGTTGGCCCATCCCTGATCGGTACCCTATCATTTGGGTAGTGAATAAAATATAAAAAAATTCATCGAAGATAAAAAAAATGGAGCCTAAAATTGCAAGAGTTTGTTTTCTGAAAAGCCAACTAACTTTTGAAACCCTACTAAGTTTTTGAGAATTTCTATTTTTCAAAAAAAAAAAACAAATAAGGAAAACGGGTTAGATTTTCAGAAAAAAATAGGTTTTCATTCACTGCCCAAATGATTGGCCACTCCAGTATCGGTATTGAATTATTAATTATTTATGAAAAAAGGAAATTCTTTTTAGATTTAATTTTGTAAAAAAAAACTATCTCAAAAAAATCAGAAATTGGCATTTTTTTGCCAAAATTCATCAAAAAAGTAACACCAAATTTTCAAAATTCCCGGCAGTGCCGGAGGGACCGCGGCTCGCGCCCAGCCCCGATTCCCCCCCCCCCCCATTCAATTTCAATTTTGCCATTAGACTTTTTGGTTTTCAAAATTCAGGAAAATATAAGCCGATTTTTATTTTTTTATTAAGGCCATTAAAGAATGATTTTTTGGTGAATAATTATTAGGGTTGTTGGGGACTTGTTATAAACCTGTACCCCCGTTTTCGACTCGGCCGGTTTTTGAAACTTCGGTTTTGGTTCGGTTAACCGACTGGCAACAACCCTTATTATTATTTTACATTACATACTGTATATTGAATTACAGTATCTTGTCTTCGATTTTCTACCGTGTTATTCCTTCCATGTTATTGACATTGTACATATAATATAATCTCTTGGGAAATAAATTTTTAGGACCCGAGTGACAACAAAATTAAAAAAACATTTAGAAAAAATACAAAATTTCTTTTCATTGTCCCAACATTCTTTCTATTCGCATCTTTAAATATCACTTTTTTAAATCATTTCTTCATAAAACTGATCGACGAATGCCATCCGTCGGCCCTTTCGTTGTCGCCGAAATGCGCACCCATTTTTTTCAGCTTCGCCGGTTTTTTGTCTTCCTTTTCATCCATCTTTTTGACCTTTGTGCACCGCCCCTCGACGCATTGGCCGCGGAAGCACACTTCGGCACTCCACTCAAAGCCGGCACATTTCCCTCCGGGCTTAATTTTGGACGAACACACCGCGTGGCCAATGTTGGTCCGAGTGTCACACCACAAATAGCTGAAGGAAAAAAATGGCACAGAAGAGTGACACAAAGCCAAAGAAAGATGACAAATACAAAAAAAAAAACTGAATCAGAGGTACCACCACTTGGGCTACAGTATTCATTTGGGTCACAGCGATTTTCAAAAAAGGAGGGAGAGGGGCAACAGTTATAAGCAGAATGCTTTTCAATTTGTATATTTTTTCCCGTCGGTTCGTTTTCCGTAAAAAATGTACGCCAAAAGTGGAAGTTGCAGGTTTCATTTCATTTCGAAGTGAATTGGCTTCCGGCGAATGCATATATTGGCGCCGCCGTAAGAATTTAAGAATACATATAAATTCTAGAAATTCGTCTAATTTTTTCAAAATTTTAGGGGGTAGGTCTCTTAGGGAGGGGGGGAAGTTGAAGTAGGTACCAGGGATTTAAACGACGCCCCCCAAAAAAAATTTCGGAAATCGGAATTCCGAGGCTCCAAAAAATTTCGGAAATCGGAATTCCGACGGTCAAAAAATTTTCGGAAATCGGAATTCCGACCCCCAAAAACGTCGGAATTCGGAATTCCGTGACATCCCTGGTAGGTACCCTGCGTACCAATTCCCTCGCCCTGTCTCACTCCGTCCCTCCGCCACCCCTCACTTCTGTTGCTAATCATTCACTTACTCTGTGTTTCCGCATTCCTCCGACCTTCCTGTCAGTGCACAGCTCGGCCTCGGCACCAATTCGTACATGTTGTCCGTGTAGTTGTTGGAGAGCACGTCGATGTTCCACAACGGCTGCAGCATCGGCATGAACTCCTCGGAGAAGTGCCACCGCGGCGCACATGCCACGTTATTGCGCGGATAGTCCGTCTCGCGTTGGAGCCTACTCTGTGGGAGGGGAGGGGGGGCATTGGAATTTGTGGCTTTGCGTTTCATTTTGAGTGTCCTATTTTTCTCAAAATTTAATTAAATAAAGGAATAATTTAAACAAAAATATGTGTTTAAAATTGAGACATTCAAACAGCAGCAAGCAGTTCACCTGTTTGGTTTGTCTCCATTGCTCCCAAAGTGAGTCGATAAAGCCTAAAATTTCGCAATTATATTGTTTAAATGATTCGGGTAAAAAATGAAAAATTTTTTAAATTTAATTTATTTAACTATTTTTGAACGTGCCGTGGTGCATGAAGAAGATCGGGTCGTTGCTCGAACTGAACCTCTCCTGCATGTCGCCGCTGATGAAATAGTGCACGTAGTCGTGCGAATACTCCAGAAAGCGGTCGTCCATTTCATAATTGATGCAATTCTGAATAAAATCAAAGCCATTAAAAGGAGGAGATGGAAAACGGATAGAAAATGAAGCGGAGAGAGAGACCAATCACTAGCCAATCCGATCAGCACTGGAGGCGGGATAATTTATATATTTTTCGAGCCTCAAATGAGGGGGGAGCCCACCATGGATTTGTTGTGGGAAGAATCAATGGGTTTGACTTCCGCCCGAACCAATTCGGTAATTACACTAATTAGCTAATAATAATGACCTGCGTGGGGAGAGAGAATGCCATCACATTTTCGACAATATCTTGCGACATCGCCCAATCAATGCGCGCGTCGTTCACGAATTCACCATCATCCTGATCACCGAACATTCGTTGGAAGGAGTGCCGTCCCTATAAAAAAGAAGGCGTAAATTTTGGCTCCCCTTATGTGCTGCTGCCTCTGCCTCACATCCATTGTCGTCCAATTGGCGAACAATCCGTTCGTCACAAAGCCTGCTTCGTCCGCTTCGCCGAGTAACTTCAATTAATGAGTAATTAAAAACGGAAACGAAACCAAAATTGTCCAACTTACGTATTCGCTGAAAATAATCGAGTCCTCAGGCGCTGGCAAATCGTGGTCCAATACCGAGTCCCAATAGGGCAAGCCCAAAATGGGCTCCTAAATGAGAATTAGTAGTTGATTTGTTAAATAAGAACAGATTCTGAATCGCTTGCTAATTATGGCTTAATTTAGGTCAGCCATAAAAAGATCTCTTTGCTGACCAATGTCGTTTAATATTGCATCAAATTACGGTAACCAATCACCGATCAATGGGACTGAAAAGGCAAAATGATTTACCGAATTCTCCGGATGTAAAGCGCGAAAGACGAGTTCAAGCCTATGAGTGAAAAAAATTTAAAATCATTTTTGTTGAAACTTACCGTTTCAGAAATTCACGGTGCCACCCGAAGAAAGCGGGGCCCGAATGGACGCCCGAACGGCGATGGATCATGCCGAAACGGGAGTAAAGGCCGCTGGACTTGAAGCGACGCATTGTCTCCTAATAAAACGAATTAAATACCTAATAATTAAGGCATAAGCAATCACCATGAACAGTTGCAACTCCGCCTGAGTGTATTGACGAAACTCCTTTCTCACGGCCTTTTTCAGCGGTTTTCCGTTTGGCAAAATGCACGCGGAGCCGACCACAGTGCCTAAACATTTAGAAGAAATGGCATTAAAACAAAAGCCGGACAGAAACGGACCCCGGAAAAGCGGGCAAACGCATGTCATCGTCAGACAGTGCATGAATGGCCAAATTTGCCAAGGCCATCGGACAGTGTCCTTCGCTTCGCCCGTCGGCAAATGGTGGTGGCCAAATTTGGCGGTGGCTCTGAGTTTGGCACAAAATGTTAATTAGGTGGGAGGGAGGGGAGATGCGGTTTGGGGCAAATGCACTGTCTTCTTGTAATTCCCCTTTTTCTGCTTTACCTCGTTTGGTTTCGTGTTAGTACAGCCATGCGCGGTGCGTTTTCGTCCAATGGTCCGTCTTTGGCATTAACATTTTTGTTTTCCATTTGCTGCTCAAAATCGGACAATTTGATCACAAATTCTTGGTCCACAATCTCTTCCGGCATTTCCGCTTTGTCCATCCGGGCAATGTCTGCCCCAAAATGTGTCCGTCTCTCCTCCAATTGTGCCGCATAATCCTCCACCGATCTTTTGGCTCTTCCCCCGGGCCAGTCCCCGTCGTCGCTTTTTTTCTCGTGCAAATATTTGTTCCGATTGCGCCAAAACACCGCTGCCGCCCTCAGTCGCATATCACTGCCCTGCTCCTCGCGCAATTCAAATTCCAATGGGTTGCCACGCGGCGGTGCCATTGAATCGTTGCCGTCGCGTGCCGAAGGCGTTGGCATCTCAAATCGCAGTCGTTCCTCAGGCGGTGGCGCCGCCTGCGAATGAATGAAAAAATGATGATGATCATTGATCAACATATTATAATGATAATGGATATATAATAATTGATCACTCGTGCCATTTTATTAATTGTCAAATTTTGACCGTTTTTTTAAACCCCTCTCCAACAGTCTTTTTAATGAGTCACTGTTTTTTGTTTTTAAAAAGGAATTATCGTATCCAGTCCGCTACTGTATTGGTTTGTAAGGAAGTTACAGTAGTCTGTACTGTACCTTCATGTGTCGCGGATGGTACACCCTGAAGAAGGGCTGCACCTCTCTGATCAAATAGTGGTGCCCGTTGCCCCAACTTTCGTTCCTCTCCAACACGTAATTCTTGCGGTACACCCATGACTGAGAAAAGGTGAGCGAAAAATTGACAAGCAGCAAAAAAAGGGAGGACAAGCAGCGAATGGAGAAACAATTTTTGGTCATTTTACATAAATAATAATAATAAAATGATAAATAATATTCGTAAATAATTTATCAATTATATAAATTATATTTGAAATGGCATTTAATTAATTAGTATAAATTATTTGCTCTTCCTCATTAAATGACATTGGAAATTTATTCGAGAATGGACTTATTCGACGAGAGTCAATCAAACGAAAAATAAATGAAAGCGTCACAATTAATTTAGAATTTCAGTTAATTTCAAAAGAAAAACAGGTTTTGAATCATTAGTTTTTTTCAACCAGACCACCACCACCACCTGCTGTAAATTGATGGCATAACTAACTCATCAAAAAATGCGCCCAATTTGGCGCGATTGAGAAGATTTTTTTAACAAGGCTTTGATTGAAGAATATTATTTTAAATGGGGAGGGGGCCGGGGGGGGAAGGGGGGGGACCGACAAACTGATCGAGGCTGATTTGGTGACGACTAATCACCGCTTTTTTCACTCCTATAAAAAAATGCCAAACACCGACTGATTGAAATGTGAATTGAGTGCGACTAGAAAGACAGTTAAGTTGTTTGTAATTGACAGCCGATTTCATTAGATAATTGGTCGAATTGTGCGCGTGGGTTGAAGAATGAGAAAGGGAAGAAGGAGAAGGAAAAGGAAAAGGAAAGTTGGTCGACGTCGTTTTGTCCGCTTCCCCGTAGGGCGTGTCCCAAACGGCAATTGTTCGCCAAATTTTACCCTTTATACAAAAAAGGTGACTGAAAATGGAGAGGGAGGGGGGGGGGGAGGGGGAGAAAGAGTGTGTATACGGATGGAGGAGGGTCAACAGAGAAAGGAAGAGCAAAAATAGTGCAAGATATAGAGAAAAAGAGGGAGAGAAAAGTAGTATCGAACAAAGAAAAAGAGGGACAACAAAAATAGTGAGTGGCAGAGAAAAGTTAATTTAATATTTTGTCGAATATATAAATTCGTCCCCCCGCCCCTCCGCCGCCAATTTCCCGTCGAGGCACCGCTCCGTTCCTTCTTCACCGAATTGCACAGATCAATGAATGTTGCGCATTCGAAAAAGCAACGAAAAAAAGAGGCCAACTTTTATATAAATATAAATTAAAGTGAATTGAACGTGAAAATTAAAATACAAACAAAAAAAGCTGCATAATTTTTAAATTTTATGTATTAACAATATTCAATCTTGATATTTATAGTATCGGCAGATTCGGCAACTTCACAATTGATTTTTGAAACCGGTAATTTTAGCCAAAAGGCTCTAAGAAGAAATTAAATCTTAAATTTCATTTATTAAAATATTAGCACTAAAAAACAGTAAAAATTATTGCAAACAAAAGATTTGGTATCATTCCACTTCTCTACATGGTTAGAAGCTATCATTGCCTACTATAAAACCTAAGGACAGATCCCATCCCTGTATAAAAGGCTTTTGTCCTTCTTTGGATTTCTTTATTGAATAAATTTGGATAAATAACAAAAAATTTATAAATATAAAGAGCGGGGCTGGCAGAATTTTAAGGGAATAAAACCAAAAATAAAAATAAATTAAAATAAATTTTTTAAAATCTAGCCGAAATTTATTTAGGTCAGATTTTATATTAAATTTTGTTAAGCTACGTCGAGATTTGTTGGCACATATGTATTATTTTCAAGAGGTAGTTGGGTTTAGCGAATGTTTGCCGTTATTTTAGTTGATTTTAAATTTTAAAGTCTATCTAAGTCATAATATGCTTAGCCATTAGAATGAAAAAAAATTTTTTTTTTCGTTGTCATACACCCGAAAACAGAGCCTACGGCGGGCGGGACAGACAAATGCGTCCGCATTTGTACCATACCCAACGACGTATAATCTACTGTATTTAAATTCAAAATTAGCGCCTTTAGGCGAAGGCGCGAAGAAGGAAGTGCCGACCGATCACAGATTTTTATGCGCGTTGAATTTGGTTCTTTCATAAATTCACGCCATTTGGTGCTTTACTGTCTTTATAAACAACCCATTGAATAAGGGAACTATAATATTCACCTCATTTTGCTTAATCCGAATAATTTCTCATTCATTTTAAACTCGAAAAATGTCGCAACTTTGGGAGTTCCTCTATGCACACGATTGCCAGAATTCCTATCACAGGAGGATGAAAGAAAAGATCTGGCTTTCTCTTAATTTGATATTTATGTGTTATTATTGAACTGCCATTCTAGATAATAAAACAAAAAATGTTTGAGGCCAAATTTACAAACGCCGCCCTTCTGAAGAAAATTGTGGAGGCAATCAAAGAGTTGGTCAGTGAAGCGCCGTTTGACTGCACAGAAAATTCAATGTGTTTGCAGGTTACCATTAAAATTCGTTTCCATATGATTTAAATTCTGTTATAAAAAAATCCAATTTCCCAATTTAGGCAATGGATGGGTCCCATGTGGCACTGATATCCCTCAAATTGGACATTGGCCTTTTCGAAGTGTTCCGATGCGATCGTACCATTGCACTTGGTCTGAGTCTAAGCGAGCTTAGCAAGGTTTGTCTGGTCGAATTTGATATTTTA
Organism: Heterodera filipjevi; assembly: GCA_039877585.1. Taxonomy (NCBI): domain Eukaryota; kingdom Metazoa; phylum Nematoda; class Chromadorea; order Rhabditida; family Heteroderidae; genus Heterodera; species Heterodera filipjevi. Next base: position 10,575,539 of record JBDPZO010000001.1, on the reverse strand, counting down.
AAAACTAAAGAAAATATTTCTGCTTATTGAATTGAAATCACTGGTCTAATTTGGCAAACCTAATTGGCAAACTAACTTTTTGTTACTATATTAATTCGATAATGTAATGCTAAAGAGTTCGGGATCGGACTTTATTTGTCAGGCAATGTGATCTCAAAAGGTCATGACTAAAAGTTTCCGCCCGTTTTTTAAACTTCTAGACCAGTTTAACTGACAAATAAATAAAATATCAAAAGAAAATTATTCCGTTTCTTAATGTAAAAAATTGTATAATCTCTGAGTTAAGGTGCTTAAATGTTCCAAATCGGAGGACACTTTGATGATTCGCTTCGAGGACAGTGAGCAGGACATGGTCTCATTTACTTTTGAGGATACCAAAGGACGGAAGCAGGACATCACACTGAAACTGATGGTAATACTGAAACAAATTAATGTTTTTTTTCTTTACTAAAGCATTTGTCAAATGCCTCTTTGGGTAGGGTAACTATTTGGGGGTTTTCCGACCAAATGTGTCCCCTCCATTCCCGCAAAAGGACATTGACAACGAGCATTTGGGCATTCCGGACCAAAAGTACGCTGCTGTTGTTGAAATGCCGTCCACCGAATTCCAAAAAGTATGCCGTGACATTGCCTCCTTCTCCGACTCGATGAACATCACCGCAACAAAAAGCGGAGTTGTGTTCAGCGGCAGCGGAGGTTGGTGGGACGGACCGAAAGGGCGGATTTTTAATGGGGTAATTCCCATAAACTTTTTTTTTTTTTTTTTTTTGCTTTCTGTTGATTAATGCCGGACCATTAATCCGCCTGTTTTTGTTAGTGCGAGACCGAATTCCGAAAATTCTCAGATTCGGTCACAAACACCATTCATTACTCCAAGGACAAAACGGCAGACGACGACGATGACAAAGATGTCAGTGAAACCCTTTCATAATTTACCATTTTGAGGGGTCTATTCAATTTTACTTCTTTAGCGCATCGATATATCGGTGAAGGAGAAGGTGAAACTCAACTTCTCGATCAAGTACCTGACCAACTTCACCAAAGCCACGTCAATTTCGGTAAGTGCAGCAACTTTTTGATTAAGAATATTGGTTTTCCCGTAATACCCTATTAAAATACTTTTTCCCCAAAGGACCGCGTGCGTTTGTCCATGTGTGACAATGTGCCGCTGGTGGTTGAATACGACATTGAGGGCAACGGATATTTGCGTTTCTTTTTGGCACCAAAAATTGACGAGGACAAAGAGGGCATGGACGAATGAACGGATGAAGACGGGGCAAACGAAAAAGGAGGGGACGGACGGCGACGAATGGATGGAAGGACGGACCCGCTGATTGACTGTTTCCGATTATCTCACACATTTAACGAATTGATCTTTCAGACCTTTTTTTATTAATTTTATTTATGCACCAATAGCTTTGCTTTTAACCCGAAATTCATTTCGAAGTCGATTCTATGAAATCATTTGGATTTTATAAAATTCCCTTTAAACTATTGGTGTGCATATTCAAAGAAGAAAATCCTGTTTTTTCATTTGCCGATCTCCTTTGAAACAACGCCTTTAACAGCAACCACTAATTGGAAATGTTTTTGACCAAATTTTGACTCAATTTTTGGCTTCTTAATCTGCCCAACTCTCATCTACTGATCATTTTTTTATTCCTCCAATTCGTTTGTTGTTTTCTCTTCCTCTTTATTCAACCGTTCACTTATTCTTTTTCGTTTTTTTATTGAACAAGACACGAGTTTTCTCTTTCGTCTTTTTGACCTTATGACTTTCAAATGGTTACTCTTGAGGATGGCTCACTTCCGTCCCTCCAAATTAATTAATTTTTCAATTCACTCTTCGAAGTGACACTTTCTTAGTGATGGAATGCTTTGAGTTCGATCACTTGGCTCTGTTAGGTCATTTCAAGTTTTATTTAAAAAATGGCTTTTTGATTTAACAATTGTTTCCCTCAAATGCAGCAATTGTTTACACTCAAAAAGAATGGATCTTTCAAATCGGAATGTTGGTGGTCGTTCGCGTCTGCCCCCAACAGTGGCACCTCAAAAAGTGGAGCTGTTGAACCTTGAAGAGTACAGAAAGGATCAGACAATGTGAGTTTTGAAACAAGAAATTGCCTGGTTCTACCTAATCTGTGTTGGGAATACGAATGTTCGTCGTCGGGTATTGCGAATGCTTGACCCCTCGGGGACTTTTCAAAACCCAAATAAAAGGGGTTGCATTTTTTCTAATAACGCATTTTGGCCTTCATTCTTAAAAAATATTAATTTTTATCAAGTCCTAAAGGCGGTTAATGTGTTGGGAAGAACTCTCCTCCCCCCCCCAACCGTCCTCCCACCAATTATTTCACTGATCGATGGTGACCTGTCCCATCATTCGCCGTTGTCCATTTGCCATTGAACAACTGCTGTTTTTGTTTTACGATAATAATGGAGGACAATTTTGCCCTTAGAGAGGATTCAAAGGCAAAAGTCAATTGAATTGTCGTTATTAGCTCTACAATTGCATTATTCTTTCCGTTTCCTCTTTAAACTAGTCATAAATAATAATAATTTTGTTAATTTAACTAACAGTTGTTTTTATTTCCAAATTTTACTTTCGCAGGATAACCGCCATTCTCTACGAGGAGGACCACACAGTGGGCAATGCCCTCAAACACATCATTTGTCAAATGTGAGTGTCGTTAATTGCTCAATTAAGAAAAATTCGAATTTTTGCTGTAACACTTTGGCAGGCCCGGCGTTGAGTTTTGCGGCTACAACGTGCCCCATCCGTTGGAGGACAAAATCCTCGTCCGCATCCAAACGAACAAAGGCGTCGCTGCGGGCGATGTGCTGCTGCAAGGCCTGGAGGATTTGGCACGAATTTTTGGCACTATCGAACGGAAATTTAAAGCGGCGCACCGTGCGGCACATTTCGGTGACAGCAATCGAATGGAGGAAGACAGAGGCGAAAATGAAGAGGAGACAGACGAGGGCATCTGAATGAGGGGCAAAGCACAAATGCGCGGAGGGGTGGGGGCGGGGAGAAATTGAGTAGTATTTGAAGGGGGTAACGGTGCAGTCGCCGAACTGTGCGACATTAACTAAATCATAAAAAAAAAAAAATTGTATGAAATCAAAAAAAGTAATATAAGCTCCTTAGTTATATCATTTGTCAGTACTCCCCCCTCCCCCCCCAGCGTGTTTTTTTTCCGAATGTGTATTCCATTTTGTTGTCATTGTCTGTTCTCATTTTACATTTTTTTTTTATATACTTTTATTTATTACCAATTTAAAAAATGTTTCATAAATTATCTCCTTCATCATTAGTGCATTTCTGATAATTAATAACTTTCATTTGCACTTTGTCTCATATTTAATCGTCCGCTATTTTATTCCTTTTCAGTTGGTCTTTTGCTTTCATTTGCCCTTCTCGTCCAATGTCTTCTTCATTCCTTCACCAGCAAATTCGGCAGCAGTCGTCCAACCACCAAATGGCCTCCGTCACTTTGGCGGACATTCGTTGGATGGAACCGATGGCAACGACGCCGGACGCATCGACTGCTGAAGGTGCGACTTCCAAAAGACTGTTGGCACGACTTGGTGCGAGCAGAGTTGGTCGTTATGTTCAGCAACTCGTCACCGACTACGCCGCCTCGGGCCGTGACATCGCCGTCGGCGTGCGACAACGGCCGCTGCGAGTGAGTTTTGGCACGAGGTGTTAGTTGTAATTTTATTTAAGAGGAAGCATGCAATAAAACTGAAAATCATCAAGAAATCTGCCTATTTTGACTATAATATAGTATCCGGCCCAAAATCCGCGTCAGATTTTATTCCCATTGTGCCATCCGTGTAAAACAGTTAAAAGCCTTTAGGGGATGATTTCGTAAATCTTGACAAAACATTGTCAAATTTCTTGTTCCAGGCCGTCGTTTGCGGCGCCGCTTTGGCCTCTCTCGTGTTCACGTACAAAACCAACCCAGACGAAGATACGCTGCGCGTCCGTTTGGCTCAGTTGCGTCAACAGATGGTGCTCATTCCGGCATCTATTCACAGCACTCCTGCCGGTGAATTTAATTGACAAAAGACTATAATTATTTCGAATGGGCAAAATCCTGAATTCATCGCGGTCTTAGTGAACTTCCTTCATAACTTACGTCTTTTGCTTCAATTACAGTTAAACGCCTCGAGCAGTACACAAATCTGTTGAATGGGAATCGTCTTGAACGTGTTGAATTTCTGTTCTTCTCTTTGCTTGTCGAGCGTCCGTTTGACAAAAAAGTCAGACTCGTAATAGTTGATGTTACGATTTGTCATTGTTTTTTTTTTTTGCGTTTTAAAGAGCGACTTTTACGCTGCCCACGACAAAACAATGCGCGGTTGGCCATGGACCGAGTTGTGGCAGAACACGTGGGACATCGGCGCATTTGGCCGTTTTTGGGCTTTGGAGCGGTCCTTTGAGAATTGTGACATTCGCCCTGAGGAGTGGGCGGTATCGAATGAGCAGGAGGAGAAGGACAAGTTGAAGCAGTAGCGGCAAAACATGCCAGCAAAAGCAAAAGCGGAGAGAAAATATTTTAAAGAACAGATGATTGTTTTGTTTTGGTTTCCTCCAGATTTCCTGTTTACCCATAACATATTCTTTTGCTTTTTGATTTTATCTGCCGACGGTTCACACACTGTTGTGTTTGCCATAAAATAAATTAATTAAAATGGGACAAATGAAAGACACGAAATGGAAACAAAGGCACTAACACTGTAAATGTTGTGTGGTAGGCCTCCCATTCTTCAACCAAGAAGAAAAACTAAAAAATTAGGAAAAGAGATGCGTAAAATTTTGGCCTTACTTTCGCTAAATCAAAGTGCCAGAACCCATCCTGACAGTCATTAATTGGACTTAGAATTGTAGGCAAAAGCCTTTCTGTTAATTTGGGATTAGCTGATAATATGCAAGAAAAACTAATTTTTAACTTGGCTAAGGCCTACGCTGACTTATATAATGCGTTTTTTTGCCATTGGGATTTGTGTGCATACCTATTTCGCCATTTCTGGGTTCCTATTTTCAGAGAAATTTCAAGAAAAAAACATAAAATTGAAAAATCAACTCACGGACCGACTTGTTTAAATTATACCCCCAATAGGGGTAGAGGTCAGTTTGGCGCAGTCAATTTTAAAGTGCCATAAGTCTTTTATTAATAGATCAATTCTTGCATATCTGGCATCAAACAATAGCCCTATATGAGCTTTCTATATTATGCAAAAAAAAAAAAAGACAAAATATCTTAAAACAAAAAAGTTATGCGCTCGGCGCCAAACGGCCTTAAAGTTTCACTTTTTTGCTATTTTTTGAACTCAATTTATTTGTAGCTTATTGAGTTTTTTGGAATTTTGCAGGCAAATAGAGCTTATCAAAAGCTATCTAACCATACCAAATTAAAATATTGTTTTTCATCATCTGCGACCCATAATAACAAAAAAAAACCCAACATGTACTACCTCAAAAATCAGCAAGTGCCATTTTTCCTTGGCAATCGCATCCCCGCTGATATCTTCTTAATTCATAAATAACTTTTTAAACCTAACAGCAAAGTAAATCCACAAAATGTTGCATAAATCGACCGCCGCTTTTCTGCGGTCACGGTCGTGCTGTTGCTCTACGCGTTTTACACCAACTGCATCAAACATTGCCACTTCGTCCTCCCATATGCGACAACAACACACCGAGCGATTGCGACACGCCGACGGGACGCAATGGGAGTTCCGCGCGGGTTGGATGGCGCGCATCACTGCCGCATCGGTGGTCCTTTCCACGCGCGAGACTGGCGCAGCGGACGACACAGCGGAGGATAACGCGGTCGGTCGGATACCCCCAAAAATGAATTACAATTTTTGATACATTATAATATGTTCGCTTAAAAAATCAATTACATGGAATCTAAAAATAATTTAAAATTTAAACAAAGTTCTCGATTTCGGGTTCAGCAAACGCTGGGTTTAGGTGCCACTGTTAACCCCGAGTTTAGGTTGAGTGTCGGGGTCGGAACTCCTCCCGAAAATAGTCTGCTCTTTTTTACAACACAAAATCTCTTGGGAGAGGGACTGTATTGGTTTTGAATCCTGAAAGGTTTTATACTAACCCATTGCAGTTTTTGTGCACGGTGGTCAGCAAGTACGCAGAGCCCTCCCTGTCGGCGGAGGAACTGCTCGAGGAAGTGGAAACAGAGGAAGCAGAAGCGGTATCATCAGCAGACAGAAGCAGTTGCGCAGAAGGGGAACAAAATGAGCCAGAGGAAGGAGACGGACAGCGCAAAGGACAGAAAATGGGGGAGGAAACAGAAAGCAATGGAGCGGACACACCACGCAACAGACAAAGAGGCAGAGACGCGAATACAACGGCAACAAATTCGGTAATAACAAATTGCCACCATTTCCCCCATATTTTTAGCGGATAAATTTAGGGTATTGTGCTGTGGCATTTTATCCACTATCCCCTCTATAGGCCCTGATCAAAAAATTTGGAGGACGTAAAGTCTTTTTTTGTTCTTTGGTTTTTCCTCTTTGTCGTAAAAGAAATCCTGACACTTTAATAGCATAGGGGGCTAGCTTTGAAAACCATAGAGGGGATTTTAAAAGCTAGGAAAAGTGCCGAAATTCTTTTCTTTTTGGTATATTTTCCAGCACCGCCTGAAAAACTGTTAACAACATTTTAAATATTCAAATTCTTTTACTTCCTTGGCTTAAGAATTCATCTGCTAATACATAGAATTATACAAGTTCAAATCACTTTTCGGTTTTTTCAGATTTCCGATGGTTTGGCACTTACCGTCGACTTTCGTCAGTCCGCTTCGGCCATTGGCAGAATTCCGTCCAATTATTTTCGCAGGTTCATTCATTTTACAATTATTTTTCGTACCTCAATTTTCCTCTTACTTTTGTATAAACATTTTTGTGTACTTAAAGAGAACTTTCCAACGATGAGCAGCAAATCGCAATTTCACGTGTCATTGACCGCTCTCTCCGCCCGACCGTTCCGCCAAACTTTCCAGGCCGAATTCATGTACGTAATTTTTGACAATTTTAACCTAAAAAGCAGAAAAGGACAAACTCCGCCATTATTAAGCATGAATGGCTTTCACGCAAAAATTTAAGAAATTTCTTTCCGCCTTTAGGTCGTCTGTAAACCTTTGGCGTTGGACCCGGACAGCGGAGACAGCGCCATTTTGGGCATTAATGTGGCCGCTGCTGCGCTAGCACTTTCGCCAGTGCCGTTGCGCTGTACGACGGCCGCGGTGCGCGTCGCAATTGTGGACGGAAATGTGTGACGGACGATTAAAAATTTTTATTTATAAATTGCCTAAAAATTTTATACCTTTTAATGAGTCAAATAAAAAGGGAATGGGAGAGGAAAAATTGTGGCTAATATTTCTCCACCAAAAGGTTGTGTTAAATCCGTCCCGTGAGTTGCTGAAGCGAAGTGCCATGGATTTGGTGTTGGCCGGCACATGTCAAATGGAAGAGGACAATGGGGAGGGACAAATGGACGAAATGGTGGGGGGAGAGACCGATTTGTTGGCGCAAAAGGACGACCGACGGCGGGTGCTAATGGTGGAGATGGAGGGGAGAGAAGTCGACACGGAACAATTTGGTGAGGGGAAAGAGGGGGGGGGGGGGACTAATTTAAGAGCAAAAGGCTCGCTTCCGGTAAATGGAAAAGGAGGAGCGGGGGGGGGAGGTTAAAATTATGAATATTTATTTGTTTTCGTTGGGGAGCTTAGTCCCACAGCCCCCTCGCCCCCACCCTCCAGGTGTTACGGGTTAAGGCAAGAATAATGAAAATTGTTCCGTGCCGAAATTTGAAAAACCAAAATTCAGTTGAGGCGATTCACAAAGGATTTGACGCCATTCAAAAAACGCACGCGACCATTCAGCGACTGTCCAAAGCTGCTGGAAAACAAAAATATGAGGTAAAAGAATGCCGTCATCATTTCCAATACAATTGGCGGTTTCCGATTTCACATAATTTCGCCGAAACAGTAGTTTCCATGTTGGAAAACCAATTTCTGCGAGGGGAGAAACTTTCTCATTTCCCGACCGAAGGGATAGAGCCGACCTTCCCCCCCCCCCCAACATTTTCCCTATTTTTGAATCTCGTCACTAAAAATTATAATATTTTTCCAGTTTTTCGATCCTCAACTTACCGACGCTTCGTTGCTCGAACTCACTGAGCGATGCGAAGTGTGTCAGGGAGCACTGGAGGCGATTTTCTCGGACTTCAGCCACGACAAAATGTCCCGGGGCGAGGCGATGGAAGAGGTGAGTGAGGAGAGCGTGAGACAGACTAATAATTCCTTTTAATAGACTCTCGCCGGTCATTCATTTCTTGTTTTTTTTTTAAATATATACTAAAAAAAAAAAAAGTTTCCAAAGGGTATAACTGTCGATGGTTACCAATACTCCACACCAGGGATGTCATGTAATTCTGAATTCGGCCGGTCACGTTTTGGTGGCGACGTTTTGGGGTGTACCCTCGTTTGACATCCCTGCCCCACATCCCTTCCTTTTTGACGAAAAAAAAGTGAATACTATTAACAACTTTCTCGGCAGTTGACTCTATTACAACGATTTTGAACCTTGACAAAGAATACGAAAGGGAAGGTCCTTCTTCGGCCTTTTTCGAATTTGGGTTCGGCATAAAAGACTTTTTTCAATAAAAAAAAATGGGAGGGGCAATTATTCACAAATTACCACCCGAAGTTTTAGTTTTGTTTTTCTTCTCATTTTTCTCCTTTTAGGTGTTTGAAGGATGGCGCCTTCTGATGAATCGACAAGCGCCTCATTACAGCGAAGCGCAGCTCAAAAAGGCGTTCTCTCAGCTGGTCAAAAACTTAATTTTATGCAAAATTTTCCCGGGAAAATGCTTTTTTCCCTAATTTTTGAGGGGGAGGGGGGGGGTGTCTAATTCCAGTCATTTTTTTCTCCGTATTTGCCCGACCCTTTTTCGCTTGACTCTCGTTCTCCAAAAAGGTGACCGAACACATCAATGATTGTTCCAAACTTAAGACCAAAACGATACAGCGTCGGCTCCTCCGTGAGACGGGCCGTCGCATTGACGGCCGCACGTTGGACGAATTCCGTCCCATTGAATGCCGCGTGAATTTGTACAAAAAGCTGCACGGTTCGGCACTGTTTCAGCGTGGCCAATCGCAGGTACTTCGTCGTTTTCGACTTTTTCCCCTAAAAAATGCCTTAGGTTATTTTTTTATTTTTTTGATTATTTCTTCCTTTTAATTAGGTCCTTTCCACGGTCACTTTCGACTCGCCTCAGTCGGCCTTTCATTCGGACGCAATTGCCGTAAAACATTTATGGCAGAAAATCTTAAGAAAAACACATTTTTTCAGCAATTGCTTGGCGCTCAACGCAAAAAAACGTTTATGCTGCACTACGAATTCCCTCAATTTGCCACCAACGAATTTGAAGAAAGGGGTAGGAAAATGAGCAAAATAAATTTCACATTACTATCACATAGAAACTCAAGAATTCTAATAACACAGTTTTAACGCATATTTATCCGTTTTAGGCAATTTTGCAAATCGCCGCGAAGTCGGGCACGGACTGTTGGCGGAAAAGGCACTTCGCCAAGTGATGCCCGACCAATTCCCATACACCATTCGGTTGGCATGCCAGGTCACTGGAAGGACGGATTGGCGGAGGGGGGGGGGGGTTAAGTTTTACAAATTTTTCAAAAAATTTTGTGAAACTATTTTCTTTGTGATATTAGACAAAACAAATTTCAGGTCCTCGAGTCCAATGGGTCCACCTCAATGGCCTCTGTTTGTGCTGGTTCATTGGCACTTTTCGACGCCGGCGTTCCCCTTCTGGCAAATCACGTGGTAAGAGCGTAAAATTTTGGAGAAAAACAAAACAAATTTTTCTCTTTTTAGGCTGGCCTGGCAATTGGACTTTACACCTATGGAGAGGGAAAACGGTCATTCAGCTAAATTTTGGGATTTTCCCACTGATATTTTTTTTCTTATTGGCATTCCATTTCAGTACCGAATACACTCTGTTGACCGATTTGATGGGCGCCGAGGACTATGTCGGCGACATGGACCTCAAAATTGCGGGCACCCAACGCGGCTTCACCGCCATGCAAATGGACCTCAAAATTTGTGGACTTCCTTTGGAGTGGGAATAATTAATTTTTAAATAAAGCAATCGCAAAAAATATGAAAAGAAAAAACATTCACTTAGTGCGGTGGTTGAACCAACCTCAGCAGAAGTTTCTCATTTGCTATAGCTATCGTTAGGAATTTGTTTTTTGATCGAGAAACTAGCCCCCCTCTTGCGGTTTTTTTTGAAACCTAAAATTGCCCATCCTCTCACCCGGTTTCCGGTTGGGTTAAGCTACCGCCAATAACCCTAGTTTATAACTAAACCCCCCCCCCCCCCTTTTTTTAGGATGATGGCTAATAAAACGAAAAAATATCTTTTACTTTTCTTGATGAAAATTACCCCTTTAAATACTTTCCACTTAAATTACAGCATTCTTCGAGATGCTCTCCAACGGGGCAAGAAGGGCATTGACTATCTTTTGACAGTGATGCGCGACAGCATCGCGGAGCCGCGGTTTGTAATTGCAAAAGGGGAGGACTTTTAATCACAGGCTCTATTGCAGTTTACCCGACCATAAAAGATGTACACAATCATAAATATCACCCTTCACGAAAAATTTTAAAAACTTCTAAGTCTTGAGTTTTTTTGAAAAAAAAAATTCTGGGAATTTTTTAAAGCAGGAAATTTCAAGAAAAATTTGAAATTTGGTAAATTTTTTAAAAAAATCTTCAAAAAAATAATAAAAAATGAAAATTTTTACAAAATTTCAAGCTTTTTCTTGAAATTTCCTGTTTAATAAAATTCCCAGAAATTTTTTAATGAAAAAATCATGAGTTCGAAAATATTTTAAAAATTTTTAGTGAGGGGTGAGATTTATGGTCGGGTAAACTGCAATAGGACCAAATCCCAAAAAGTTAATGTGATTTTTTTCAAAAGGTCTGAATTCAAGCCCTCTGTGCCGATCATTGAGACAATGCCGTTGCCCGTCTACAAAAAGTCGATCATTTTCCGATCGGGCGGTTACAACGCCAAACTGCTCGAGGCGGAGACGGGCGTAAAGGTGTACAGAAAATTGGATTCAATCATTTGAAATATATCCATTTCCATGCCTAAGATAAGTTCGGAAGATGAAGCCACCATTTTGCTGTTTGCTCCCAACAAAATGTGCATGGAAAAGTGCAAAGAAATGTTGGCAAAGTGAGTAATATAATAACAAACAAAAGGAGGAGGGAGGGGACGGAACAGACCAAAATACCGCCACACCATCGCCGTAAAACATCGCCAAGACAAACTTTAAAAGTTTTAAGAAAAATCTGGAAATTTTTAGGCAGGAAATTTCATTAGTTTTCGAAAATTCTAAAATAATTTCGACTTTTGCGAAAATTTCAACTTTTTTTTGTCTGATTTTCTAGGAATTTTTAGTGAAAACTAATATATTTCGCAGGTTTTTTTTTATATATAAATTTGTCTCGCGGTGTTTTTGGGTTTACATGGGGAATACTGTTTGCTTATTCACTTTTTATTCAAAGATTGCTAGAGGAGCGCCAGGAGGAGCACTACCAATTCGGAGCCATTTACAAAGCGGAAATTGTGCAAATAATGGAGGGCGGAGTTATGGTGAGTGAATTTTAGTGAATGTGATTTCTTTGCAATTATTTGCAACAAACTGCTTCAACCTCAGAAGTATTATATTAATGGGAAAATAATTGAAAAATTGCCCAAATTCTTCATTCAAATGTTTAAATATTCCTCTAGCAGTGTTTTCGTCGTTACAGAAACTCGGTGTACCACAAAACTTCGCCGTAAAATAGATAGTCAAAAAATTAGAAAATTTCTTCAAAAATAGATATATTTTTTTAATTCTTTTTGGCCATTTTTCTGTCTCGGCGATTTTTTATCTCGTCAATGTCTTATTCTGCTTTGATCGAACCCACCTTTTCGACAAATTTTGAGCATCCTTCAGGCAATTTTTGAAAATAATGTCTATAAGTTTCTTCTGAAAAAAGTCATCACCCTGAAGGGTGTATATCCCTCCCTCATCTTGGCGTGGGCCATTTTGGCGCAGCTCGATATAAATACTCGTCGAATTTGGATCAAAAAGGAAGAGCGGTGGCGGCACTGTTTACGTTCGAACAAAACACCTGATGAACTTTTTTCAGCATAACTTTTTATTAGCTGGACCGAAATTTTGCAAGCTTAAGATTTCGCTCAGTTAAATAAATTTAAATTCAGAATAAAAACAGTTTTTTACTTCTTCAACAATTCTTTTTAGGTTGCTTTGCGCGACAATGCCCACCCGATTTGGCTACGTAATTCGGACTTGTCGGCATTTGGACGAAAAAACGCAATAGCTTTGGGCCTCCAAGTGGGGGCACTTTTCCAAATAATTAACATCAATTATTATTTTTTTATGCTAAGGTCGGTCAGCGGATAAATGTGCAATATTTCGGGAGGGACCAGCAAAGCGGACAGCACCGAATTTCCTGCAAAACTCTCCAAATAATTGACCCGCCGGTGGGCAAAGAAAAGCGTAAATTAAAATTTTAGAATTTTTTGTTTCAGGTGCAAAATTTGTTATACCAAGACAAAAAAACGGATAAACCAACGAATAACGGTGATTTAGCGCATGGGACAAAAAAACTTTGATCATCAATGCCTTATTCTTTGTTATTTTGTTATAGTTTATAAATATGTTTGAATTCGTATTTTTTCTCCAACACAGGAAATGTCTCTGTTACACTTAATGTGTCCAATCGCATTTGATGAGTCCAGTCAACTAACTATTATCGTGTCCAGTCTCCTCCCCTCTTTCTCTCCTCATTCTCAGCGAGTAATGTATTGCCTTCCCCTACCTTCTCTCCCCTCCCCTCCCTCTCCCCCCCTCTCATTCTCAGCGAGTAATGCACCGCCCTCCCCTCCCTTCACTCCCCTTCCCTCTCCCCAGTCTTCTTATGACATCGATTAGTTCTTTGCCCAACTGCCCACACCCCATTGATTTCTCTATAGTCATTTTAGGGGTCATACGTTTAGAAAATACTTTGTTTATTGTTGAAAAAAAATCAAAGAAAAACTTTACAACTAAACACATACATATGTATGACCATGAATGTTCCTTTTCTACTAATAAAAATGATTTTTATTCCCAATTTCACCATTTTGCCGGCCCAAAAACCATTTCTCCCCCCTTTCCTTACACCACACAAAATATTCCTTTCATTTCAGTCGTAAAATTTTACTTTCTTATTCATTTTATTATTTTATATTTTTATTATTAAATATTTTTCCTTTTCCCATTAATTTGAATCTCAAATAGAATGTCCATTTAACTGTTTCAGTCAATGCGCTGTTGGCGGCGGCCGCTGCCTAAACTCACTACAGATTGAGGCGGTGCTGAATTTGCTCGGCATGGCCATTGGCGGGTCGGATTTGTTCAGCGGCAACGGGGCACCGCGGGCAACGGATTGGGCGCGCACCACGAGCAGCAACAACAGCAGCACGCGGTCGATGTCACACAGCAGCAGCAAACGGGCAACGGCAGCGGAGGTCCGTCGACGTCGTCGTCCGCTGCGGCGGCTTCGGCAGCGCTTCAGCAACAGTACAACCAACGAGGCAAAAAGGTACACGTACACCTACAACATCAGTCAGAATAAAAGTGGCAGATAGAGAGGAAAGAGGGGAATATGGAAGGGAAGGTCAGACAATAGAAACAAATATGCCATTTAAACAGGCCTGGTAGATGAAAATTTCAAAATCTGCATTTGACTCACAAAAAGCAGCATTTTGAAAAATTTTCATTCTAAGAGCAAAAACCGGTAATTATAATCAATTAATATATTTTTCATCCCCCATAGTAATTCTAAGCTGTTATTCATTATTTTTTCGGTTTGTTTTTTTATTTAAAAAAAAAAAAAAATGCCTAACAAAAATACCCAATGGATAAATTAGTTATTTCATAAAAAAATTCATCAATAAAAATACATCATTACGAAACATTTGTGGGCTTGCATTGAATAAATTAGAAATTAAGGAAAAATCGCTTTTTTGTCAATTAGTTATTTTTATTAGGCATTTTGAGCATTTTTGCTTATTGGACATTTGACCGTTAGGCATTTTGACCTAGCGCCAAAAAATGCATGATTTTTTGAAAAATTGAGAGTTTTTGGCATAAAGTAATAATTTTTTCTTCACATTTTTTTTCGCTAAAACTTTACTTCCTTTTTACACTTGATTATTTTTTCAAAATGAAGATGCTAAAGGTTTTAATATGAAATTTTGTGTTTTATGTGCAATTTATGATGATTTTAATTGTATTTTTTTATGTTAAATGAGTATTTCTTAAGTATTTTCATGCCAAAATGAGTACTATTTTGTGCCCCAATAAGTAGCCGTTTTAACATGTATTTTGTTAACAAATTCAATAAGATATTCAAGTCTTCACCGGCGGCGCCTATTGGCATCGCCCGACACCCCTCCTTCTGTCCATTAGAAATTAGGTACAATGAAATTCTGGCAAAGAATGGAGGAATTCCTAGAAAAAACTATCCGCAAGATATGATTGTGTTCTTCGAATTCGCAAATTCTTCCACTTATGTCCCTTATCATTTCTTTTACAGATAAAAAAATGCCGGATGATTTTTTGACTGAAAATGAAACCGACTCAGAGATTGAACAGGAACAAGGTTCGGAGTTCAGGCAATTGCCAAAATTGGTCTGGTCTTAAGTCACATCTTCCAGGGATGGGTAAATTTGAAGAATACTGATAATTCATTTATGTAATTCGACTCCTTTAAGTCTAAACCCTTGAGACTCAAAAGTCCTATCTCTAATAATGCCTTTTTGTTTAACTAGACCAATTCTTTAAAAATGACATGCAATCCATCCGATTTCCTAATAGATTTCTTTTTCAGTACATCCAAATCAACTCCAACACACTTATTGGCAGCACAGGTTTGCCATCGTCATTTTCAATTTTATGTTTAGGAACTGTCACAACTCGTAATTAATTTGGATTTAAGGTTGCTGCCATATTTTGGTGAACTCCAAGCGGAAGCGGATGCTCATTTTCGGGCCATCAAAAGGTTTTATGGGGGTGCATTCGGGTGCAGCATTTGCTCAATACTGCGGTATTTGCAATGAATTTCAAAAATTGTTGAAATCGAGTTTTTTTTTCTCTTAAAAAAATATAAAAAAAACTCATCGTGCGCCGGGCTTGAACCTTCCCACTCTATATTTTGGATATGAATCTTTACTGACTATGAACCCACATTCCGAATGTTGTGTCTATTGTTTTCTAATTTTTGCCGTTCAGTGGCATCGCCCACTCCGTGTTGTGCCGTGACCTCCGTTCGTTGGTCACTTGGGGCCAAGAATTCAACAATTTTCTCCAATTCAATTCTCTTCGCTTTTCGGTAGTTTTTTATTGGGTGAAATTACTTGCTATTATCAGTGATGAAAAAACGGATTCAGATTAATTTTAATTGGGTTTTTGAACAAAAATTTGCTTTCAGAAAACCGACCACGTCAATCTGGTCAAATTGTTATACAGTGTGCTTGACAAGAACATCGACTACCGAACAGCGCAGGCAATTGGGATTATTCTGTTGCAACTTTTCTCGTAAGTGTCACTTTAACATTCGGGTGTCAAATTGTTGGAAAAACTGACAACCAATCGAATTTCTTAACGGGTTTTAGGCGGAAAGCATTGTTGTCACGCGAGGATTTGTGCTTGGATTGGCGTCCGCTTTACGAACTGTACACTGAAGTGAGTGACAAAAAGCGAAGCATTTTTCATTTTTTGTTTTTAGGTTGCCTTCAAAAACCTTGAAGAGGATGGCCTGATGCTCTTACCGAAGGATTTCAAGAAGGGGTTGGGACAACTCGCGGTTGAATGCAGCCACTTTTTTGAAGAGTCCGCGACTTTTGAGCCGCTTGAATACCTTCTCGTCGATGGACAAAATGCGTTAAAACAAATCAACGACAAACAGTTACTCAACGTGATGACAATCACGTTCAAATGCTTCGAGGGCTGCACTGCGCTTTGTCCTTTGTTCGACGAGGCCGAAGAAATTGTTCAAGTGACTCCAATGACGCTGCCGAATGTTAAACTTGGTAAAAGATTGCGTTAGATTACGTTTATTGCAAAACATTTTCCCCGCTAGGCTTTACGGCAGTGCCCGGTCGCGTCAAAAGTAGGTTTTGATATTTAACGATATTTTGAAATTAAACCAATAAGAATTTCTGGCTTTTCTCACTGTAAATATATTTTCCTGTCTCAGGATTATTCTACAAAAAGGACGTGAATCTTCGACAGAAATTATTCGAATTGGTACAAGAACTGGGCGACTTTTTGCTGGCCGAACGGGAGAATGATTCGCGGTCAATCATCGCTTTGCTCAACATTCTTTCATCGCTCATCTTCAGTCGTGGAATTGACCAAGTAAACAAGGGATATTCTATATTATCGCGTAAGACCAACCAACAAATTTAGAAGTTGATGCTAGCACAGGCAGCCGCCTTCAATAGAACCAAACAAATCTTCAGCGACCCTCTTCGCGGGCAAAGAGACGCAATCGAAGCAATTGTGGACGGCACAGTGATCACAATGCACATGGTAAACATGTGAAAACTGTTCCATTGTCAGCGTTAAAAACAGACTCGTTCCTATCAAAAAAACAAATTCATACAATTATAATAAGATACAATCCCATTATTATAAGAGTATTTGCAAAGTTTGCATATTTTTTATTCCCTTTTATCAGAAACGTGCCATGAAGAAGGCCTACGCATCGCTCACCGCCACTCACAGTACGGCGATCAAATTCCTTTTACGTTTTGCCACTTCATTGTACACCACTGTCCGAATTGCTGCGCAGAAAGTGATGGAGCCCATCTTCACGACATTTCGTTTCAGCTACAAAGTGACTGCAACCGTTTGTTTAGAGAAAATTCAGTTGGTATTTGCTTTCAGGCAATTGTTGACGATTTGGTTTCCATTTTGAAGAACCCCTCATCACATGATCAATTGAAGGTGCAATTTGATGACATACATCTTTTAAAAAACATAAAAAATGTGTTTTGTTCAGGGAGCGCTTTATATATTGGTCAATGGAAAGGAACTGTCCGTTTTACTGAGGCAGGATTGGGCCGATTTGCTCAAGCTTTGGCCCGCTTGTGAGGAAGAAATTTGTTTATATTGATTATTCGTTTTTAAATAGCTTTTTTATCGAATTAATTAGTTTATCTTATTTTAACTTAAGTATGCCTGGTCAATAATTCCGATGACAAACGGAGTATCATCCAGCTCACTGACTTGGCCCGGGATCTCGTTGTGGCAAATTTTTCATCTTTTCGAATCGAATACAATGTAAGGGATCGTCTTCTGTTGGGTTTTGTGAATACTTTTACATTTTATTTTTTCAGCTCCCCGATTCCATTATGCCTTTGGCGGAAGAATTGGTGGCCGAACATCCCGAAACGTTCCATCACCCCTTATGGCCATTGCCCGATCAGCAAAAATTGGACGAATTTCGCAGGAATGAGGTGGCGACATGTCAACGTAATAAGAAGTCAGTGAGCGAGAGACTATGTCATTGGGTTCACGAATCCAACTTTAATTTGAAGTAACGAAAAGTAACATTTATTCTATTGCATATTTAGCGCTTTTCTGGCCTTGTCTGAACAACTGCTGCAGATCGCCTCTAACAACGAATTGCATTGGCACTACGTGGATTTGGCCGAATCTTTTCTGTCTCTGTTGCTGAGGAAGGATTGCGATTTGCCGGAGCGTGCGTTTGCCTCCCTTCCACTTTTGTTTTCTTTCATAAATTTTGTTGATGATGGAACGAATTTATCAATACTAATTCAGGTGTTGTATTGCATTTCTTTGATCTCCTTATATCGGATATCATCAACACACGCAAAATCGCGTTTGTTATATTATCATTGATTTAAAAAAATAAAGCATTTATTTTGACTATTTTTAGCATCGGCTTCTGCGGTTCTTGGCTCAAAATACACAGACAGAAGGCAGTGAAAGTCGTGCGTCCAATTCTGGTCAGTCATTTATTAAATTCATTTTAACTTAAAAGAAAAGTAAATCCCCTGTAATGTTTTGCAGAACCAACTACCGAACAGTGGGCCTGGTGCAAAATGGCCAATCCGATTCGGCATCCGTCAGGACAACGCATTCCTTCTCTACGACGCGGCACAGATCTACAGCACGCCGGATGAATGGGACAAAGCAAATTTTTACTCGAAGGTGCATCTGGGCTTTTATACATGGCCGCGCGAGTTCCGTGTTTACACGGAGGACCAGCTGCTCGTCCTCACCGATGTTATGATTTCGCCCTCTTATTATGTTTAAAAAATTGTTTGAATTTTCGATTTGCTTTCTCATTGCTTCTCACTTTTCCCATTTTTTAGAATTTTTGCCTAATAAAGTTTTTATTGAAGATATTATATAGAATAATACGGATTTTCCAATTAAAAATTTGATCAAAAAACAATTATATTGTACAAGTAAGCAATTCCGCGAACCCTGGACCCGAACTCAAATAAAAAGAGGCAAAAATACACGAAATAGAAATGAAATTGAGTGACAAAACTACGCAAAATTTTCCAAAAAAAATTGTAATGACTTTTTTACTTTAAATTTTTCGATACGTGCTCTGTTTTATACGTGGTCAGTGCTAAACAAAAAAAAATTTTTCTAAAAATTCGATCCGCGGAGCGAATTAAATTTTCGGGTTTCGGGTCGCGAAAAACCTCGGGTATCGGGTTTCGGGCGGCAACACTGCCGCACACCCATCCCCATCCATTTTTTTAATTAGTTTCTTTCATTTTCTTCGAGTAGTCACATTTTTTTCTTTTTGTTCTCATGTTCGGCACATTTTTCATTGGTGAACAATGACGGCAACAAAAGCTATCACAACAATTTGTGGTCAACGATTAATAATCCAACTCAGGCAAATTTTTCCCATTTTTCAGAATTAGAATTTTTGCCTAATAAAGTGTTTATTTTATTAACGAGTTTTGTCTCAAAAATATTCAATTTGAGGCTTTATTAGAAAATACCTTAGAGCTGGTGGACCGGCGGTGCCGATAGGCGCCGCCTGGGAAATTTGCAAATTTTGATGTGAATTTGTTAACAGTTTTTGACTATAAAATGGTCAGTTTACAAGAATTTCTTGCAAGAATTGGGAGTCACCCTGTTCTTACCAGTACATATTTTTATCGTCTATTCCTCGGGTTGGCAAAAAATTCGGGTTCGGGTTTCGGGTCGGGCACTCGAAAATTTTCGGGTTTCGGGTCGCGAAAAACCTCGGGTATCGGGTTTCGGGCGGCAACACTGCCGCACACCCATCCCCATTCATTTTTTTAATTAGTTTCTTTCATTTTCTTCGAGTAGTCACATTTTTTTCTTTTTGTTCTCATGTTCGGCACATTTTTCATTGGTGAACAATGACGGCAACAAAAGCTATCACAACAATTTGTGCTCAACGATTAATAATCCAACTCAGGCAAATTAAAATTAAAAATCAACGGAATTTAGTTTTTTCGAGTGTCGGCCTCAGTGTGTGTTTTTCGCGAAAAAAACTTAACAAAGAGAAAAATTTGGGAAAATCCAAAATGAAATGCCATCAGCGGCAGAAATCCAACAAAAAGTTCTGACAATTGTCTTCTTTTTCTTTAACACGCCAATGACAATTCACCTTTGTCATATTAAAATGAGCATCAGTTTTCGCCTGATCATTGTAATAAAACTTGGTGATCTTTTTTTGCTTTAAATATTAATACTTACTTAATTCAAGGAAAATGGGTTCATAAAAACAAGTAGCAAGTCTAAATGATTGAACATTTTTTTATATGTGTAAACAAAGAATTGTAGTAACATTCTTGGCATACTCCTTAAAATGATCTCATTTTCGGCCTCTTTTTCATCCGTTGGCCGACGACCCCGGCGGCCAATGCCATTCTGTCCTGTGTCCTCTCCCGCTTCTCCTCCACACTTTCTTCACTCGGTTTGGCCCATTCCAACACCAATCGCCGGCCGTATAAATGCGTCGAATGCACCAACCCATCCATTGCGCGACGCGAATCACTCGCGGAGAGGAATTCAACGAAACAAAAGCCACGGTGACCCTCGGAGCCGGGCTTAAAAAAAAGGAGTAAAGCGCAAGGCGCGCAAATTTATGTAATGTTAAGCATAAAACTAGCACAATTTGAGTTATTCCAAGAATAAAAATAACACACGGATTGTTGAATTTTTTTAAGCTTTTGAGATTTGAAGAAGTATTCTCTTTTTTTTAATTAAATAAGATTCAATTACCTTTTTTGGCATTCTAATAAACTTGAGCTCTCCAAAAGCGGAAAACAGTTGTGTGAGTTCCTCCACATTTGCCTGAAAGACAGCGCCGTTTATTGAATGATAAGTAGGGCAACCGTTTTGTGGCATATCTTTTTATTAACGAATTTTGTCTCAAAAATATTCAATTTGAGGCTTTATTAGAAAATATCTTAGAGCTGGTGGATTTTTATGTGTTATAAGTATAGGACTGTCTAACTTGTCACTGTCTGGACTCACACGTAATTATATAGACAAAAAACGAATGGGGACAAAAACGAATCCGCCCGAAACGAATGGGGTATTTACCGCCAATGACATCTCCTAAATTGAAATTGGTCACAAAAAATTAGTCATTTTTTGCGCAAATTTTTCTATTGGTCATTTTTGCTGGTTTTTTGCTCTTCGAATAATTTTTTTCTTATGAATTAAGTGAAATTTTTTAAAAATCCGGGTCCGGATCCGGCTTTTTGAAAACCGGACTCCGGAAAATTTTTCAAAAAAACGTAATCCGGAAAAATCCCACCGGTAAATTTTTAAAAATGAAAATACGGTTCCGGATCCGGGAAATCTAATTTTCCTAGCCTTAATATATGTGTATATATATATATATTTCGACTTTTAGCGCCTTTTCCGAAACTTCAACGACATGCTACTCCATAAGTTCCTTCCAGTGCTCAAAGATTTGCTCAAAAGTGGGCACGTATGTTTTTGGAATATTTAATGTTGTCTACTTTTTAATTTATCTCTCTTAAAAGGAGTCGGGTCACCGGCTGGCATCCAAACTGGTCACCGGAAGGTCAGTGGATTGAAACTGTGGAAGTTGACCAACTGAAGAACTTGCCGAAATAAGCAAAATGACAACGTAATTCTCGGTCTCTGAATATTTTATCAAATTTAATATTTTTTTCCATTTAGCCGTCTGTATTTGCTTCAGTCGGGCCTCAACCAGGTACAGTCATTAAGAAATTTGTTCGGACTTATAAATGGACAAAAGACAATTTTTTCAATTTAATAAAAAATAATTGTTAAGTACGAATGGCGAATTCCCAACGAATGGCGTCGATTAGTTGCTCTTTGTATGGACAATGTCAACGGATTGGGCTGCTCCTACCAAATGCGAATTGGAAGGTATAGTAGTGGAAATGTCGGGAAAATCATCTCACGAATTGATGCTTTACTAATTTACGGGAATTTATTGATAATAAATCTTAAATCCTCTTGGTTTTCTAATTATTCATCAACTGAACATAATATAGCTAATCGCACTTTTTTTTAGCTTTGTCCGCTTTGGACGGAAGCGATGCGCGACGATGACACCGAAGTAGTCAGTGACGTGCTACCAAAATTGCCTGCTACCACTTCTGCCACTGACGAATACAAACGGGAGGAACTGGCACTGATCACTTTGTTCAACTTCAGGGCGCCCTTCATTTTTTGGTTGACGCCAAGGAAATGTCGATTTTATTGAGGCATTATTGGGACTATTTGCTCAAGCTTTGGCCCGCTTGTGAGAAAGATTTTATATTTGATTTGCATATCATACATAATAATTTTCATTTTCCCTTAAGTATGCCTATAAAACAGCCACACAAAACTGAAAAAGGATGAAATACCGCTCCTCAAAAGCAACGAGGGCATCGTCCCGCTCACTGACTTGGCCCAGGATCTCGTTGTGGCAAATTTTTCATCTTTTCAAATCGAATACAATGTAAGTGATCGTCTTCTGTTTGGTTTTGTGAATACTTTTACATTTTATTTTTTCAGCTCCCCGATTCCATTATGCCTTTGGCGGAAGAATTGGTGGCCGAACATCCCGAAACGTTCCATCGCCCCATATGGCCATTGCCCGATCAGCAAAAATTGGACGAATTTCGCAAGAATGAGGTGGCGACATGTCAACGTAATAAGAAGTGAGTGCGTGATTAGGCCATGGGTTCACGAGTCCGAATTTAATTAGAAGTAATGAAAAATTAAAACTGATTTACAATTCCAAATTTAGCGCTTTTCTGGTTCGGCTTAAATTGGATAATGCAAAGGAATTCCATGCATTTATATTTTGCCCCTTTAATTTCCAGTGACGAAGAATTGAAAAGTTGTTGTAATGCGCAGTTGGTCCACTACATGGGCCTGTCCATTGTCAGCTCACCTGCTGACTTAGACTCACTTTACGACATGTGCCGAAGATTGTACAGGCGGGCGACATGGTGGAAGAGCAAAGTGTGGTAAGGAAAGATGTGCAATGAACCAATTAATAACATTCCCTTCAATTTTCTTTTTTAGCCTCTTGCGTTTCCTTCAAGTGTTCGCCTTTTCGAACCAGTTCATCATCAGTGCGCACCAAGACGGATTTTCGTCACTCCAACAGTTGATCATGCAATTTTTGGCTGATCGTCGCTTCGAGGTAAGAGTGGCGGCTGCGGAAACGCTTGGAGGCCTCATCCGTGCCGCGATCATTGCCGTTGACGAACAATTTCTCGTCATATCGAGAAATATGGCAATTACGACTGAATCGACGACACGGCACTCCGGAGTTTTGGCACTTTCCGTATGTTTTGGGTTTAAATTCACTTCTTCTATCATGGAACTATCTCTTCAGGCCATTGTGCTTGCCTTTCCGTATTCTGTGCCCGAATTTTTGCCCGATGTGTTGATGGCGCTGGCGCGGAATTCGAAAGAGCCCCAGCCTATTTATGTGAGTAATGACTAATGATTAACGGAATAACAATAGCCGGCGATAAGGATTAGACAATTTATTTTCTCCCTTTTAAGGGCACTGTGAAACGCGCCCTCAACGAGTTCAAAAGGACGCATCAGGACGAATGGCACGCACACAAACTTAAACATTCACGGAAGACCAGCTGCTCGTCCTCACCGATGTTATGATTTCGCCCTCTTATTATGTTTAAAAAATTGTTTGAATTTCCGATTTGCTGTATCTCATTGCTTCTCACTTTTCCCATTTTTCAGAATTAGAATTTTTGCCTAATAAAGTGTTTATTTTATTAACGAGTTTTGTCTCAAAAATATTCAATTTGAGGCTTTATTAGAAAATACCTTAGAGCTGGTGGACCGGCGGTGCCGATAGGCGCCGCCTGGGAAATTTGCAAATTTTGATGTGAATTTGTTAACAGTTTTTGACTATAAAATGGTCAGTTTACAAGAATTTCTTGCAAGAATTGGGAGTCACCCTGTTCTTACCAGTACATATTTTTATCGTCTATTCCTCGGGTTGGCAAAAAATTCGGGTTCGGGTTTCGGGTCGGGCACTCGAAAATTTTCGGGTTTCGGGTCGCGAAAAACCTCGGGTATCGGGTTTCGGGCGGCAACACTGCCGCACACCCATCCCCATTCATTTTTTTAATTAGTTTCTTTCATTTTCTTCGAGTAGTCACATTTTTTTCTTTTTGTTCTCATGTTCGGCACATTTTTCATTGGTGAACAATGACGGCAACAAAAGCTATCACAACAATTTGTGCTCAACGATTAATAATCCAACTCAGGCAAATTAAAATTAAAAATCAACGGAATTTAGTTTTTTCGAGTGTCGGCCTCAGTGTGTGTTTTTCGCGAAAAAAACTTAACAAAGAGAAAAATTTGGGAAAATCCAAAATGAAATGCCATCAGCGGCAGAAATCCAACAAAAAGTTCTGACAATTGTCTTCTTTTTCTTTAACACGCCAATGACAATTCACCTTTGTCATATTAAAATGAGCATCAGTTTTCGCCTGATCATTGTAATAAAACTTGGTGATCTTTTTTTGCTTTAAATATTAATACTTACTTAATTCAAGGAAAATGGGTTCATAAAAACAAGTAGCAAGTCTAAATGATTGAACATTTTTTTATATGTGTAAACAAAGAATTGTAGTAACATTCTTGGCATACTCCTTAAAATGATCTCATTTTCGGCCTCTTTTTCATCCGTTGGCCGACGACCCCGGCGGCCAATGCCATTCTGTCCTGTGTCCTCTCCCGCTTCTCCTCCACACTTTCTTCACTCGGTTTGGCCCATTCCAACACCAATCGCCGGCCGTATAAATGCGTCGAATGCACCAACCCATCCATTGCGCGACGCGAATCACTCGCGGAGAGGAATTCAACGAAACAAAAGCCACGGTGACCCTCGGAGCCGGGCTTAAAAAAAAGGAGTAAAGCGCAAGGCGCGCAAATTTATGTAATGTTAAGCATAAAACTAGCACAATTTGAGTTATTCCAAGAATAAAAATAACACACGGATTGTTGAATTTTTTTAAGCTTTTGAGATTTGAAGAAGTATTCTCTTTTTTTTAATTAAATAAGATTCAATTACCTTTTTTGGCATTCTAATAAACTTGAGCTCTCCAAAAGCGGAAAACAGTTGTGTGAGTTCCTCCACATTTGCCTGAAAGACAGCGCCGTTTATTGAATGATAAGTAGGGCAACCGTTTTGTGGCATATCTTTTTATTAACGAATTTTGTCTCAAAAATATTCAATTTGAGGCTTTATTAGAAAATATCTTAGAGCTGGTGGATTTTTATGTGTTATAAGTATAGGACTGTCTAACTTGTCACTGTCTGGACTCACACGTAATTATATAGACAAAAAACGAATGGGGACAAAAACGAATCCGCCCGAAACGAATGGGGTATTTACCGCCAATGACATCTCCTAAATTGAAATTGGTCACAAAAAATTAGTCATTTTTTGCGCAAATTTTTCTATTGGTCATTTTTGCTGGTTTTTTGCTCTTCGAATAATTTTTTTCTTATGAATTAAGTGAAATTTTTTAAAAATCCGGGTCCGGATCCGGCTTTTTGAAAACCGGACTCCGGAAAATTTTTCAAAAAAACGTAATCCGGAAAAATCCCACCGGTAAATTTTTAAAAATGAAAATACGGTTCCGGATCCGGGAAATCTAATTTTCCTAGCCTTAATATATGTGTATATATATATATATTTCGACTTTTAGCGCCTTTTCCGAAACTTCAACGACATGCTACTCCATAAGTTCCTTCCAGTGCTCAAAGATTTGCTCAAAAGTGGGCACGTATGTTTTTGGAATATTTAATGTTGTCTACTTTTTAATTTATCTCTCTTAAAAGGAGTCGGGTCACCGGCTGGCATCCAAACTGGTCACCGGAAGGTCAGTGGATTGAAACTGTGGAAGTTGACCAACTGAAGAACTTGCCGAAATAAGCAAAATGACAACGTAATTCTCGGTCTCTGAATATTTTATCAAATTTAATATTTTTTTCCATTTAGCCGTCTGTATTTGCTTCAGTCGGGCCTCAACCAGGTACAGTCATTAAGAAATTTGTTCGGACTTATAAATGGACAAAAGACAATTTTTTCAATTTAATAAAAAATAATTGTTAAGTACGAATGGCGAATTCCCAACGAATGGCGTCGATTAGTTGCTCTTTGTATGGACAATGTCAACGGATTGGGCTGCTCCTACCAAATGCGAATTGGAAGGTATAGTAGTGGAAATGTCGGGAAAATCATCTCACGAATTGATGCTTTACTAATTTACGGGAATTTATTGATAATAAATCTTAAATCCTCTTGGTTTTCTAATTATTCATCAACTGAACATAATATAGCTAATCGCACTTTTTTTTAGCTTTGTCCGCTTTGGACGGAAGCGATGCGCGACGATGACACCGAAGTAGTCAGTGACGTGCTACCAAAATTGCCTGCTACCACTTCTGCCACTGACGAATACAAACGGGAGGAACTGGCACTGATCACTTTGTTCAACTTCAGGGCGCCCTTCATTTTTTGGTTGACGCCAAGGAAATGTCGATTTTATTGAGGCATTATTGGGACTATTTGCTCAAGCTTTGGCCCGCTTGTGAGAAAGATTTTATATTTGATTTGCATATCATACATAATAATTTTCATTTTCCCTTAAGTATGCCTATAAAACAGCCACACAAAACTGAAAAAGGATGAAATACCGCTCCTCAAAAGCAACGAGGGCATCGTCCCGCTCACTGACTTGGCCCAGGATCTCGTTGTGGCAAATTTTTCATCTTTTCAAATCGAATACAATGTAAGTGATCGTCTTCTGTTTGGTTTTGTGAATACTTTTACATTTTATTTTTTCAGCTCCCCGATTCCATTATGCCTTTGGCGGAAGAATTGGTGGCCGAACATCCCGAAACGTTCCATCGCCCCATATGGCCATTGCCCGATCAGCAAAAATTGGACGAATTTCGCAAGAATGAGGTGGCGACATGTCAACGTAATAAGAAGTGAGTGCGTGATTAGGCCATGGGTTCACGAGTCCGAATTTAATTAGAAGTAATGAAAAATTAAAACTGATTTACAATTCCAAATTTAGCGCTTTTCTGGTTCGGCTTAAATTGGATAATGCAAAGGAATTCCATGCATTTATATTTTGCCCCTTTAATTTCCAGTGACGAAGAATTGAAAAGTTGTTGTAATGCGCAGTTGGTCCACTACATGGGCCTGTCCATTGTCAGCTCACCTGCTGACTTAGACTCACTTTACGACATGTGCCGAAGATTGTACAGGCGGGCGACATGGTGGAAGAGCAAAGTGTGGTAAGGAAAGATGTGCAATGAACCAATTAATAACATTCCCTTCAATTTTCTTTTTTAGCCTCTTGCGTTTCCTTCAAGTGTTCGCCTTTTCGAACCAGTTCATCATCAGTGCGCACCAAGACGGATTTTCGTCACTCCAACAGTTGATCATGCAATTTTTGGCTGATCGTCGCTTCGAGGTAAGAGTGGCGGCTGCGGAAACGCTTGGAGGCCTCATCCGTGCCGCGATCATTGCCGTTGACGAACAATTTCTCGTCATATCGAGAAATATGGCAATTACGACTGAATCGACGACACGGCACTCCGGAGTTTTGGCACTTTCCGTATGTTTTGGGTTTAAATTCACTTCTTCTATCATGGAACTATCTCTTCAGGCCATTGTGCTTGCCTTTCCGTATTCTGTGCCCGAATTTTTGCCCGATGTGTTGATGGCGCTGGCGCGGAATTCGAAAGAGCCCCAGCCTATTTATGTGAGTAATGACTAATGATTAACGGAATAACAATAGCCGGCGATAAGGATTAGACAATTTATTTTCTCCCTTTTAAGGGCACTGTGAAACGCGCCCTCAACGAGTTCAAAAGGACGCATCAGGACGAATGGCACACACACAAACTTAAACATTCACGGAAGACCAGCTGCTCGTCCTCACCGATGTTATGATTTCGCCCTCTTATTATGTTTAAAAAATTGTTTGAATTTCCGATTTGCTTTCTCATTGCTTCTCACTTTTCCCATTTTTCAGAATTAGAATTTTTGCCTAATAAAGTGTTTATTGAAGATATTATATAGAATAATACGGATTTCCCAATTAAATATTTGATCAAAAAAAACAATTATATCGTACAAGTAAGCAATTCCGCGAACCCTGGACCCGAACTCAAATAAAAAGACGCAAAAATACACGAAATAGAAATGAAATTGAGTGACAAAACTACGCAAAATTTTCCAAAAAAAATTGTAATGACTTTTTTACTGTAAATTTTTTCGATACGTGCTCTGTTTTATACGTGGTCAGTGCTAAACAAAAAAAATTTTTTCTAAAAATTCGATCCGCGGAGCGAATTCGCTGTGTTTTTTCGCGATCTGCAACATGGGGATTTTTCAGTTCGCTCCCGCCCCTGGCATTTATGAGAAGCGTGTTGTCGGGACAGAGGACAATCTGGCTAAACCAACTTAAACCGAACAGATTTGTATCCGGGAATTTTCAGCCCTAACCTTTTTAAAGTGTTATTAGTCCATGGCACTTCAACACGACTGTTGGTCTTTTCTATTTTACTCAATTCTGCCCAATTTAACAATTGAAATGATTTATTTTTTTTGTGAATTTTGTTTGTCAGTGAGCACCAGTTTTCGCCTGATCATTATAATAAAACTTGGTGATCTTTTTTTGCTTGAAATATTAATACTTACTTAATTCAAGGAAAATGGGTTCATAAAAACAAGTAGCAAGTCTAAATGATTGAACATTTTTTTATATGTGTAAACAAAGAATTGTAGTAACATTTTTGGCATACTCCTTAAAATGATCTCATTTTCGGCCTCTTTTTCATCCGTTGGCCGACGACCCCGGCGGCCAATGCCATTCTGTCCTGTGTCCTCTCCCGCTTCTCCTCCACACTTTCTTCACTCGGTTTGGCCCATTCCAACACCAATCGCCGGCCGTATAAATGCGTCGAATGCACCAACCCATCCATTGCGCGACGCGAATCACTCGCGGAGAGGAATTCAACGAAACAAAAGCCACGGTGACCCTCGGAGCCGGGCTTAAAAAAAGGAGTAAAGCGCAAGGCGCGTAAATTTATGTAATGTTAAGCATAAAACTAGCACAATTTGAGTTATTCCAAGAATAAAAATAACACACGGATTGTTGAATTTTTTAAGCTTTTGAGATTTGAAGAAGTATTCTCTTTTTTTTTTAATTAAATAAGATTCAATTACCTTTTTTGGCATTCTAATAAACTTGAGCTCTCCAAAAGCGGAAAACAGTTGTGTGAGTTCGTCCACATTTGCCTGAAAGACAGCGCCGTTTATTGAATGATAAGGCACATAAAAAAATATTTAATTTCTACTAAAACCTTAAAATTCGAAGACTGAAGTTTCGAAAAATGTGAATGGAAGAGGATTTTATACTAAACATAAAATGCACTAAAAGATCTAAAATTTGCGGGTAGTTTTATTTACAAGTTTAATGTATTCACCTGGAAAGGCACGTTTCTCACGAGTATTTTTGTGTGCTTTTCGTCCTCTGATTCCTCCTTCTCCTCCCCCTGTTCCCCTCCTTTTTGTTTCTGCTCCAAATTGTCCTCTTCTCTTTCATAACGAATGGGGACAAAAACGAATCCGCCCGAAACCCACGCGTCGTCGGTTGGCTTGTCAACGACCTTTTCGAACTTGCCAAACGACCGACGGAAATAAGCACGCAAATCAAAACGTATGTAGATATTTTACTCACTTTTGAATGATTTTAAAAAATTAAATTGTTTGTCGGTTTAGACGTCTGTATTTGCTCCAATCTGGCCTCAACCAGGTACTACTGTTTATAAGAACTTTAGTTGGACTTAAAAATTGAAAAAGACGTTTTAGTTTAACAAAATAAATACAAAATTTGTTAAGTACGAGTGGCGGATTCCCAACGAATGGAGTAAATTATTTGCTCTTTGCATGGACCATGTCAACGGATTGGGATGCTCATACCAAAACGTTAGAATGCGCATTGGAAGGTAGTGGAAAAACAATTTAAGATTAATATACGTCGAATCATTTTGACACCTTGACCTTTCTAATTAGTTACCTTTTTTGACCGATTTCTCGTTTCAAAGCCCAGGGATCCCGGTTTGAATATGGATTTCCTTTCCACTTAATTGGCCTTGCATTTCTCATCTCTTTCTATGATTGTATCTGAGTGTCTTTCAGCTGTCTGGCCACTGCTGCATCATCCGACTTCAAAAATGCGTTTGCGGAGACAAACGACGAGCACATCTTCATCAACAGCAGCGAAATCGAATATGTCACTGTCGAGAAAACAATCTTGAGCATTGATGCTTTGGTAAATTACGGGAATTTATTGATAACAGAACTAAATCCTCTTGTAATTACTCTTCAAATGAATAAAGTGATGACTTTTTAGCTTGCTCCGCTTTGGAAAGAAGCGATGCGCACCGATGACACCGAAGTCAGCATCGATGTACCACATGCCGATTCCGCAGTTTCCTTGGACGCCTTGGCTACCACTTCTGCCACTGACGAACACAAACGTGAACTGGCACTGATCCCCTTGCTCAACTTCCTGAGCAGTTTGAGCACACATTGGGCCCAACTGTCTCCGAAAACGGTGGCGCCAATTTTTATCTATATACATATATAAATATATATATATTTCGACTTTTAGCGCCTTTTACGAAACTTCAACGACATGCTACTCCATAAGTTCCTTCCAGTGCTCAAAGATTTGCTCAAAAGTGGGCACGTATGTTTTTGGAATATTTAATGTTGTCTACTTTTTAATTTATCTCTCTTAAAAGGAGTCGGATCACCGGCTGGCATCCGAACTGGTCACCGGAATGATCAGTGGATTGAAACTGTGGAAGTTAACCAACTGAAGAACTTGCCGAAGAATCAATTGAACTTGCTGAAATAAGCAAAATGACAACGTAATTCTCGATCTCTGAATATTTTATCAAATTTAATATTTTTTTCCATTTAGCCGTCTGTATTTGCTTCAGTCGGGCCTCAACCAGGTACAGTCATTAAGAAATTTGTTCGGACTTATAAATGGACAAAAGACAATTTTTTCAATTTAATAAAATAAATAATTGTTAAGTACGAATGGCGAATTCCCAAGGAATGGAGTAAATTTTTTGCTCTTTGTATGGACAATGTCAACGGATTGGGCTGCTCCTACCAAATGCGAATTGGAAGGTATAGTAGTGGAAATGTCGGGAAAATCATCTCACTAATTGATGCTTTGGTAATTTACGGGAATTTATTGATAAAAATCTTAAATCCTCTTGGTTTTCTAATTATTCATCAACTGAACATAATATAGCTAATCGCACTTTTTTTTAGCTTTGTCCGCTTTGGACAGAAGCGATGCGCGACGATGACATCGAAGTAGTCAGTGACTTCAAAAGGACGCATCAGGACGAATGGCACGCACACAAACTTAAACATTCACGGAAGACCAGCTGCTCGTCCTCACCGATGTTATGATTTCGCCCTCTTATTATGTTTAAAAAATTGTTTGAATTTCCGATTTGCTTTCTCATTGCTTCTCACTTTTCCCATTTTTTCAGAATTTTTGCCTAATAAAGTGTTTATTTTATTAACGAGTTTTGTCTCAAAAATATTCAATTTGAGGCTTTATTAGAAAATACCTTAGAGCTGGTGGACCGGCGGTGCCGATAGGCGCCGCCTGGGAAATTTGCAAATTTTGATGTGAATTTGTTAACAGTTTTTGACTATAAAATGGTCAGTTTACAAGAATTTCTTGCAAGAATTGGGAGTCACCCTGTTCTTACCAGTACATATTTTTATCGTCTATTCCTCGGGTTGGCAAAAAATTCGGGTTCGGGTTTCGGGTCGGGCACTCGAAAATTTTCGGGTTTCGGGTCGCGAAAAACCTCGGGTATCGGGTTTCGGGCGGCAACACTGCCGCACACCCATCCCCATTCATTTTTTTAATTAGTTTCTTTCATTTTCTTCGAGTAGTCACATTTTTTTCTTTTTGTTCTCATGTTCGGCACATTTTTCATTGGTGAACAATGACGGCAACAAAAGCTATCACAACAATTTGTGGTCAACGATTAATAATCCAACTCAGGCAAATTAAAATTAAAAATCAACGGAATTTAGTTTTTTCGAGTGTCGGCCTCAGTGTGTGTTTTTCGCGAAAAAAACTTAACAAAGAGAAAAATTTGGGAAAATCCTAAATGAAATGCCATCAGCGGCAGAAATCCAACAAAAAGTTCTGACAATTGTCTTCTTTTTCTTTAACACGCCAATGACAATTCACCTTTGTCATATTAAATTCTCTTTTACTTTAAGTGATCCAAAAATCAAGAGAACTGAAACCCGGGGGAAAAAAGTTGTCAAGCAGAATTCCGATACGGGTCGAAACTACGGCAGGGAGCCCAAACCCTCCCGAATGTCCAATCTAGTCCGGCAAAATCCGAAAAATCGATGCTTCGGATTAATTTTGGTTTTCCTTATTTGGTTAGCCTATGTTAACAGTGATACGCCTATTTTAAAAATAAAATAATTAATTAATTTCCATTTTCTTTTTCATCATAAAATCCATTCATCATTTACCACCACCTCATTTTCTTTTTCATGTACACTTTTTCTCATGGAATAGCAGCGCATAAATTGGCGTTGTCCGTCCGTCCGTCGTCTGTCCATCCTTCGCCTCGCCTATCCGTCGGTCCGTCCCAATTTTTAACAAAAAAAAAAAACCGACACGAAATTACAAAACAAATTCCCCCTCTCCCGCCACTTTTCTGTGTCTCCTCCCCAATTTCCACAATTTCCAACTCTTTTTCTCGTTTTGCTACGAAATGAACAAAAAAAAAAAAACATCAGAAATTGGGGCGGCCCACTCGAATAAATGTTGCTGAGAATGGGGGCGAAGAGCTGACGAAGAATTTTTGAGGGCAATGGTCGGTGGGTCGATTTGATGGGCAGAGAGAGGGGAGGGGGTACAAAAAGCACTAAAACATATCCAATTTCCTTTTTATTTTTCAACAAAAAAATTAATGGACGACGACGACGCCCGGAGGGATGGACCGACTGAATGGGGGAGGGGGAGCAAAAGCACAGAAAATTGCAGAGGGACGAAAATTGCGTCGCATTAAAAATGAATGTGCGATAAGGCAAAATGATGGCAATGCCAACGAATCGAATTATATGCCTTTAATTATTATTTTTATCATGGGAAAAGGAATGGCACAATTGGAATTTCTTAATTTACTCAGTACTTCTCAAAATGTTCCCCCTCCCGCACTTTTTGATATTTAAATGCAGTCAAAAATTCAAATGATGGCAGGATGACGGACACCGTCGGTTGGGTCGTCGGGAATGGCACGTCGGCGCTAGGACTTTTCGACAGTGAAGGACTTTTCGACAGGGAAGGACTTTTCGACAGTCCTCAAATAAATGAATATTTAAAAAAATTTTTTTTAATTATTTCAATTAAATAAATTTTTAACTTTATTATTGTTAATTAATAATTTGTTTGAAAAATAATAATTTATAAAACACTGGATTACAAATAGCGCTACTTATTTAGCAGACTTTAAAAGCCATTATTGGTTTTTCGGCATTTCAAAGACCCATGAATGAATTTTCTTATCAATAACACGGAACAAATTATTAGCTTGCCCTTTTTTTCTCGACCTACAGTATTATCATTATTTAAAACTAATTCTTACTGTCGAAAAGACCACTGTCGAAAAGTCCTAACATTAATTTAAAAAATTTTCTGTCGAAAAGTCCTTTACTGTCGAAAAGTCCGGCGCCCGGCACG
The DNA here is from genome assembly GCA_039877585.1 of Heterodera filipjevi. Lineage (NCBI taxonomy): Eukaryota > Metazoa > Nematoda > Chromadorea > Rhabditida > Heteroderidae > Heterodera > Heterodera filipjevi. The sequence goes on along the minus strand of JBDPZO010000001.1, from coordinate 10,542,022 downwards.
TCGCTGTGGCTGACGCTTGTCTTGGCCCACTCCGATACCATCCCGCCGGCGGACTTGCACTCGGGCTGAAAACACATAAAACCCGCAGAATCTTCAATTTAAAATTTTATTAATTTTAGGCGAGTTGAGGTAACCGCAAAAGAAGGAAATCTTTCCAATTAGCATTTTAAGTGTTTCTTTATATTATACGTCATGCGCAAATTTTTACAAATTTTAATAGTCCGCTCCAAAATGTAAAATGAATGAATAATTATTTCAGAAGCAATAAAAAAAGGAAAGAAATATTATTTTTAATTTTAACAAATAGAAAAAGAAAAGTAAAATAATTAAAAAAAAGAAAAGGGAATAAAAATAACAACTCACATCTGTTGGCTTTAAACCGTAAATCTAAGGAAGAAAATCCCTTTTTTACGATAATAAAATTATTTTTTCCACACATTTTTGTTCTCGATGTTCTTCTCTCCCAACTGAAAATGTGTCCTGCTTTTTTCATTTTTTATTCTAATTTTCTTTTTCTATTTTAATTGTAATTTTGTTTTTTCCATTTCATTTTTAATTTCTTTTGGTTTTCCCTTTTCTTTCCTCAGTTTTTCATTTTTTATTTTAATTTGTTTTCCATTTCATTTTTCATTTATTTCATTTTTAATTTCTTTTTGGGTTTTCCCTTTTATTTTTGTCACTTTTTGGTTTTCCAATTTCCAATTCATTTTCCATTTCTTCTTCTCTTTCCCATCTCTCAAAAATTCGAATAAATTAAATGCTAAATTAAATTGTTTAATCTCTCCCGCCCCATCGATTTTCTCTGCTTTGGATTTGCTGCCGCTTCTCCCCGCCGGCGTCTCTTTCATCTTCCGCCCGTCCCTCCGTCCGTCGTCCATTTCGATATAAATTTTCCGTTTTATTAACACTCATAAAATTCATTTAGAGAAAGAAATTCTCCTCAATCCTTTTATTTATTATGATTTTTAATTAAAAATATTTCTTTTAAATTAAAATGCTTTTTTTTTTCTTTTCTTTTTTTTTTTGCCTACGGATTTAATTAATTTTCGGACGGACCGACAAAAATTCGTTACATGCACACAGAGAAGCAAAACAATATTAATGTATAAATAAATACAAATTGCGTTTCTTGTGCACACCAAAAAAGCAAAAAAGAAAATGGAAAATAAAAATTCCTTTTATTTCATTTTACATCGATTTTTCATTCAATTGGTGCCAAAATGGGCAAAAATGCCTTTTAGGCTTGCTTCGCTAATGCTGCTCTCATTTTTTTTCATTCTTTTGCCTATTTTAAAATATGTCCGTTTCAACAAAAAAGAAATGTCAATAAAATGGGGCCGAGGAAATGAAATGTCATTTAAAGAAAATAGAATTTTTAAATGTCGAAATTATTAAAATAATTTTATTCTTTCGGAAATTTATTTTTTCTTCCAAATTTTTAATTTATTCTTCGCATAATAAGGTACGTACATATTAGGGATGCCGCCGATCTCCGATTTCAAAAATGAAATCGGAATTCCGACGGCAAAAACTTTTGTCGGAAATCGGTAAATCGGAATTCCGGTCCAAAAATCATCGGAATAGTTTTTTGGGTCCAATTTTGAAAAAAATATTTTAACGATTTTTCTCCAAAAATGTCAAAATCGGAAACAGGAATTCCGATGCTCAAAATTTTTCTCGGAAACAGTCATATTACTGAATGTTTTATGCCAAAAGAGCAAAATTTAGGAGGGGGGGGGGGAGACTAAAAAGCATTCTTTTCTGAGACACGAAAACGCGGGATCCCCCAGAAAACTCGAGCCGAATAGCGACCCAAACCAAAAGTCTGGCACACAATGCCGAGCGGTACACCGGCTTATGTGAATAAATAATGCCAACAGGTCCCCTTCCCTATCGAACGGAGGAGGGAAGGGGGGGGGGGAGTAAAATGGAGGAAAGTGCCTTCCCTCTCCCTACCCGGTCGACTTTTTTTTCGGTTTTTTTTTACGATTTTTGTCGACTTTTTTTTTGACTTTAACCGAAACCGACCGACCGACAAAAATTTGGGGTCCTTTAACTTTAACCGAAACCGACGACCGACCCTTTTGTCCGGTCTCTAATGTCATCAGCATTAACACTCTCCATGGTTTTTTTTTTGACATTTTCTGTTCAGTAACAGGTCCATACAGTACATCATTTAATTGCCAATCCATCCTTTTTTCCGCTTTTTCTTCGTCCAATTAATCTGAGCGATCAACCAAACAATCAGTTGGATTGATCACATTCAAATTACTTTGACCAAAATGTTCCAAGAAGATTTTGCATAAAATATTCACAGCTAACCAATGCAATGACAATGCACAGTAACCAGTGACGAATGTACCGTATCACCCATTTCCCATTTTTAAATGCGTTCGTTTTCAATCCGTCCATTTGACGAACGAAAAAAGAGCACGACTTGTTTAACATAAATTTGTGTTTGTCACACGGAATTTGGGAGCACTGCGGTGGGGCGGGGGGCGGAATATTCTATTAAAAGAATTAAACATAAATTAAAAATGAATGATTTTTTCAATCCCCGCCTCATCGGCGTTGCCGTTTCAGTCCCACAATCGCCGAGTAATCGCCAGCAGCAGTCCGTCGTCCGTCAGTCCTTCGTCCGTCGTGTACCCCACTTCCCCCCCCCCTCCCCATTTGCTTTTGACTCCCCCAACCGCCGTCGTCGGCTGCTACTCCTTCTGCCGCTCCCTCCCCCCCCCCTCCCCATCCGCCCTCATTTTTTGCCCGTTGCTCTGTCAATAATAAAAATATTTTTCACCAAATTTTATTTTCGATTTGTCTGCCCCTCCGCACTCTCTGCCGCCCTCTCCTCCCCGCCCGCTCTCTCGCACCGTTTCGCTTCTCTGCCCTGGTGCACTCATTGCCTCAAATTCTCTCATTTTTCGCCTTAATACTTTTGAGAGCATCGGCAAAAATTGTTTTACACACAGCACACATTCCCCCCCCCCATGGGCCCATTTCTTTTTCCTTTCTCATTTTTAATACATAAAAAAAATATTTTTGAACAAATATAAAATGTATTATTTATTCACCCCCCCCCCCTCTCCCAATCCCTCACGATAATAATCTTTCATTTCGTAAATGCCTTTATTTATCCAACTATTTTATTTTTATTTGATATTTACAAATATTTGTACGAAACGAATGAATGAACGAACGAATGAATGAACGAATGACTGACTCTTTTTTCTACCCCCTCTCATTTTGCTTTAATTTCAATTTTTTAAATTTATTTATTTATTTCAATTCTTCCCAACCTTCCAATAGCTGAACAGCCGCTTAACGCATATATTTTAAATAGAAAAATTTATTCAAAAACAAAAAGCTGTTTTTTTTTTTGTCGAGTAGGCCATTCGTCCTTTTTTTATTTTGTAGGCCAATCGTTCGGTAAACCACTTGTCATAATGCCTTCAATGCCACCCGATTCTTGCTATATTTGACTTTTTATCCTTTTTACCATAAATGCCATCCTTTCTCCTCCCCCTCCTCCTTTTTTTCTTTTTGTATGTCCAGCATCTTCTGCTGTTTTTTATGCACTTTATTTATTTACTTTTTTGCCATTTGCTTCATTCTCTGATTCGTCTTCTTATGCGTGTGGCATCCTTTGGCTGATGAATTGTGATGTCTTCTTCTTTTTTTCCTCTTTTTTAATGTAATAATATTAGTACACATTTTCTGTTTGTCCACCCGTTTTTTTGCTCGCTTTTTAAATCCCCAAAAAGCCAATCCAATTTGTTCATTTTATAGAGATTCTAAAGCTTTTTTCATAACCCAATCACTTCCTTCAATTTTGTTTAAAATCAAAAAAATTTTCTCCGCCTTCAATTTTAATTAATTTTCATTATCAAAAATTTTTTTTCTCTTTTAAATTCGTTTTTAATCCCCCTCCCCTAAAAAATATTAATTCGCTTTTTTCATTATTCGAATGATTTCCCGGTCTTTCGGCGTCATTCATTTGTAAAAGTGCAATGACACTTTAGTGAATTTAAATTAATTTTCTCCATTCATTTAATTAATTTCCTTTTTTTCAAATTTTGGCGGCCATTTTAAAATTAATTAAAAACTTAACACTTTTTGCTTTTACATCCAACCCAAATACCTTTGAAATAAGAAAAATGCAAATCACATTTTTTGATTAAGAAAAATGCAAATCACATTTTTTGATTAAGAAAAATGCAAATCACTTTATTTGCTTCTTAAAAATAAATGGAATTTTTCTCATCTTTTTCCATTCCATAAAAATGCAAATTTATTGCTGTGGGCCAGCAAATTCACCACATTTTTGACAAACAAAAGTTTTTTTTTATTTTATTTTATTTTTTCCACTGGACATCCATTCAGCAAATTTTTTTAAAAATGGTTATACTTTTCTTAATGCTTAACCTTTTTTCTTGTAACTCGACTAATAAAGCAAATAAGTCCGAAATTTAAAGAAAATATTTCGAACCAATTTTCCAACCTTAAAAAGCGCCTGAATTTATCCCTACAAAAGACTTATATTACTAAATTTCGCCTCCTTCACTAAAAATGTCTTTCAATTCTTACAATTCAGTCCTTAATCGATTCCTTTATGCATATGCATTTGCCAATTTACTTATTTTAATTCTGTCGAAATGCCTTTTTCATTTAATTATTTTATTATTTCCCCCCGCCCCCTCTCTCCTCTGTTTTTCTCATTATTTTGTCCCATTCACTTAATGTGTTTTACTATTTAAACAACATTCATTCCCCACTCGCTTTATCCGCTTTCTCCCGTCCGCACTCCGTCTTCCTTCGTTTTCGTGCTCCTCCTCCTCCCCAGTTTCTTCATTTGTCCGCTTCATCCCCGGGGCTTATCCCACCATTTCGATCCGTCTCCCCCTTCTGTCCGTCCGTCCGTCCATGACTGACCATCTCTCCCACAACCCATTCACTCACTCACATTCATTCATTGTTCCCCCCCCCCCTCCACCATTATCTCCGCGCACCCCTCCCCACAAGTCCATCTGTTTTGTATGACTGTCTGTCTGTTCCCTCTCTCCCATTGATGTGCTGTTTCTCCTCGTTTTCCTCCCATTTATCCCTCTGTCCACTCTCCCAGAACACACACTCACTCATCCGCACACCCATCCCCGTCCAATTGAGAACAATTTTATTATTTATTTTATGTATTTCACTAAACAACAACGCCGGCTCTGCTGCTGCTGCTCTCCTCTCCGTCCCGCTGCCGGCCGGGCGGACGGTGGGGCGGGCGGAATGGGCAAGGCGAGGAAAGCTCCGGCGGCAGCAGCAGCAGCGCCTCTCACTCCTCTTCCCTCATCCATCCCCCCCCCCCCCCCCCCCATCGCTGGCGGGGAGGGAGGGAGGCCGACCTAGCACGACCAACAGCAGCAGAAAGAAGGCTGGGGCGGGGAAGGCCTTTTTCACCACCACCCCATTGGGCTTTTAAAGGTTGAAATGGGGGCAACGACCGGGGGCGGGGGGAGGGGGGGGGGGAGATGGAGAGAAGAAGAAACACTGCTGCGACAGGGCGGCGGCAGCGGAGATGACCAACGCGGGGAGCAGTGGCAGCAAAGCCAATCGACCGACCGACCGCCGGCGGTCGGTCGACCATTTCGCATTTGCTTAAAAATGCAGAGAGAATTTTGTATTTGTGCAATTTTTTGTATTGCATATTTTTCACAAACCGCAGGGGGCACATAATCATAACTCCATTTTTGTTAGGTTAATTAATTTTGCCCATTCTCTCAATTTTCAATAATGCAAATGCAATTTGCATTATTTGTGTGTGTGTGTGCGGTGGCGGCGTATCGACCGCCTGCGGCAGAGCACACAAAACAAAATAAGCCCCCAGGGGGTATTAATAAATGGGGGAGCGAAGGGCTGACTGAGACTGACTGCTGCTGAGAGTGTAAGCCCCGAGGCATTATTCGAATTAATTTATTCCGCATCTCCCCCTTCCCCCCCCCCCCCTCGCCTTCACTCCCCCCGGAGGGGCGACTGTTGCCTAATTTCCTCCTCCAAACGCTCTGACTGTGCTGCTGAAGTCGACCACCACAACGACGCCGACGACAACTTCGTCTTGTCGTCGTCCCCCCACTCGCCCCCTCACTCTCTCTCTTTCTTTCTCTCTCTCTCCCCCTCATTCTCAGCGAGTAATGCATTGCCCTCCCCCCCCCCCCCCCCACAAAGTTTTATTATAACATCGGTTAGTTCTTTGCCCAGCCGCGCCCCGTTCCATTGATTTTCACTACATTTTCCACTTTTTAAATATAATTTTTATTCCCAATTTCACCATTTTGCCCACCCAAAAACCATTTCTCCCCCCTTTTCTTCCACCACACACAAACACATTCATTTTATTTTATTTTCGTCAAATTTTATTTTTATTAATTATTTTTTATTTAGTTTATTATTAATATTTAAATATTTTATTAACATTTTCCTTTCCCATTGATTTTAATCTCAAATAAAAGCAATTAATACATTTAAATTGCTTTTTTTTTTTAAATTTTAATTTGTCTAATCGTTCTTATAAGTTTACAGCGATAGTAAAGAATATGATGCATTCCAGCCAAGATTCTTCTTCCAATTCTTACCCACGGCAGAACTGCAACAGCAACGACCACAGCACGCACCAAAGCCCTGAGGGGACGGCGGCGGCGACCACGGCACTGCCCGAGGCGATGGCACACAGTCAGCAGCAAATGATGACGCCAAATGTGGCACTGATCCAAAACGGCACCATCAAAGGGAGCGACGAAGTGAGGAAGGAGTCAACGGAGGAGGACGAGTCAGAGGATGAGGAGATGGACGACGAAGAGGTGGACGACGACGATGAGGAGGAGGAGGAAGAGGAGGAGGAAGAAGAGGAGGAGAGTGCGAGTGGGGAGGAGGAGCGAAACCGGAACCATCGGCACGGCACGGAGGGCGGAGGCGGCACAGCGACAACAGTGGCGGTCGGCACGACGGAAGTGCCAACGGCGGCGCGCATGACGGACGCGGCGGGGCCAGTGAAACCGCAGCCGGGGACGCCAGGCACTGCACCAGCACCGACTGGCACTGAGGTGCAGGCCATCCGTGCAAACCTACAGATTCTAAACCACCAGGTGGGTTCCGGAAGGATGGCATTATTTACGCCCCCCCCCCCCTCCTTTCATCAGATGGCACTTTTGATGCGTGCGCTAAATGTTGCACCGTGCACCTGCACTGAGTGCCAAGATGCGCAGCGTGTGCAGCACTGTGTCGCATTGCCCGCAACCAACGGCATTTCTTCACACTTGCATAATTCCGCGGGACTCAACTTGCACAACAGCATTGCCGCGTCATCCTTTGCGACACCTGGCACTCAGCATCAGAATTTGTTCACCGCCAGCGGGGCGGACTTTGGCGGAAACGGCGCGGAATCGGCACCACGTGGGCGACGCTCCAAATATTGTACACCGGAGGAGAAAAAGGTGGGCAAATGGGTGAGAAGGGTATGGTAAAGGGACAAATGAGTGGATATGGATGGTTAATATTTGGGTAACAGTTGATATGTGTTACATGAGAACAAAGAAGTTGGACGGTTATACGATCCATGAGCACCTCGTTCCCCCCCCCCGCGCATTTATGCCGTTTTTTGAAAACCTAACCCCTAATTTTTTGAACACTTAAAACCTAAATTTCTTTGAAAATCTAACCCTAAATTGGTGCTGAGTCGTTTCCTAAATTCCGCCATTTTGCTGATTTTTGGACAAAAACTCTATAACTTTGCTTAAACAGAATCAAACTGTAAATTGGTATGGTCCGATAGCTATTGGTTAGATATATTAGCATAGCAAATTTCAAAAAGTGATAGAGATTTAAGAAAGTTCTAGCCATGAAAAGTGAAAAAAATTTATTTTTATTGTAATAAAAACAATCGTTTTTGAAATGCTAATAGAGCTAACCAATAGCTACCGGACAATACCAAGATTATGCAATTTGGTTGCTTTTGAGCAAAGTTATAACCAGTTTTTGACAAAAAAATTTAATGCTCCAACTAAGGGGTTAGGCGTTCAGAAAAATGGCATAAATGCGCTGGGGAGGAAACGATTCGGGGAGGGCGGGGGGGACCCGCGGGTGGTGCACCCCGAAACTGCAGAAAAAAATAAAATAAAAAAACTAGATTTTTTTCAGAAAATCCCTAAGCCTTTTTTAAAGCAAATACAGAAAAATTTTTATTTTTTATGAGTAATTCGTAATTTTCTTCAAAAAAAGGCTTAGAAATTTTCTGGGAAAAAAATCCGGGGTTTTTTAATTTTTTTCCGGCTGAGTTATGTTTCGGCTGAGTTTCGTCCGGCTGAATTTCGGGCGGCTGAATTTTCATTTGTGAAATGGTGTGCCCTTGTGAGTGCTTTTCCCCCTTGTCAGACAGTCGCCAGTTACGTCCAATGCCATGGCGCCACCGCGGCAGCGCGCAAATTTAACATTCCACCCGCAGTGGCCGCCTATTACTACCGCAAAGAATTCAAAAAGCAGGGCAGCGTCAGTGCACGCCGTGCCTCCGTCTCAGTCCATCACACGCAACAGCAGCAACAACAACAGCAGGGACAGCAACAAATGCAGCAACAGCAGCAGGGAATACTCGGCGGAGATGGCACAAAAGTGGGGACAAAGGGGGAAAATGCCATCCAATGGTGTGGCAAAAAATGTTACCGGTTTGTTTTGTTTTTCAGCTTGAGCTTGGCGATGGGCAAGGCGATGATTCGGGCATGGAACAGATCGGGCAGCTGTGGCAGCAGGGCAATTACAGCGGCGGTGGGGGCTATTTGCGCGGACGCGGCCGGGGACGCCCCAAACTGATCGGGGACGAGTTGGACGCTGAGTTGGTGGAGTACATTGTGCAACTGAAGCAGACCAACCCGCGGGCGCACATCACCGCGGCACAGGTCGAGCAAATGCATCCTTTGTGCTGATCAGTTTCATCTTTGAACGGCAAAAATTGTGGACGAAGAAATAGACAAAATGTTATGGGCAGAGAGTTGATCTGAACAGAAAATCGGACTGAATTTGTACTGTTCGGTGAAAGTGCGTGATTAATGATAATTTAAGACGGGTGCACCTCAAATCTCACCGCCAGAATTCCAGGAAAAAAATGTACAAAAAAATACCCATTTGTTCGGAGCTTTTTTTGAAAAGTACCAAAAAATTTAAAGTAATTTGCAAAAACTATAAAATTTAAAGGAAATTACAAAAAGACCCGAAAATTTTTGAATAAAAAAATATTCAGTAATTACTTTACTTTTCTATTTTATATTTTTTTTCAATTTTTTTTTTTCATTATAATTTTCTTGAATTTTTTTTTCGGAAATTTAGTTAAAAAACTTTGTATTTTTTCTACGTTTTTTTTTTTTTTGAAAATTTTTTGTGGCGAGATTTCAGATGACGAGATTTCTGCCTGAATTCCCTTTAAATAAATTAGGACAAATAATTTGATCAGTTAAAATACACTGACAATTACTTTTGGAAAAGTTATTTTTGATCAGTAAGAATGAAACAAGTCCGGGAAAACAGAACAAAGAAGAATTCTATCGATCAGACCAGACCTTTTTTTAGACGAATTTCTTTTCTGAGTTTGTTTTGCTAATCCAGATCAAAAACTGCGAAAATTCATATTGATAATGTTTTTTTGTGTCATTTAAGGCTCTTGTGATCGCCAGGAAATACATCGCCGAGAAGGCGCCGGGACTTTTGGAAGAAAATGGGGGCCAAGTGAAGCTGAAAATCACTTGGGCAATGAAGTGAGTGTGAGTTTGTGGTGGTGATTTGCTGATGCCTCTGGGGAATAAATCAGGGTGACCATTTTACCCCCTTTCGGTGGCATTTGCCACCTTTTTGGGGGTCTTGCCACCACTTTGCCACCTTTTTTTGAATTGCCACCATTTGCCACCTTTTTGGAATATTGTAAATTATTTAAATTTCTTATACAAAATGCCAAAATTTATGATTTATTCTTCTTTTTTTTCAATTTTCTAACTAAAAAATGTCAAAAAATGGTCATTCTTTACATAATTTTTCTCTATAATTTTTATTCACTTTTTCAAAAATTTCCCCGGCGGCGCCTATCGGCACCACCCGACAGCATTTACTTTTAATTTTTTCAAAAAATATCTTAAAAATTTGTAATTATTCTAAAAAATGGCTCACAAACCCTTAAATTAAACAATTTTTGGGGCTTCTGTTTATAAATCTTAACAAAATTTTTCAAAAATTTTCCCGGCGGCGCCTATCGGCACCGCCGGCTCACCTAAGCATAATTTTTAGCTTTTTTAAGATCACTGCAAAAAAAAAAAACAGGACAAAATGAAACTCCTTTTTTGATTGTTCCCGTGCTTATGATTTATTTATTTCCAACCCTGATTTGCTCCAACTTGTGAGACGCAATGAAAAATATGACATTTGAAAAAGTTATATGCATTTTTGAACGATTTTGACGTGAAAAATTACGTGCCACCTTTTTGCCACCTTTTTCAAAATTTTGCCACCTTTTTGCCACCATTTTTAATCCCGGCGCCACCATTTTGGACTTTCGAGATGGTCACCCTGGAATAAATGCCCCCCCCCCCCTTTTGGAGCAATGCTTCGGACCCAAAAAATCCTCTTGAAGCACCCCAAAACTTGGCCGCTGAAATGTCGCTGGTAACTATGAAAAAAGACAAATGAAAATGTTTCTTGGGAAAATTTAGGAGAGAGAAATGTTGGTTTTACGGAAAAATTTTTTATAAAAGCTTATTGAAAGTTTTAAGAAAAATTCTTCAGCTTTTTGCACGGCGTTATGTGGCGACACGTTTCGGTAGTCGACTGCTCATAAATTAATTACTTGTACCCTTTCATTCATTTTAACAAACACAACATGAAACGTAGTAATCATCCCAAAAGTACGAATTTCTGAAAAAGTACACCACTAACGGCTTTTTTAGTTTAGCCCCCCCCCCCCCTCCCTCCCCTGACAGATGACGCAATAATTTCAAAAATATTTCCAAGGCTTGTCACGCGTGTGCAGGAGCGCGAACGCGAAATTCAACTCGGACTTCCGGCCGGATCATTGCAGAATTTGCCGCGTAATTCAAACAAATAAATTTTTAAAAAATGACTGTGTCTCTCCCCCATTCATTCCCATTTTTCAGTTACAGGCTCCGCTTTGGCAAACGCGGGCATCGGAGGCACTGACCAGCAGCAGCAGAGTTCGTCGGCGTTGGTCAGCGAATTGCTGGGCCAAAATTTGATCGGAAATCAGCAAATTGATGGTCGAGCAATTATTTTGAATTAATTTTGGTTAATTTAATTAATGCCAATGCCTTCAATTTAAAGTGAATGCGCTGCTGGCTGCGGCCGCTGCCGAAAACCCGCAACAGATCGATTTGAACGATGCGGCGGTGCTGAATTTGCTCGGCATGGCCACCGGCGGGTCGGATTTATTCAGCGGCAACGGTGGCACCGCGGGCAACGGATTGGGCGCGCACCACGAGCAGCAACAACAGCAGCACGCGATCGGTGTTACACAGCAGACGGGCAGCGGAGGTCCGTCGACGTCGTCGTCCGCTGCGGCGGCTGCGGCAGCGCTTCAGCAACAGTACAACCAACGGGTACAGTACTATATACCGTATAATAAGACAAACCAACAAATACACACGACCTTACCGTGATAAGGCGGATAGACACACACATAGGGAACTGTACCTATACCGTAATAAAGCAAACGGGTACACGTACACGATATTCACACCACAACAATAGTCAGAATAAGAGCGGCAGAGAAGGAAGGTTGAGGGGAACATGGAAGGGGGAAGGGCAGACATAGACAAGATGTCGCAAGCGACAATTCGACCGCCATTTATACCAAGCTTGTGGTCATTTATTATTGGCTTATGAACTATGGGTTTGTTCCTTTGATACAGCCCCTTTTGGGGTGCACCCAAAAACATCGCCGCCGAAACGTCACCGAGACAAAAGGTCGCCGAAAACCTTGTTTTTTTATGGAAAAATCCCTAAAAGATTTTTAGAAGAATTAGGAACACTAAAATATTATTTCTGGAAAGAAAATTCCGGAATTTTGCTTTGGGTGGCGTCCTTTTCGGCGGAACACTTTCTGGGGCAGCGACGTTTTGGCATAGACGTATTGTCCTGCTCCGCCTCCCTTGGTTTTCGACCTTTTCGGCGGAACACTTTCTGGGGCAGCGACGTTTTGGCATAGACGTATTGTCCTGCTCCGCCTCCCTTGGTTTTCAATAAACATTTGGTTCCTGTTTCTTAAGCATCCATTTATAGTATAAGCAGGAAATGGCCGAGTCGGACGAGGAGGCCATTCGTCAGCTGTTGTCCACGCTTCACCAGCAGGGCAGCGGAGCACATCAGCAGGAACAGCATGGGGTTGGAGCAGGACAACAGCAGCAACAGCAACACCACCATAATCAGCACAACCACCACCAGCAACAGCAGCAGCAGAGGGGCAGGGACGGCGGCACCACCGGCGGAGGGGGCGGTGGCATTTCGGCAACGGCACTTTTGACACAAACGACGGGGACATTCTGATGAGAGGGGATGGAGAAAGACGGAGGGGGGAGGGAGAGACAAAATCAAAGGGAGAGGAGCAGAAACAGACGAAAGAGACTGGGAGGGAGGCTAGAGATTATGGGACGGACGGACAGACAAATGCGGCACAGAAACGGAAAAGACATTTGCGAACACTTAAAATAAAAACCAAACCATTCATTGTTTTCTCTCTTTTTCTCCTTTGTCAATAATTAATAATCAATTTAAGAACTGGAAATGTGTAATCATCACCAACACATTTATCATCCATCGCAACAAACACATTTTCTTTTCTTTTCTTTGCCGATAAGTCATTCATTTTCCATTTCGTTTTGAATTTCATTGATTTGTTTTGCTTTTTGCCGTTTGTCAACGTATCTCTCTCTTTTGTCTGTGTTTACAGAGGAAAACCTCAAGTGCCATCTTTTGTTTAGCAAAACGGCAAAAAATCGGAGGCTGAATGACTTATTTTGTTCTTTTTCTTCATTCATTTTACCAATACGCCCCACACATTTCTCATCATTCTCTTTGTACTATTTGTAAAAGCAATCTCAGCAGAAGTCAATCAATCAATCAATAAATGCAAACCAAAAAAAATCGATATGCCTAAAAATTGGGCCACTCAGCAAAAACAAAAATGCCGCCTCAAACAACGAAAAAATCTGAACTCTAAGCAGAAAACTTGGAGACAAAAAATCGATATATTTCAGGAATATTAAATTTCATTCAAGCAGATATTACGTATAAGGGTAAAAACCCGACTCGTATAGGTCCAACTCGTACAACCCCGACTCGTACAGGTGACGTGTTATACGTATAATGACTGTCTAACCCCCGCTGTCTGCGCTCCCACGCAAAATAGGTTTAAAAAAGTACGAGTTGGACTGTACGAGTCGGGGGTTGTCCGTATGAAGGTGCTTCGCATTTAATCAACAGATTAGATACCGAAGCAATGTGAGCGTTAGATGCTTACCTTCCCAAAATTCAGAAAAATTAAGGTGAAACCGCGCTATGGAAATTTGAACCATGGAAATCCTCAATGATTTATCTAAAATCGTTTTTCAAATTTAATTTTGATTGCTCGAGTGTATTGGGGTCTGATAGGCCACTGCGGGAAAATTTTCTTCAATTTATGAAGAATATCTTACCGATTGCCTATGAAATTGGCATATTTTTGGAGGATTTGTTTCTATTTTGAAACAAATAAGATATGTTGACCGGTGACACCGGTAGGTACAATAGAGGCGAAATTTTCAAAAAATTTTCCCGGCGGAGCCAATCGACATCCCCCCCCCCACATTTTTTTAATTAGTGAAATATATTAAGTATAATTTAAGTTGCATTTCCGAAGAAATTTTATACAAATGGAAATATAAAAACTAATAATGTTTTTATACCAAAATTAAATTCAATAATACATACATAGATAAAAATAAAGAAAAGAAAGATATTAATTTAAGTTCTTATGTAAATAAGGTCATTTCAAGGGATCCAATTCCCCTAGAGCAATAAAATGAGCAAAAAATAAAAATCAGTGATACATAAAAGCACCGAATATGAGGACAACAAATGGACGACAATTTTCAACTCTTTTATTTTAATTCCCTAAATTCATTTAAAAAAATACTTTTGTCATTAATTTGGCATAAAAGGGCGTCGCCAATTTTGTCCATTCTTTGCTTCGGTTATACGACTTTTGCGGCCAAGACATTTGCGCCTATGTCTATAATCGGTTTCAAATTGAATTGCCTTAATCCCAAATGCCCTAAAACGATTAATAATGAAGAAAGCATCATTTTTGGCTCTTTAGGTAATCCATTGGAGTGTTTTAATAATTTATGACATAAATTTGAAACCAATTTTGGGCATAGCCGCAAAAGTCGGGCCGCAAAAGTCGCAACACCTTTGCTTCCTCTCTCTTCTGCTGCTTTCGATGAATGCACTGCACGCGGGTGGCGATGATCAAAGTGGCACAATTCGCACAGTTCGGGCAATGGCAAAAAGAGAGAAAAAGCGAAAGAAAGGGAGGAAAAGAGAGAGAGAGGACTAAGAGAAAGAGAGAGAAAGACAGTGAGAGAGAGAAGAAAGAGAGAGATAGAGAGGAGAGAAAGATGACAAAGAGAAAGAGGCTGATAGAAAGAATGAGAGCGAGAGGGTGAGGTAAGGAAATAGGGAGAGAGAGAATGCAGGGAAAGAGAGAAAGTGAAAGGGAAAGAGAGAGAGACAGAGTTACAGAGATTAGGAGAAAGAAACAAAAGGAGATTTATTATTACAAAGTAGAGAGAAGGAGTGATTAGGGGACACGGCGGCGCTGCCGTACATTCGTCCGGACGACGATTCGTCCGCCCAGCCAAAAAACGACGATTCGTCCGCCCAGCCAAAAAACGACGATTCGTCCGCCCAGCAAGAAAACTACGATTTTACCGGTCGACGATTCGTCCGCCCACTAACAAGTGCCAAAAACAAAACTATTTAATTTTTTTAACATTCGACATAGCTAAAAAGATAATGCCAAAAGAAAACAACAAAAAAATTAAAATAATATTATTTTTTGGCGACTTTTTAGGTTGGGTGGACGAATCGTACGTTTTTGGCTGGGCGGACGAATCGTCATGTTGCCCCCAATTTTGGCTCCCAGTTACAAAAAGTATTTCTTAATTCAGAATGTCAAAGTAAATAAAAAAGCATAAATTTAAAAAGAAATTGAGGTAGGAATATTCAGCAGGAGCTGCTTTTTAAAATAAGCCCAAAATAATTTGAATTAGATGGTGTTAGACTAAGTTACAGGCTTCAAAATATTTCTTTTTCTCTTGTTTTGGCATGCTTTTTCCTTATCTCTAACTTGCGGCTCGCTGCCTTGGGTGGGTGGCAGACAAGAGAGAAGGGAAATGTGAGAGAACAAAAGAAGTTAGAGAAAAAAGAAATAGTAAAGCAATTGCTTCCTTTACCTAGTCTTTTTCTATACTCTCTTTCTTTAAATTAATTTCAAATGTATATATATATATCATAAATATTTCTGTTATGGTCGAAGTCAATCCTTCCTTGTATTTTACCATCTAAGAGACCACTGAGACAGAAATTCAATATTTATTGTAACTGGGAGCCACAATTAGGCAGCCGTGGGGAAGAAAGACGGATAAGAAATGGAAATCGTATAATGCTAGATAATTCACTTTTTGTGCTTTTTTTTTCTTATTTAGCTAACATTTTAATTTTCGAGAAAATGGAACAACTAACGGCAATCAAATTAACAAACAAACAGGCTGAAAAATACCTGAGCAAAAGAAACGTAAATTTTTCAAACACTTTTAAACCCTAAGCCATTTCTTTAGATCGGAAAAGGTGATACCCTTATGGCTCCCAAGAAGCCACCCGGAAAAGGCGGGACTCGCGCCACTATGGTCAAGACAAATGTAAGGAAATAAGGGTTGTTTTTTCGGGTCCCCCCCCCCCCCCCCCCCCCTCCTCCTTCTCCCCTCCTTTTGTTATAAACCTTTTCAACTTACGAATATTGGTCATCGTCAGGCAAAACTGGTTTATATTGACCCCAATTTGAA
Source organism: Heterodera filipjevi (assembly GCA_039877585.1). Taxonomy (NCBI): domain Eukaryota; kingdom Metazoa; phylum Nematoda; class Chromadorea; order Rhabditida; family Heteroderidae; genus Heterodera; species Heterodera filipjevi. Next base: position 10,525,892 of record JBDPZO010000001.1, on the reverse strand, counting down.
CAAAACTGGAGAAATAACTTCCTAGGTGAGGGGAGCAGTGTATAGGACGGAAGTACCTAGAACATAAATTTGCAGTGCGTTATTGCATCTCTCTTTTTAGCTTTTTGGACTTGACTTGGAAAAATCCGTGACGATATTCCGTTACGAAGTCAAAGTCAGCGGAATCATCATGCGCAGAGATGAAACTGTTTCTGTCACAGAAATCACTGAAACGACGCGTCATGAGTAAGAACACAACCGCATTCGAAAATTGGATTTCGCATCTCTTTTCAGTTTTCTGAACGTCGACCGCCGTTTCATTTGCCGTGATGTGATCAAAACATACGAGCGCAGAATTGAGGAGAAACTGAAGAAGGACAACAATTTGCTGTACTACGATCTGTCGCGCACTCTGTTCGCTTTGAAGAATTTGAATGTTTCTGAGGTTTCTTTCTTTTTCATATTCAGAACACAAATGTGTTCAAAGGTTATATATATATATATATATATGTTGGGGTTAGAAGAGTCTCCGATGCACCCACACGGTTTCTGCCGATGGTCTCCTTTCCTTTCTTCCCACCCCCTAACTTAGTTCCTACCAAGAATTCGTAAAGCTTATTCATACAATTAAACCCTGTCGACCTCTTAACGGGCACACAATTTGTACATGTTTATCCCTTACACAGAGTGGTATCACTGAACATTTCCAACCCGACGAACTCATCACAACTCAGATGAATGGTGAACGTCTGAAACACTTCTCCCGCTATTCGTTGGTCATTACGCCAGTGACTGCGGGGGGTGGCCGATTGACGGTCGGTGACTTTGCCTTCGTGTCGAATGATGTCGCGAAGATGGACCAATCACTGGTCCAATTTCTGAACATCGCCACGGCACAGAATATCTTCGACGACAAGTTTGTGTTCTATTCGAGATGTTTAATGGGGGAGTTGGTATTCCATTTCATATGTTCCATCGTAAATCTGAAATATACTCTTTTTGATATATAAGAAAACGTTAGTTAAAATAAGAACGTGGACATATAAACACATCCAAATAGTTTCCACCATATTTATCATTTTTCTCAAATAAAACAATGTAATTTTCTGTTTTCATTTTTCAGTATGAGACAGTTCATGCACTACAGTGCGTCGTCCGTTTTTCTGATGCGTCCGGAATTTTTCGGTTTCACCGCCAACGATTCGCCGATCTTCCCCAGCAACAGTTCTTTCCTTGGCATCGGAATGGACAAAAGTGTCCGTGTCATTGAAGGTGAGAGTGAATGAATAGATGGAATTTCTTTAAAAATTCAAATGTTTTTTTCCTAAAGATGGTCACAAACAGAATGGTGACGCAAAGGCAGCACTTGTCGTCCAAGTGCAAAAGGTCATCGGTGGGAAAGAGTGTCACGGGAATTGGAACATAATATCCTCGGAAATTCCCTTTTATTTCTCTTTTTCTTTCGTTAACTTAAGAAAAAGTTCCCTCCATTTTTTAGACTCCATTCCACCTGGTTGAATCTGTTTTGACCAAATTCCAAAAAGTGTTTGCATGGTGTAAGGAAGTCCCACTGGACAACGGCGACTTGTCTCAAGCCAATCGCTTGTTTCGGGGTAAGCACTTTAAATTTGTAGGAATTGTGACTGAAGTGTAACCATTTTGGGCGCTATCCATAAAGTGAGGTTTTTTGAAAGAAATAAATTTGTTTTTTTATTTATTATGCTCTCTCATTTTGTAAAATAATGTTAATATATTTTTTTTCTTAAATCCCCCCCCCCCTCCCCCCCCCCCCCACTTTGGGATAGCGCCCCATTTGTTATTCTCTTTAATTGGTCTCCCAATTTTTCAGGTCTTTACGTGAGCACCGTTTACCCCAAAGATAATCCACAGGCACGACAACGTTTCCCGATCTATGGATTCTCTCCGACCAGCGCAAAAACGGAGGAATTGCTGGTGGACGAGCAAAAACTTACGGTGGAACAATACTACGACCGTCGTTACGGTATCAAATTGAAGTGAGTGTTTTGCTCAAAGTTTTATAACAATGTCGTGTTTATGTACCCCGATTAGGCTATCAAGACAAACTCCCTAAAATACTTCGTGAGGAGGATGTGGGGATTTCGTCAGTTTGTCCATTCCATTTTCAGATCGCCAACTGCACCGTTGGTCATCCGTCGCGAGCGGGGCGTGTCAACTCACTATCCAATGGAACTTCTGGAGGTCTGCGATTACCAGAGAGTTCGCTCAAACCAAATGACTGCCGAAATTAATCAGGTGGACGATTTTCTTATAAGGGCTATACCCCTTTTCGATTTTGCCCTGTTTCGATATGCCTGCAAACTTTAATACTTTACATAAATTTCAATAAATTATTTTACTGTTTTTTATTCGAGAACGGTCCAATGAAAAGAGGGGGGGGGGGGATTCTATTGCCATGAAACTGATCAAAATGCAAACTGGATGTATCCTCTGAAAAGTCACTTGCCTCGACACTTTGCTATTTAATTTTTTTGTTTTTTTCTTTTTAGGAAATGATTAAAAAATGCGCTATTCCTCCGGTGATTCTCTGTGAACAGACCAATCGGCTGAAGAATGTGTTGAATCTGAGTCACAGTGAACACCTGAGACAGATGTCCATCACTTTAGACGATCGCCCATTGGAAATTGGGGCGCGCATTTTGAGCCCCGGGGATGTGCAATACAAAGGCAAAGCGGAACGGCCGGACATGGGATGCCGCTGGCGGGGCGGACAATACCTTTTGCCGGCACAGATCAACTGTTGGAGTGCAATTGCACTGGTGGACAACAGCCGGGACAACAATGTGAGATATAACGCCACAAATGCATCATTCCATCCATTCATTTTTTTATGATAATGGGAATTAAATTTGGGGGGGGGGAGCGGTATTCGACGTCATTTATTCTCCCATCTTTTTGCAGATCAGCCTCGCAAAATGGAAGGAATTCATCGATTCCTACTGCCACACGATGCAAAGCAAGGGCATTCGCTTCGAACCGCCCATTCGTGTCGAAGTGTTCTAACTTGGCAATTGCGACATCCGCGATAAGTTTAGATTGTTGATGGAGAGTGGAGCCGAATTCGTGTTCATCGGCCATCCAAAGGGTGAGTTTTCCCTATTTTAAGTTTTTGTTTCTTTTAAATGTCAATTTTGTCACAGGTCATTCCGGTGACGCTGTCCATCACGCGATCAAATATCACGAATTGGCCACTGAGGTCATTACACAGGGCGTACTCATTTCGACGGCTATTCGAGTGACAAGCAAACGAAGCACCGAAACATTGGAGAACATTGTCAACAAGACAAACGTAACTTGGAATGATGATTTCAAAAATGTTATTTGGGTGTTGGCAATTTTAAGCTCAAAATGGGAGGACTCAACTATGCACTTCCGTTCAGCAATAGGTCAGGAAAAATGCATCAGATTGTTAATGGATTTATTTGTGGGATTTGCATATGACTGCACAGCCTAAAGCTAAAGCCCTTTTCAGAGAGGAAAATTAAACAGCCCAAATGGTTTTTACTATTTAAAGTTATCACAATTGGTTTTTGGTATTTTAAAATTAGCACTGTAAAATTTTTAAGCATGCTTGCTGACACTTTGGTCATCGGTTTTGCCGTTAACCATCCCGCCGGAGGGATTGGCATGGACTCGGGAAGGAACAATGAAAATGGTAGCAATGGGAATGGCAGTGACACCGGCGGAAGCACCGATGCGGCGAGTGACAACGCCAATGGCGCCAACGGACACAAAGTGCCGAAAACGTCAATTGAGAAAAAAACACCTTCTGTGGTCGGGGTAGGATAAAATTTTTGTCGAATCTGATGATAATTATTAAAAATGGGTTCCTTTTTCAGTATTCCGCCAATATTGGAGAGCGACATAACTTCGAATTCATCGGAGATTACAAATATCAGGCATATTTGTCATCTTTCAGGATTTTTTTTTTATTGATCATGCGTGATCATTCAAAAGCATATAGCAAAATTTTACTGACATTTTATTCATATTTTAAAACATTTTAGGAGACACGCCGTGACGAAAATTTACACCTGATCGACCACATAGTGTGCCGATGCCTCGAAATGTACAAGCGTCGCGAAAAAAAATATCCGTACGGACCTATTAACACAGGCTTTTTTCAAAGATTTTCTGCTTTTTCTAAGCGTGTCTGTGGTTATTTATCGCAATGCCTGCGGCGAGGGATTTTATCAGGTAAAAAATATTAATTTGTCAATTTTTTGTACTACGTTCTTTCTGTTTTCACTTCAGCATCTGCTGACTTATGAGATTCCGCTGGTCAAGCGTTTGTTGACCGACCGTTGTCGCGCCAAGCTGACGATGGTCGTGGTCAACAAATTGCAGAACATTCGTTTCGTTCCGTCCAAAATCAATCCCGCGGCAAAGGCTTCGGGTAACAGAAACCAGAACACCGATTACATAATTATACAATATGTTTTTATAACAGTTTAAACATGTATTTGACCATTTTCAGACCAAAATATCCAACCAGGAACTGTCATTGACAAAGGCGTGGTGCACCCTCAATGGTCTGAGTTTTTCTTGGCATCACAGCGCGCATTGCAGGCAAATTTAATTCTTTTCATTTTACATTATTATTACAGTTTTTCCCTTTTCCAGGGAACTGCTCGTGTGCCGCGTTACGCCATTTTGGTGGACGAAAACAACTTTTCCATGGACAAGCTCCAGCAATTTACTTTTGTATGTTCACAATATTCTCCCAACCATTGTTTCTGCTGATAATTTCACTTTTTAGGGTCTTTGTTTTGGCCATCAAATTGTCAACTCGCCCATTTCACTCCCTGCGCCGGTATGGCCTTCACCTGGAGTTCTTTGTTTTGTTTACCATTTTCTCACAGGTGTATATTGCACTGGAATATGTAAGTGTTGTCTTGTACTCTTGGTTATGCGTAATAAAATGAAATAAGTTTGTCTGAAATGTCGGATAGTCGGTTTTGTGTTTGACATATTTTCGTCATTTAAGGCCAAGCGCGGGCGCAACAACTACAATACGGATCAACATTCGGGAAATGTATGGGCAGAATGGGACAACTATGATGGTCCAAACGACCACTTCGGCTTTGAGAACAAGACGTATCTGAACAAATGGCGAGTCAATGCCTAAAAGGGCTGATGGATGGAGCTTTTTTCAAACGATTTAATCTTTTAACCTTAATGATTTTTGATTTAATTCTCTCCTCAACATTCTCTGGCAATTCTTTTTTTTTGGCAATTATTAACAACATTGGTCCCAAAAAAAATGTTTAGAAAAATTCTATAAAACTTTTTTAGGCGTAATTTGAGGGGCTGAGCACAAATCTGGCCTTCATTTGACAAATTCTGAACCCCGAATCCAAATTCGAACATCAAATTTTTTTTTTACAAATTTATAAAAATTGCTTAATCTTGTATAAAATACAAGAATTCAAATTTGTTTCACACATTCACAGGGTAATAATGGGAAATTTGATCGATAAAGTTGTCGAGTGCGGCCAAAAGCAATAAATTAAGAAAAAATTTAATTCGAATTCGAATTTGTTGCCAAAAAGGTCAGATTCTTGCTCAGCGCCTCAATACCACTAAAAAATGTTTTAAGAATTTTTGTGAAAAAAAAAATTTGGGACAATGTTCTTAATGATTGCCTTTTTTTGTGCTTCAAAGCTTTCACTTTTTTTTTTTTTTGATTTTTTACCTCCTTTCATTCTTTGCTTTTATTGATTCCATCCAGTCTTTCTGCTTTCATTTATGATTATATTTTTTTTACCTCCGCTCTTTCTCTGATTTTAATTGTTCCGGTCTTTCTGCTTTATTCAAGCACTTTTTATATATGCATATGTTATATCAAATTGGTAACTTGCCTTAAAAACAAAATATCTGAAGATCACCAGGGATTGGACGCGGACCGCGATTCACGGCATTTTTTTTCGCGACCGCGGCATGGCCTATTAGTTTGGAGATTACGTTGAGGCGCTTCATTGAATAAGCCGAGTTTGGGGAGTACCCAGTCTCAAATGAGGGTACAGATTTTTACCAAAGGGCATTTACATTGTTGAGTGACACTTTATTTGGCAAAACATGGCTTATTTCGTTAAAATAAATATACATTTTAAGGCATAAATAAGAAAAAGATAAATAATCTGAAAAGTGAAAGATTTAAAGCTAAAATAATCAGGCAGTTATTGGTATTATTATTTTTTCGTTTTGTTGTCGTCGTTCTTTTGGCCTTCACCACGTCCCTCTCTCTCGTTTCCTCCTCTCATAACGCACTGCCCTCGTGGCCATTTGCGTATGGATTCTGCTGGCGTTGGAAGACGGGCGGCGCAAAATGCCGTATCTTTTGCTCCTCTTGCACCTCCAATTGGGTACAATAATTACCGATTAGGGCGAACACCTAAAGCACATTGTATATGTGATTTGGCGGTAGTGTAACTTTTCTCGAAATAATTGGCCCAGCACCTGGTTATGCTGTGCTTGAACACGACGGATTCGGTCAATGAGGCGCGCAATCTGCAAAAATTGGTTTTACATACCCAGAGAAACCCTTAAACATTAAGGGAATAAATTATATGGGTGCATCCCAAAGTCTCGCCGCCGACCCATAAATAAACGTTTAATAAAAAACCCATTTGTTCGAAGCATGTTTTTTTTTTTATTAAAAAATGCCTAATTTTTATTAATTTACAGAAAATTTCAAAAATTATTGAAATAAAAAGGGTCTGTAAGAAAAAAAAATTTTCCGCCACTCCCCTGCCAAAAGGGCGAACCATTTCATAAACCCGTTCCGCCACCGCTCTTCCTTTTTTGTCCCAAATTTAACGAGTACATTCCTTCCCCCCCCCCCCCCCCCCCCCCGCCGCCCCCTTTCTCTTACATTGCGGAACAGGACAAAATTCCGCCGAGACATATAACTCCGCCCGCAGGAAGAAAAAATATGCCAAATTGCCAAAAAAAAACAACTTGAAATCCCTTAGTTTTGTTAAATACTAAAACTACCTAGATATTTTCAGTAATTTCCTTTAAAAAAACCTAGAAATTTTCTGACTTTTTTTGACAATTTTTTTTCCGCCGGAGTTATTTCTCGGAGACTTTTTTTGGCAATTTTTTTCCGCCGGAGTTATTTCTCGGCAAGTTCGGTCGAGCGAGTTTTAGGGTGTACCGCGCTCACATTGCGTTGCTGTTGTTGCATTTTGCTCCCCGCCGCTCCCTCTTTTGTTGTCCCTCCTCCTCCCGCCGCTGTCGTCGTCCCTCCCCCGTGCTGCTGTTGTTGCTGCGTGGTCGACCCAACTGCCCGGTTGACGCGCAACAAGTGATAGGAGAAGTCGAGCACCTCGAAGCGCCGATGTTGGCCCAACAGGCGAACGATGACACAGCCCGCCCAATAAATACCATCGCCGAATAATTCCCTAAAACGACATAAGAGATATTGTCCAGCAGGAAAGCCGACATTAAAAAAAAAAATTAATTTACGGAAATCAGAATTCGGACACCCATAAAGGTCGGAAACCGGAACGTAATCAAAAGCAAAGCAGCTACTTGCGGAGTTCCGAAAATAGGCGATACTTTTCTCAAGTATTTTTTGTCCATCTCAGCTAAATTTATTTTCAGCGTTTCGGTCACCCAAAAGATCCATCCCGCGGTGTTTTGTGCTCTTTCTGATCACTCACTCAATGGTTGTCCCTTGGTGTTGTTGTTGTGTTGCTGCCCCACCACTGTCCAATGCCATCACACTGCCGCTGATCGCTGCTGCCGAACCGACGCCTCCGCCACCCTTTTTCAATGTTCCACCAGTGTACGTGCCGTAAACATTTTCCATGGACGACAGCGACGAGGACGCACTGCCAATACCGGATGCCAATTGGTGCTGCTGCGGTTGTCCATGGGTCTGTACATGGGCAAGCGAAAGGGCAAGTTGAAAGGCGGACCTGACGAAAGCCATTCAACCTCCCGAATGATGTGTGGCATGGCTTAATAAAAACGCACCAAACCCGGTGGAACTCGTGGCACTCGTCCACCCACATCACCCCGTTGGTCGGCACCGGACCACGCCACACGGGGTCGGTCAGCAAAGTGTCGCGCAGTCGGTTCAGCACCATTTCGAAGATGTTCAGGCCGCAACAGAGACGCTCACGAGTGAGCAGTTCACTTTCCTCCGCTATTTTGGCTTGCTAAAAGACAGAAACGGGAAAAAGAAATGGTTGGGGGTAAAGACGGCTAACCGTTTCAGTGCCAAACTGACGAACGATGTTGGCAATTTGAAGGCGGGAGTATTTGCTCTCCAATTTGTGCATTTTTAATTCTTGCTCCTCCAAATCTGTCAAAAATGACAATTTTATATTGATAAAAATGCTTAGAAAATAAATGTTCCCGAATAATCCAATCAGGGGCATTTAATTTCCCCACCCCCTAATCGATTCGACTTCTGGATAATCCTAGATTATCAAAAACAACTAATTAACTAGTTCACAAGGCTATTGCCTGAAAACATTTCACACCTGAAAATCAAAAAACATTATTTCGTGGGGTGGGGGGGGAGAGAAGTTGCTCCAAATCCAACCAGTGTGCCATTAAAGCAAAACTTTCGCCCCCTCCCCAATTTATTAATATTTTTTTATTTAATTAACAATATTTGTGCCCACTTTTTGCGTGCGGTTTCGGAATTTGACTGGTGAATGCGGCAGCGGCAAGCAAATCGAACATTTCCTCCTGTGTCAGGCCCAACTCCGTCAGCAAAGCGACCGCCAAAATGTTACCCAATTCGCGCAGACTTTGGCAACACTCGCGCTTCAACGGGGCGTATGCGGAAAAGTCGCGCAGTTGGTGGATGAAATATTGAAGATTGCCTGCGGTTAAATGGAGCATTTTGCATATAAAATTATTTCATAAAAACCCTAGACCCCCTGGGCCCTTGATTTGACCAGGTCCAGTTAAAAAAAAAAACTCGTTACCCTTTTTAGAAAAATTCAAATCTTTTTATTAATATAGTAAATATTTTAGCCAAAATTTTTTTTAAAGAATCATTTTTCCAAAGACAATAATAAATCTTGATTATTTAGACTCAAGTTGTGCTATAGCTTGTATTATAGTGAATGATAACGACCTTCAACGCCGTATTCGAACCGTTGCAATTTGCACAACTTTGGCATAAGTCCGAGCAGTAGTCGAAAATGTGCCTTTATCTGATCATTTAACAATCGCCGAGCCAAGCCCAACAGATCGAACAGAATGGCAGAAATTCCCTTAAAAAATGGAAATACAATTTGTGTAAAGTATATTGGTATTATCATTTGTTCACCTGATATCCAACCAATTTGGCCACCACACGAAAATGGGGCACACCGACAAAGCCGCCGTACATCATCGACAGGTTAGAGAAGGACGAGTTCAACGACTTGGAGCCGAATTCGTACTGGGCAGCAACTGTGGGCGGACGGCCACGGGAAGGCTTACGATAATTCAACTATTGCAATAAAAAGCAATTAAATCATAAATAAGTACATAAGGCAAATAAAATTTGTTAGAAATGCTTAAATCGGATCAGAACTTCTTAGAGGTTGAATCGACATTGTGCATTTCCGTACAGGTCTGCAAAGTGTTCATCATTTCCGATTTTTGTAATTAAACTCATATTATTGTTCAAAACACGAGACAGATTCGAACTTTCTCCAAAGATTGAAGACAAAACAAGAAGGTAACCAAGTGAGCCAAAAGTAAACAAAGATAGCCTATTTATTTTTTCTTTTGTGAAACAAATTTGGAAGCTACTCTTGCAAACAAAACACTACCAGAAACTTAAAAAACTTAGTTAATATCTCAAAGAATTAATCAAATTATTTGTTCTAACCAAAGATTCATTATTCAATCGAACTTAAAAGAGAAGCGAATTAGGGGGCTGTAAATATGTTATTTCTGTTAACCGAACCAAATCGCTCGGTTCCGTTTCTTTCAAATTGCCAATAACTCTTCTCATAAGGCCCCCGCGCTCACTTTTCCGCGCACAAAACGACGCGTGGCTGTGTTGAAACAGAAGTTGACCAACACATCGTCCGTCAGTTGGGCGAACACGTGCAAAGTGATGCGCCCATTGGGGGCGGACACTTGGCGATTTGCCTCCAGCAAAAGGTCGTCAAAATCCGCCAAAGAACCCAAATGGTCGGAGAGCAGCCGATGGCACAAACGATTCACTTCGATCAGATTGTCCAGCACCTTGGAATTTTTGAAAAAGAATATAAGAAACTTTCAAAGAAAGCTCTACTGGTCTTTATTGGAAATTCAGTTTGAAAAAAATAAAATAATTAAAAAATTCGGGGATGAGACAACCCGACCGCTGGAAATAAAAAAGTGCACCCATTTTGGAAAGGTTCGCCCTAAAAATAAACAAAAACCCAACCATAATGCAGTTGAGTCCATCGGCCTCAAATTTGGAGATGGCCACGTCCAATGAGCGAAGTAAAGCCTTTAAAAATATTTTTGTTTTCGATTGGATGTTATTTATTTACCGCATTGATTCGTTGTGAAATGAGACGATTCAAATCGATGGAACGGCCCAGCAACTGAAGAAAGATGAGATTAACCACCTCAAATCACTTAGCAACTTTTTAGCGCCCTAATTTTTGAGAAGTGTTTACTTGGACATGGCGCTGACGAAGAAGCGTCTCAAAGCGCACGGAGTTCGGCATGAAAATGGCAATCCCATAGCGGGCACAGTCCTCCTTGAAGCCTTTGTCCAACAACATTCTGCAAATAAAAACCCCCTCAGAAACCAAAACACCGGAATATTTTAATGCCAAAAATGGGCTTTTCAAGAATTTCAAAATTTCAGATCCATTAAAACTCCTTCCCCCTCCTCAAATTTAGTTGTGTTTTGTTTCGTCATTACGTTGCCGCCCGCTGTTTGTAATGCGTGAACACCGCTTCGGACAGTTTGTAGACGAATTGGTCAAAGCACAGGTTGACCTCCGCCTCCACCTCGTCGTAGAGGAACTGCTTGCGGAAATGGCCAAGCGCAAAGGCGGCCGCGTCGTTGTACAAGTCGAGTTGGTGCAGAACACACTCCAACAGGGAGGGGTCCAACGAGGTCAGAATGTGGTCGATGAGCATCCACGGCATGGACATGTCGATGGGGAACTGAAAACAAAGAGATGCGCATCAAAGGGGACAGATAAAAAGGGAATAGGAAAAGATGGCGACTTGAAAAAAATTTGTCGAAACGAATTTTCAAGGCATTTCATTTTGAAAAAATGGAACAAATAAGAAAAGTTCGAGTATTTGCCTTCCCCAACATTTTAAGGACTAAAGTCTAAGACACTGAAATGAAGCAATTAGAAAAAAAAGTATTATTTTATAACAACATTATATATAACACGAACATTCATGAAATCAGGATATCTTTTCGAATCTGAAAAGCAAAAATATAAACGTATCCTATTTTACAATTTTTGCCCAACAAAAAAGCATTAAATTCCAAAATCAATTTTGCCCGGACCACCTGAATGCGTGTGCCCATTGCCATCTCCAAATAGAACTCGCGGAACCACAACTGCGACAAGTTCACACATTCGTCCAGCGACTGTTTCAGGTCGAGCAGCGAAGGCCAAAAGTACGACTGACGAAGGAAGTGCACCTGAATTTAGCGTGTTTCTATTTTCCCAAATTCCAATCCGTTCGTAACTATGGCACACCATTTTGTCGCGATATTTTTCGTCCAAATCCTTCCGGTAGACGCGTCGGCCCGTCGAGGACGATTTCTCGTGCACCAACGACTCGAGCATTGTGCGAGCCAAATACAGCTAAACAATGTGTTGGCATAACAAAGAAGACAAAAGGCAACAGCAAATTATGAAAGGGACTTTTTGTTATTTTGACGAAAATTGCCAACTTTTACTGAAATTAAGAAAATTGAAGGAAATGAGCGCCTGACACTACGGCCAGTGTAATTTGGTATTGAAAGAGCATTTAAATTTACCTAAAAATCTGCTTATTTCCTTTTAAAATTATCGCTTCTAGAGAATACAATTTGACTCGCTTCCCTCTACCCCTGGGCTACGGGTCCATGCTAATTTACAAATTGAGATGGATGAGTGAGACACCTGTGTGCTGCTCGGCACCACACTCCGCCGTCGTGGGCGTAGGTCGGGCATTGAGCCCGTGTCGGTGCCCTTTTTGTACTTTTTGCCGCTGCCCAACGATTTCATTGACACGGAAAGGTCGGACGAACGGGGATTGAATTTGTTGAACGAGCGATGGTCCGCCATCCCTCCGCTGTTCGCCGATTGGTCCGAGCAGGTCTCAATGATTGAGCTGATTATGCTGAAAATGGGTGGCGGTGATTGTCACCAAAATGGTTGGAAACGAAGAGACGTATGTCGGGCCAAAAAAATATTTTAAAGGTGACGAATTTTCACCAAATTACACTCTTTTAGGGACAGTCTCGAGTGTTGAACCGGTCCCAAACCCGAAACCCACAAACGAGAGTTCGAACCCGATGTCCTTGAAAAAACCGGTACCCCGTCAAAATGTCCTTTTTGTGTTTCACTGCTTTGCCCAGAAGGTCGCGCAACGGTCCACCGACAAAGTCCTGCAACTCTGCGTAAATGTGCTGACGGATTGCCACCGAAAAGTCAGTGTCCATGTTGGACATCAACGACTGAACACCCTTTGCCATGGAAATGACCTAAAAAATAGAAACAAAAGACAAATTTAAGATTATTTGTAACTCATGCAAATGAAATCTTTTCAAGAAAATGAGAAAAATTAGGCATTTTTGTAAATCGAAATGAGGCCATAATAAAAGATAAAATCATGGAAATTGTTCTTTAAAAAAATGTTAAAGCATTAATTTTCAGCATAAAAAATATTCCAAAAAGATGAAATTTTGAAAAACCTTTATTTAAAAAACGATATAAAAAATTTTTAATAAAGTCAGAACAGCAACACCCTGTGTTCCTTTCCCACCACCTCAATAATGGCCGCCTTCTCTTGGCCCGTGTAGTTGTACTTGGTGGCCAACTCGTACGTCTCCGCATTGTCCGGACATTGGACATTTCGCCGTTGGTTGGTCGGGTTCAGCAATTTCCACGCCACCGTCTCCACCACGTCGCATGTCCACGCGCACAACAGTTGGAGGCCGGCCAACGCCAAATGGGCCATCTCCCGATTCTCCCCGTCATTGGAGGGCCCAATGCGATTGTACACGGAAATCTGTGAAAGTGAGGAAATTTTTAATTATATGAACCAATTAGGTCCACGAGTTTGAGAGGTGTTTAAGCCATTGAATTAGCATTTTTTTAAAAAGAAATTTATTTAAAAAAAAGTCATTAATAAAGGAATTAAATCGTGAAAACCAGTAAATAAGTAAAAGATTTAAAAAATGGACGACCTCATTTCGAATGCGCGACAGTTGGGTAACAAATTCGCCGTGTTGTTGTCGAATGTGTGGCAAACGCTGGACAATGTCGACATGGCATTTCTCTGCTACAAAAAAAATATAATCATTTTGAAGACCGTCTCTCCTCGAGAATGTGGCAGTCGAACAACGCACATTCGCTGTTGGACAACGGCCATTTGGCCGAGTCATAGCATTTGCACTGCTGCCCTCCTCCTCCTCCCCCCTTGGCACATTGGCCGCCGTTTCGGCACTGTTTGACAAAGGAAAACGGCAAAATGTTCATGTCGCCGAACAACGGCACCACTTCAATGGACTGAAAAGGGGAAAGAAAATAAAATTTGGAAGAGGAACGGGGGAAGGAAGAATAAATATGTTGAATCCACGCACTCACATTGAACATTCGGTCCAATTTTGTGATGGAAATACGCTTCTTCTGGTCAAGCCGTGTATACACATCGGCATCCATCAGATAAAGGCAAAATGCGATCACCTGAAAAGAGAGAGACAGTGAAGTAAAACCGAATGAAGGAGGAAGGTAGGGAGGGAAGTGTGATGGGAGGGAAAGAAACAGAGTGAGACAAAAGAGAAAGACTTAAGGAAGAGAGAGAGAGAGAGAAAGAAAGAGCGAGAAGGGAGGGGGAGTGAAAGCGGTGCACCCCAAAACTCAGCCGGAAAAAAATTGAAAAACCCCGTATTTTTTTTCCAGATCCTAAGCCTTTTTTGAAGAAAATACGGAATCGCTTTAAAAATTTCTAAACAAAATAATAATTTTTTTAATCCGGAGTGAAAGACCTAAGGAAAACGCATAACTTAGAAAGGCCGAAAATTACTATGAAAAAACAAATCCCCCAAAAACATACATTTTCCAAGACGAAACCATACCCGGGCTCAAATAGAACATGGAATGCATATAAAAACAGCACTCCATTTAAACAAAAACCTAAAATTGAGTGGGGTGCTCACTTTGATGTGCGTGTGTCGTTGGTCAGGATTGATGTACATTTTGTTCTCGTAAAAGTGCGCACTGATATTGACCAGGTCGGCAAGCAGTTCTTCATGGGCGTCAATCTGTTCAAAAAGGATCGCTTATGGGGTAAAAGGCTCCAACGTAAAAGCAACTGCCTATTGTAGACAAAATCGGATTCGAAATGCCTATTTTTTTGTTTGTTGGGGAAATCGCCTGGGCATGCTCTTTTTGACGTTTGCTAGATTTGATTTGCCAAGTCGACTCTATATCAATCTGCCCATATCAATAGCATAGACATGAGCCGTTTTTACAATAATAATATGCCTTTGGAAAATATAAAAATGGAGTTATAATTAAAAATATTTTTAGGGGCTAACAATCCTACTATTTTGGAAGTATTTGGGGCTCGCCGCCCGAAATCTCGCCGAGACAAAATGTCCCTGCTGGAATTTCTACTATTTTTTAAAGTGTGTTGAGGCAATTAAGTCTAGACAATTGTCAAAATGAAGTTCGAATTTGCCAATGCAGACTCATTCATTCGTACGTTCTTCCCACTATTGACAGAACCGACCTTCTGAATCCGTTCCCTGAGCGACTTTTTGATTTTGTTCTGTGTGGCCACGAACCAGATAAGATTGTTGGAATCTTTGGAGAAGAATTGAGACGCACTGAAAGGCAATGCCATACATTTTTATGATGTTGTTCTGAAAAAGGCAAAAAGTGCCAACCGACGAAAGGTGGACAAATCATTTTTGATGGACGCTTTCATATCCTTCAGCGCGTCCAACACCAAAAACATGTTCAACAGTTTGCCAAGGAGCAGCAGCAGCGACTCGGACACGAAATCTTTGCGCTTTTCGGGATGGCACAGCAAATGGAACTCCTCGCAGAAACGGTCGACGGCGGACAGCTAAACAAATTTAGTGGTTAACAGATTAATGACATTTTGAATTAATTAGATCATTTTATGGAACATTTAATGCCAATTAAAATTAAAATTTT
The DNA here is from genome assembly GCA_039877585.1 of Heterodera filipjevi. Taxonomy (NCBI): domain Eukaryota; kingdom Metazoa; phylum Nematoda; class Chromadorea; order Rhabditida; family Heteroderidae; genus Heterodera; species Heterodera filipjevi. The sequence continues at coordinate 10,510,518 of JBDPZO010000001.1, read as the reverse complement.
GAATCCGAGGAAATTTTTAAAATTCAATCCGACCGCGAAACGCATGAATTCGTCCAATTTGCGCACTTCAGGTTCCAACACTTGTACAATTTTCCCGTTGATTTCGGCTCGATTCTGCAACAAAAAAAAAAGTTTGAGAAATTTTTAAAAACTCATAAAAGCCCAAAGAACCCCCCCCCCCCCGCCCCCAAAAATCATTCGTTTGCAAACGCCACTCACCAACTGATCATTGGAGCGGGGCATAGGCACGGCACGGGAACAGCAGCGCCATGTGTACAAATTGGCGGCATGGGAGAAGCCTTCGCGAAGCAATTCATTCTAAAAAAAGGGGAGAACCCAAGTGAGCCATGCATAAACGGGAGAAATTGCATATTAATACTCTATTGTGTTATTTTACAAAAATAAAGAGTAAAATATTTTGAACTCGACTCATAAACTCTGACTAAATAATCTAAAATATTGATTGGACTTATAAACTCTGATAAATGGACACATAAAGTAAAATAGAACCAACAACACGGAACCCCTCCTTTGGTTATTCTATTCGGCCAAGTCAGCTTCCCATCAAAATTCTTACAAATTCGGCATGTTTGGTGGCCTCTTCGATGAACCTTAATGCAATGTCAAAGTTGAAACTTTCTGCATTTTTTTGAACTGCACTTTGAGCATCCCGTTATAAATGCGCTTCTGTCCTCGAAATTTGTGTCAAACGAAGCACGGCACTGAAGAGGCAGAGAATTGGCACCAATGGATGGCAAATCGTCGCCAATTTGCAATTCTTCGAGCGCCTAAAAGATTTTCTCAAAATTTAACTTAAAAAAACCAGTCCAAATTTAAAATTTACACCTGTACACTGAAAAAAACATCTTGGATAGAGACGCGGTCATTAAGCACAACTGAAGTGCCCATTAACTTAATACAAGTCTAATCTACCCAAATGACAAAGTTTAAAATTTTTTTGGATTATTAATTAATGCATTTTCTAAGACTCCGCGATCGCGATTCGCGAAATAGAAATTTTAGAAAATTTTCAAAGATATTCTATTACCGATTCCAACAATCTGCCTTTAAAAACGAGCCACCCTAATATAGATTATCGGTTTCTGGAAAGTCTTTGAACCGAACCGAAACCGGATTCTCTCGGGTTTCGGTTCGGTTTCAAACCGCAAACCCTATTTGCAACTAGAGCCGACAAGTCTAGGATGAATGCAATCTCTGCGTTAATTTATTGTTATTCAGCTTATCCAAAATGAAAACATTGAAAAAGAAGAAAACCATAAAAACTTCTCCTGCGGATGATGTGAAAAAGGGATGTGCAGAAAGCACGGCTATTTTCGAAAATGTTGGCACTTCAAGCAGGTCTTAAAACCGATCCCTTAATTGATTAGGTGTATAATCTTTGAATTGTTTATTTATTCAATAGATTGATCGTGAAGAATTTGCCGTGTGGCAAAAAGACGCGATGGGACGAGGACAAAGTTCGTGCGCACTTCTCCAAATTTGGCACTCTGACGGACGTTCGACTGAAAGTCAACGAAAAGACCGGCGCATGCAAATTCGCTTTTGTCGGCTTTTCGTCCGCAGAAAATTGCCAAGAGGCCATCAAAAAGATGGACGGCGCGTACATTGGAGGCTCAAAACTTACGGTTTCTCATTGTTTGGGCAAATCCGTCAATGGCAAAATTCCAATTTTTAAATTTTAACGTAGGCAAAAAGCTTTAATTACTTACAATAATACCGGTCATAGAGGAATAAGCATTTGATTTAATAACAAAGTTAGGTGGAGGAGTGCAAACCTTTGACGAATGACAGAACGGCGGTCACCAAGCAAATTACGCTGAACAAACTCAAGAAAGAGAAGCAAAACAGAAAACGGTGAGGATTCATTGGAAGATTCGCTTTTTATGAATAAAAGATTTCCTTTATTTTTCTAATTTCAGCCCAATTGGCGATGATGAGGAGGAGGAGGACGGGGAAGAAGGAGACAAAGAAACGAATGCCGACTCACTAATTGAGAAGCGAATTTTGGACACTGGACGTATGCAAATGAATAATAAGTGTCGAAATGGCGGGAGGGGCGGAGTGGAAAGGGAGTCCATCTAAATGTTCCCTTTTCATATTTAGGAAAATTTGCTAATTTTTTTTACAAAATAGGCTTTGTCCCATTTTCAGGCCTTTTCCTACGCAATTTGCCCTTTGTCTGTTCGGAAGAACAAATTCGGCAACATTTTGCAGCCGTTCGGTCCGCTGGCCGAGTTGGAATGTGTCGTGGACAATGCGGGCAAATGCAAGGGGTACGCACTGTGCACATTCATTTTCCCGGAACACGCAGTTGCCGCGTGGAAAGCGTTGGACGGCACCGTTTTTATGGTACTCATTTGGGCACAAATTAGTACAAATTCAGACTCCATTTTATACGGGTTTTAGACATTGTTAGACCAATTGGAACATTTCCTTTTAAAGTCAAATGAAGAAATCCATGGAGGAAATGTCAAAATCCCGTTAATTTCCAAAAGTCATTAAAAAAATACAGGGACGAATGCTGCACATCATCGCCGGAGAAGAGAAGCGAGTTCGAACGAACGGGGAGACAACAGTTGATGACAACGCACACGACGGATGCCAAAGCGCATTCCAACGCGAACGGCACCAAAAACGCAAAACGGACGATGCCAAAGAGACGACAACTCGGTGAGTGAGCGCTTTGAGTAAGCATAAATGGCACAGGATGAATTTTGGTTTTACTTTTTTATACCCAGGTTTTTTGGTTGCCCTCACCTGACGAATTTTAGTTGAATTTTTATTTTTTTTTATTTTTTGGAAAAAGTAAATCCTTTTCTTCTCAAACTGCCAAGTTTTTGCTTCTCTATTGAACTTTTCTCACAGTTGCACTTGGAATGCACTGTTCCTTGGCACTGACGCGGTGGCGGAAACATTGGCGGATAATTACGAGTTGGAGAAGCGCGACTTGCTGCTGGTGGAGGGCAATCAGCAGAACAGGTCAGAGAGGGGAGACGAACACCGACAAACAAAAAGAGACACTCGTAAATTATTTGGCGAAATAAATGGCCAAATTCCCTTCAAAAATTGTTCGATATTGGGACCACTTTTGGAAGGAATGCCGTACTGATAGAAATATGCCCTTATTTGTTTTTTAGTGCCGCCGTTCGTATGGCAATGGCTGAGGCACGTTTGGTGCGCGAGACTCGTAAATTTCTGTTGGACAACGGCGTTCGGTTGGACGCGTTCACACACCGACGACACCCGTTGGCCAAAGGCGTCAACGACGAAGACGACGGCGCCACAAAAATGAGACGTTCAAAAACGACAATTTTAGTCAAGAATTTGGACGCTTCGAGGGAAGGAAAAAAGGAATGGCTATGCTCTTTGTTTGGACGCTTTGGCTCTGTAAAAACGGTGTTGGTGCCACCAGGTTGAGTGCTGTAATATGAGGAGGGGGGGGGGAGTTGACGACATTATGGCAATAAATTTTGTTCATTTAATGAACCCAACTCGATTGGTTTTTCCCTTTCTATTCTGTTTTGAATCCGAACCGACAAAGAAACCCACGGGTTTGGGACTCGGTTTTAAACACTGTTCGTGAACTTCAAAAGTTATTTCTGATCGCGGAAATTAAAACCAATTGTAGCGATTAAGTGCATTTTCCTATTAAGGCAGTTCAACTTACTTCACTTCTAAAAAAATAAATTTGGCGGAATGTGGGGAGGCGAAAATCAAATGGACCCCATTCGTTAGGAATTATTACAATCGAAATAAAATAAAAATTCGATAAATTCTTCTTTTCTATTTTTTCCCTAAATTCAGTGCACGGAATCACTGCGCTTGTTGAGATGGCAAATGGCCGTGACGCAAAGTGTGCCTTTGAGGCGTTGGCCTATTCGAAAAAGCACTCTCCGCAGGGGGGACGACCGATGTTTTTGGAATGGGCGCCGTCCGACGTTTTTGACCAGGCGCATCCCCTCAGGGCAATTGGACAGTCAGTTGGGGCTGGGGAAGAGGGAGGAAAGTACCGTGTGGGAACATCGATACACACTCAAAAATTAGACTTTTCTATCGTAGCCAGGGTAATACTGACACCACGAGGCTACAGTCTCCCTCCCCGCCCATTTCCGAAATTAAGTTACCATATGAAATTGCTATTACCGGCTATTATTAATTTATGAACAATATGAAATATACCCACCTAAAACTGGAATTTCTCAAAAGAAAATATACACCCTAACCAGTGACCCGGTACCCCAGGGACTTGTTTGATGATGAGGAACAAAAGCACACAAAAAATGGGGTACGGTCGGTGTGTTTTTGTGTAATTTTTGCTCACTTCATTTCTCAGGTACGGCTATCAGCAAAAGGGCCAAACTGCTGCTGCAACTGTTGATGATGATGGTGGTGATGAGCAGTCGCCGGCTGAAAATGGCCGAAAAGGGGGGAACAATCGAACGACGACAAAAATGGACAATGAAAGAGAAGAGGACAATTTGGAGCAGAAACAAAAAGGAGGGGAACAGGGGGAGGAGAAGGAGGAATCAGAGGACGAAAAGCACACAAAAATACTCGTGAGAAACGTGCCTTTCCAGGTGAATACATTAAACTTGTAAATAAAACTACCCGCAATTTTAAGATCTTTTAGTGCATTTTATGTTTAGTATAAAATCCTCTTCCATTCACATTTTTCGAAACTTCAGTCTTCGAATTTTAAGGTTTTAGTAGAAATTAAATATTTTTTTATGTGCCTTATCATTCAATAAACGGCGCTGTCTTTCAGGCAAATGTGGACGAACTCACACAACTGTTTTCCGCTTTTGGAGAGCTCAAGTTTATTAGAATGCCAAAAAAGGTAATGGAATCTTATTTAATTAAAAAAAGACTCAAAAGCTTAAAAAATTCAACAATCCGTGTGTTATTTTTATTCTTGGAATAACTCAAATTGTGCTAGTTTTATGCTTAACATTACATAAATTTGCGCGCCTTGCGCTTTACTCCTTTTTTTTAAGCCCGGCTCCGAGGGTCACCGTGGCTTTTGTTTCGTTGAATTCCTCTCCGCGAGTGATTCGCGTCGCGCAATGGATGGGTTGGTGCATTCGACGCATTTATACGGCCGGCGATTGGTGTTGGAATGGGCCAAACCGAGTGAAGAAAGTGTGGAGGAGAAGCGGGAGAGGACACAGGACAGAATGGCATTGGCCGCCGGGGTCGTCGGCCAACGGATGAAAAAGAGGCCGAAAATGAGATCATTTTAAGGAGTATGCCAAAAATGTTACTACAATTCTTTGTTTACACATATAAAAAAATGTTCAATCATTTAGACTTGCTACTTGTTTTTATGAACCCATTTTCCTTGAATTAAGTAAGTATTAATATTTCAAGCAAAAAGAGATCACCAAGTTTTATTACAATGATCAGGCGAAAACTGATGCTCACTGACAAACAAAATTCACAAAAAAAATACATCATTTCAATTGTTAAATTGGGTAGAATTGAGTAAAATAGAAAAGACCAACATTCGTGTTGAAGTGCCATGAACTAATAATACTTTAAAAGGTTAGGGTTGAAAATTCCCGGATTTAGTTTTTGTGCGAATGTGTTCGGTTTTTCCGACATTAAGACGAATCTCACACATTTGTTGGTCTTGGTCTACACATTGCACTTTCCCCCTCTATTTTTTGGTACGTCCTCCTCCTCTCTTTGCCTCCAATTTTGGCCGCTTCTTCACCACCACCCATCCGTCCTCCTCTTCTCCTCCTTTGTCGCGCTTTTCTGTCGTCGACAATGGCACTTCCTTTTTCGGCACCACCAAATCACTGAAATCGGTCGGCCCACGCACTGTTTTGGCAGAAGCAACAATAGTATTGCATTCTGTTGTCGTTGCTATTGATGTCGTATTTGATGCTTTTGTTGTCGTTGGTGCCGTCGTCGTCATCGGTTTCATCGTCGACTCGTCCTCCCCGCCGCCGTATCCGACGGCGCCAATGCCAACGGCGCCACAACAGCCGACCAGCGTCGTCTCGTCCCCACCGCCGCGCAATGTGTTGAGGTCGAAGTGTCCTGTTCAAATGCATTGTGAATAATGAATAATACTAATAGTTTATAACAAGAAGCGAATTTTCAAAAATACAAAAGAAGCAGAAAAAGGCATTTTATGATGAAATTTTGTAAATTTTTGGTATGGTAAAATCGATCAGAACTGACATAAAACCATATTTCGTGTAAGTAAGCCGAGTAAAATTTTAACAAGACAATAGCAATGGGAAAGTTTAATTTAGGGAATGAGGGCGGGGGGGGGGGTGTTTTAAAAAATTATTTGGAAAAAAAATATTCGAAAAATAAAACTCGACTTAAAAATGGAATACCCTCTCAATAATACAAAAAACAACTCCATGCATTTCATCGGTAGAAAGCAAAGAAAAAATAAGTAACATTCGTTAGCACTCAATTTGGCAGCTCAAAATGAGACTTACCCCCCAAAAAAATGATTATTTGTGGCAACTGACCCATAATTGAGGCCACGTTGTCCGCCTCGTTGTTGCCGCTGCTGATGCTCAGTGGACTCGCATTCTTTTTCGACGACGCCGGCGACTCTCCGCCACTGCTTCCGCTGCACTCCGATGGACAACGCGAACCGCACACGCTCGAGGAGGGCGTCTCGCCCGCCCATTCGTAAATGGCCAATTTCCACAGGCGGACCTGAGACAGTGATTTAAGAAGAGGCCATTTATTCGACCATGGATAAATTTTCTGTAAGAATTTCTAAGAAATTTTTTCAGGCATTAACTTCAAAAAGAACGGGACATAACCCCGCCGGAAAAATGTGCCAAAAGCCTGTTTTCAGGAAATAAAAGAATTTTTTGAAGAACGTCGGATTTTTTGGGATGTAGCCACCGCTACCTGTTTGTCCCAAGAGCGACGCGTGTGGTTGGTGTATTTGTTGGGCGTTCGCGGGTGGACGCCCCTTTTGCGCCCAAATTTGGGAATTTGGGACAAATAGCGTTTGTAGGTCGGCTTCTCCTTCATTTTGCGCAGTTCTTTGTCCCGTCGTTCCAACGTCGCTTCGTCCGTGCACCATCCCTGAAAATACAACAATAAAATGAAGAAGATTTCTTGTTAATTTTGGAAGAGTCCAATATTATTTGATAAGCCTTTTTTATGCAAAAAACCACTTTTAATAAAATTCGATTGTAGCAAAAAAAAAAAAAAAAATCTTTTTGGCTTATGAATTGGTCATTTTCTTGTTATTAAAGTGAGTGATTGAGAGTCAGAGTCAGAAATAAGATGTTGAAATTATTTCAAAACAAAGAATTAATGGGAAAAGGAAGCAGGTTGCATTCCCTGGTACGTACCCTTCACCCTCAACGAAGTTATTTTAAATCGGAAAACAAAAATTTCCGTTTCCATTGAGCTTCGACATCATTTCTAGCCCATCATAAGTAATTCGATGAAAAAACGGTTCTTTGTCACTTTACTGACCGTGTTCGGTTCTACCCATCCCTCCTTGGGAGTCGGCAAAGTGCCACTGCGTTTGCTGGGAGCGGACGAAGAGACCACAGAAACAGTGAGTGCCATCGACCTCTTGCGCTGCTCCTCGTCAATGATGTCGACCCATGAACGGTTGGCAAAATCGGAGTCGTCGAAGAGGGAAAAATCGAACTGAAATTGACGCAAACAAAAAAAAAAATGCTGTTGAAGAATAATAGAAGGTGCTCTTCACAGAAAAGCATGGTTAAGCATATCAATTGGGGCACTTAAGTTGGAAATGTTCCCCCTTTTGAAGAAAATAGACTGAATGATACGAGAGGAATTTCGGGTTAATATCTAGAAATGCCTACAAATGTCTTTTTGGAATTTTCTTACTTTTTGCGCCTTCGCCGCTTTTTCGTCGTCCCCCTCTTGCGCCTCTTCCTCCGCCGTCCTTTGGCTGTTGCGTCGCTTATTCGAAGCGACCGCCGTCGCGGCAACGGCGGGAACAGCGCCAGTGGTCGCCGTTGTCTTTGCCACTGTCGCTGTATTCTTCCGCTGCTCCTCGTCAATGATGTCGACCCATGAACGGTTGGCAAAATCGGAGTCGTCGAAGAGGGAAAAATCTAACTAAAAAATGGGGTAAGGAATAGCAATTACAATTAAAAATAAGTGCCTTTGAACTAAAAAAATCATTTGTTATGCTTAATTTCTCAATTTCTGATAGATGTCAAAGGCACCAACCCTGGAAGATGCAAATGTGAAATTAGCATCCATTTTGTGAGATAAACTTAGTTGGCACTCATCTGACTGATTTTGCCAAGACAAAATGCACAGTTGTAAAGCAACACATTTAAAAAAGATTATAAGTATACCGACAAAATAAACCGATATTTAGCTGGTAATTTCGTCATATTTGGAGTTGGTTAATGAATAACTAAAGTTATCACTCATCAGGAACATGTCAATGGATGGGAAAGTAACAAAGTGCGAGGAAATTTTGAAAAATGGAATACTATGTCGAAAACTGTTTCTGAATATTAAATTCCGGTACGGTAATAACTCTTCTCACCCAACCTCCCTTGTCAATGCTAACTTTTTGTGGTGGCTGCTCCTCCTTTTGCTGTTCCTCCTCCTGCTGCTGAATTCGTCTGCTGTTCTGCAACTCGGCCAATTTGGCACGCAAAGCGTTTTGCATTATAATTTTGCTAAATCACCTGAAAAGTTAACAAATTCATGAATGCCAAAATACAACTATTTGTCTGTAAAATACTCTCAACTTTTCTGGTAGTTTTAAATTTATTTGTTCAAAAAACAGTCGCTATTTTTAAAAACAAAAATTGGCGTTAATGAAAGCGTGGGATAAATAACATTATTCAAAACACATTCCGGTATCCTTTAAAGACTTCCCGGACCTGGACAATTCCCAAGTCGGATTATCCAGTGTCCGGGTTTTTCCAAATACGTATACATGAAAGAAATGCTCAGCACTATTTTTATTTTTACTTCTCAGTTGTTTTTCGGTTGAAGAATAGTTAATTTTTTCAAAAATTTTCCAGCTATTTGCGCAAAATTATCTCAAATTGACCATTTTTCGTCAAAATTTGTACAAAGCACATCCAGTAATTTTCAAAAATTGGCGCCTTATCGGCACCATATCCCCCTGCCTTTTGAACTTTTTAAAAAATATTTAAAAAACAAGACGAAAAAATTCTTTCGAAGCCTGATGTTCAGGAAAATTGTTGGCGGCGTTGAAAGCCAGAATATAAATAGGCCTTAAACAACTATAACAACCAGTTCGGGTCTAATTACCGCGGATTCTATGCCTATCACTAGGGAAGCATATTTTAGTGACGAAAAATCTCAACTAATAAATTGTGAAAAATGCCGAAATAATTACAAACAAAAAAAAATGCCAAAAAGTCCAGAATTATGACAAATAGTGATTTTAAAGTCGATTTTTGGAGGTGATTTTTTGAAATTTTTAGGCCAATCCTTAAGGGTGCATTTTCCTTAAGAAATTCCCTAAAATATGATTTTTCGTGATGAAAGTGAAGTACTAAGAACTTTCGCGTTAAAATTATGTTTTTCGTGCGTTTCTCATCGAGACAAAGCTGCAGAAATAGTTAAATCACTAAAAGCTGCTTCCCTCCTATCACAGAGACTCTCGAAACTTTAAATTTCTAAAATTGTATTTATTAAACAGTTTTAGCACAAATGTAACAGCACTACAAAAAATAAAACATTGGGAGACTAATTCGGTTGCACTGGCTATGAAAAGACCATTCAATCACTTCCTTCTCCCATTTGTCCCATTTCTGCTCATCCCGCGCAATTGGACAACGGACCAACAAAAAATGCTCATTGCTAAGCCGTTTCAGTGTCATTTGTTCCTCAGTCGAATGGTTGATCAATTCGAATGTGCTGTAGGTAACACCGTAACTGCCCCATTGTCCAAGAGTAATGAAAATGATGAAATTGACAGGAGACGAAGCATTGACAAATGCCTGGAAGGAGAGCAAAACCAATATTCAACTAAAGCAATTAATAATGCAAATTACTGCTTTAAATGAATCCATTTCTGACTGCACAAATGAATGGCATCGGAGTATCTTCGGAATCCCATCCGCCGGATAAGGCGTGAACAACCATTTGGAGACCGCTTTGTCCAACGCATCGGCACTGTTATCGGTCGGAAATATGGAAAAGAGGAAGGCACCAAAAATATAAATTAAGCGAAGCGATGGACAATTGTTATTGAGAATGGACATGGCAAAATGACGAAAGCTGGAGTAAAATTCCAATGCACAAATGTTGCTGATGATCAGTGGCCAAATAATAGCCATGAAAAATTCCGACTCATTTCTATAGGCCAAATAATAAGACACGGAAAGGCAGCGAAAACGGTGGAGAAATTCGATGACATTTTGGTCGTAGTCTCTTAAAATCAAGAATTTTTTATTTAGCCTTTCGTTTTTTAAAATCTACGTTATCGTAATGTGTTTGAATCCGACCACATTTTTGGGCAGAGATATTAGCGGAATTGGCAGCAATTTCCATTCGTCATTGACAATTTGCATTTCTTTGGTGCCATTCTCTCCCTTTTTCCATTGAATTTGTATACATCCAAGTTTCCATTTGCGTGTTTTGAAGTGTTCGTCGACGTAATAGTCAAATCGGTGGCCGAGCAGTGCAATTTCAAGGCCAAGTTGACGAGGCGTAATCAAATCGAACACCGCCAGCCAACCGTCGCCACAGATGGGGCTGAAAAAAGTAAAAAATCAAAAATTATTAAAAAATTTGAAAGATACATTTCATTTTCTTTCTTCGTTTGTTTCGCCTCTTTAGCATTGTCCGACATTCGGTAAAATTATGACACTTTTTGGGGTTAAAATTAGCCAAATTAAAAAGAATTTATTCTTTTATTTAATAAATATAAAGAAAGAATATATATTTCAATAAAATCCAAATGAAAGAAAAGTAAAAAAAGAAACGCTTTTCAAAATTTTTCTACTAAGAAAATGACGACTTACAAATTACTGTTTAAAGTATTTAGAAAGAGACGATTTAAATAGCGTTTACAAACTGATAAAAAAATTCAAAAATCATTGACCCTTTCAAAAGCCACAAAATGATGATAAATCATCACATCTGCGACTGATTAAAAGGATCAATTTTTCGAATATTTTGGTATTGCACTGCTTAATGTTTGCCATAATTTCAACTTATTGACGTTTTGGTCGGTTCTCATGGATGTATCTTTTGTTTTTATTATTGTGTTTTAGTTACGGAATTTGTAGGCAAAATCAAAATTCACCCAAAATATGGCTTTTTGTTCGACAATTCCGAAATATAAAAATGTATTCATTAAGTGTCATTCTTAGGGGTGAATAAAAACCCCGACTCGGTGTGGAGGGTCGGGGTATGGGGTTGGAAGCGTCGGGGAAAACTCAAAATGGCCCAAAATGTGGGGTTGCAACCCTAATTTAAGCAAAGCTACTCCTTTGGTTTGTGCAACCAGAAATACCAATAAACACTTTATTAGGCAAAAATTCTGAAAAAATAGGGAAAAGTGAAGCAATGCATGAGATAAAGCAAATTGGAAATTCAAACAATTTTTTAAACATAATAAGAGGGCGAAATCATAACATCGGTGAGGACGAGCAGCTGGTCTTCCGTGAATGTAAGTTTGTGTGTGTGCCATTCGTCCTGATGCGTCCTTTTGAACTCGTTGAGGGCGCGTTTCACAGTGCCCTTAAAAGGGAGAAAATAAATTGTCTAATCCTTATCGCCGGCTATAGTTATTCCGTTTAATCATTAGTCATTTAACTCACATAAATAGGCTGGGGCTCTTTCGAATGCCGCGCCAGCGCCATCAACACATCGGGCAAAAATTCGGGCACAGAATACGGAAAGGCAAGCACAATGGCCTAAAGAGATAGTTCCATGATAGAAGAAATTAATTTAAACTAGGGTTGCAACCCCGACGTCGGGGTTGGGAAAAGTCGGGGTCGGGGTTTGTCGGGGTCAGCAAGGTCGGGGTCGGGGTCGGGGTAAGCAAAATCAGTCGGGGTCGGGGTCGGGGGTCGGGGTTTTCAATTTTTCGCTTTGCCACTGACAGTCAAAAAAATTCAGGCCAATTTTATACAACCCAAAAATATACAGCATATTTGTTACTTACGGCCTTTTTTTAGCGGTTTGGCTTTGTAAATGAGACATTAACTTTTTTTATTTCGAAAAGGGAGGGTCGGCGGTGCCGATAGGCGCCGCCGGGAAAATTTTTTGAAATTTTAATCAAATTTGTTAACAGGTTTTCCCCAAAAATGGTCAACTTTGGGGCTTAAAATAGGAATTTCTTCTATTTTCTTTTCTTATTTTCTACGTCAGAGTAAGAAATAAACCAAGGGTGTTAGATGTTCTGATTTATCAGATTTGTTTTGATTTCAGCCCATTGTTCTTATTTTGTTCAGATTTCTTACTTTGGGGTAAAAAATGAGAATATCTTACTAATTTTTACAGTTTTTTTTAAACAATTCATTAAAATTTCTTAAAAAAAATTTTCCGGCGGCGCCTGTCGGCACCGCCGGACCCTTTTTACCATAGGGTTTCTCAAAATTACGACATTTTTAGGTAAAAATTTGTTACCACAAAATACCCTAATTTTAAAATTTTCCCGGCGGCGTCAATCGTCACCATTCAAAATTATAGATTTTATGTCTCTTTTCAAAGCCGAACAGCTAAAAGTCCAGTCCCAAATTGCTCAATGGTTATTGGTAATGAATAATATAATATTTGAACTCATTTACTCTGATAAATTGAAGAACAATTGCTGCGCATTCATTTTGCAAAATGTTCTGATTTTGGACCCCAAAATCTGATTCTTATTGACAAATTTCTGGGCGGTTCTTAGGGGTGTATTTTTTGTTTTTATTGTATCTTAGTTAAGGAATTTTGAGCCAAAAATCAAAATTTCCCCCAAAATTTCTCAAACTATGGCTTTTATGTTCGAAAGAATTCGAAATATATAAAATTAATTAATTATTTTTATGAAAAGTGCCATTCTTAGGGGTGTATAAAAACCCCGACCCCGAGTCGGGGTTGAGGGTCGGGGTCGGGGTTTGTCGGGGTTGGAAGCGTCGGGGTCGGGGTCGGGGAAAACCCCGAAAAATGGCCTAAAATGTCGGGGTCGGGGGCGGGGTCGGGGTTGCAACCCTAATTTAAACCCAAAACATACGGAAAGTGCCAAAACTCCGGAGTGCCGTGTTGTCGATTCAGTCGTAATTGTCATATTTCTCGATATGGTGAGAAATTGTTCGTCAACGGCAATGATCGCGGCACGGATGAGGCCTCCAAGCGTTTCCGCAGCCGCCACTCTTACCTCGAAGCGACGATCAGCCAAAAATTGCATGATCAACTGTTGGAGTGACGAAAATCCGTCTTGGTGCGCACTGATGATGAACTGGTTCGAAAAGGCGAACACTTGAAGGAAACGCAAGAGGCTAAAAAAGAAAATTGAAGGGAGTGTTATTAGTTGGTTCATTGAACATTTTCCTTACCACACTTTGCTCTTCCACCATGTCGCCCGCCTGTACAATCTTCGGCACATGTCGTAAAGTGAGTCTAAGTCAGCAGGTGAGCTGACAATGGACAGGCCCATGTAGTGGACCAACTGCGCATTACAACAACTTTTCAATTCTTCGTCACTGGAAATTAAAGGGGCAAAATATAAATGCATGGAATTCCTTTGCACTATCCAATTTAACCCAAAAACATGAAATATTTCTTGCACACAAAACTTACGTGTTGTCGTTTGAGTAATGCGTGAACAGAGGAACCAATTGGACGACAGGGGCGACCATTTTCGGCGACAGTTGGGCCCAATGTGTGCTCAAACTGCTCAGGAAGTTGAGCAAAGTGATCAGTGCCAGTTTCTCCCGTTTGTGTTCGTCAGTGGCAGAAGTGGTAGCCAAGGCGTCCAAGGAAACTGCGGAATCGGCATGTGGTACATCGATGTTGACTTCGGTGTCATCAGTGCGCATCGCTTCTTTCCAAAGCGGAGCAAGCTAAAAAGTCATCACTTTATTCATTTGAAGAGTAGTTACAAGAGGATTTAGTTCTGTTATCAATAAATTCCCGTAATTTACCAAAGCATCAATGCTCAAGATTATTTTCTCGACAGTGACATATTCGATTTCGCTGCTGTTGATGGAGATGTGCTCGTCGTTTGTCTCCGCAAACGCATTTTTGAAGTCGGATGATGCAGCAGTGGCCAGACAGCTGAAAGACAATCGATAAAATCATAGAAAGAGATGAGAAATGCAAGGCCAATTAAGTGGAAAGGAAATCCATATTCAAACCGGGATCCCGGGGCTTTGAAACGAGAAATCGGTCAAAAAGGGTAACTAATTAGAAAGGTCAAGGTGTAAAATGACTCGACGTATATTAATCTTAAATTGTTTTTCCACTACCTTCCAATGCGCATTCTAACGTTTTGGTATGAGCATCCCAATCCGTTGACATGGTCCATGCAAAGAGTAAATAATTTACTCCATTCGTTGGGAATCCGCCACTCGTACTTAACAAATTTTGTAGTTATTTTGTTAAACTAAAACGTCTTTTTCAATTTTTAAGTCCAACTAAAGTTCTTATAAACAGTAGTACCTGGTTGAGGCCAGATTGGAGCAAATACAGACGTCTAAACCGACAAACAATTTAAATTTTTTAAAATCATTCAAAAGTGAGTAAAATATCTACATACGTTTTGATTTGCGTGCTTATTTCCGTCGGTCGTTTGGCAAGTTCGAAAAGGTCGTTGACAAGCCAACCGACGACGCGTGGGTCACACGCACCAAACTGAATGGATTAAAATGAATTAAACTCAATCGATAATGAACAGCCAAAAACGAACGATTGTCGCCAACGCCGTGCCCCAGTTTTTCTCGACTTCCTCTGTAAGTCCCGCAAAAGTGTCGCTCAACAGCCGTTTCAGCTCTTCTTGCACCTTCGTGACTTTGGCAAACTTCCACAGTTTCGATCCACTGACCATTCCGGTGACCAGTTCGGATGCCAGCCGGTGATCCGACTCCTTTTAAGAGAGATAAATTAAAAAGTAGACAACATTAAGTATTCCAAAAACATACGTGCCCACTTTTGAGCAAATCGTCGAGCATTTGAAGGAAATTAGGGAGTAGCATATCGTTGAAGTTTCGGAAAAGGCGCTAAAAGTCGAAATATATATACATATATATATGAAGATAACCAAAGTTTGACAGTTGCCAACTCACATAAAAGAGTGACATGTTGACGGGATCGAACTGAAAAAAGGGGAGAGTAGTAAAAGCATAATAACAAATGTTCGAATAATGACCAATCTAAACTGACTGACCTTTTCGTTTCCTTTCTGCAAAAAGAAATTTTAAAACATCTTTTCTTAATCTGCCCACCTTTTCTTCGAGTGCGAAAAAATTGCAAAATTTCACTAAGAATACGCTATTCTTGAACAATGCCACGATTTTCTGTTCCTTAACCACAAATTTTCAATAGTCTATTAGTTTTATTAGTTATGACTTACTGTTTGCGTTAGCATGGAGAAGTCGCGATTTGCCTGAAAACAAATGAATAATTTCCTACGAATGGTAACATTTTTTGGTCAATGGAATAAATAAAACTCACCCATGTCTGTTCCTTCGGTGGCGCATAAACACGGAACTCGCGCGGCCATGTATAAAAGCCCAGATGCACCTTCGAGTAAAAATTTGCATTGTCCCATTCATCCGGCGTGCTGTAAGTCTGTGCCGCGTCGTAGAGAAGGAATGCGTTGTCCTGACGGATGCCGAATCGGATTGGCCATTTCGCGCCAGGTCCACTGTTCGGTAGTTGGTTCTGCAAAACATTACAGGGGGTTTACTTTTCTTTTAGTTAAAATAAATTTAATAATGACTGACCAGAATTGGACGCACGACTTTCACTGCCTTCTCTCTGTGTATTTTGAGCCAAGAACCGCAGAAGCCGACGCTAAAAATGGTCAAAATAAATGCTTTATTTTTTAAGTCAATGATAATATAACGAACGCGATTTTGCGTGTGTTGATAATATCCGATATAAGGAGATCAAAGAAATGCAATACAACACCTGAATTAGTATTGATAAATTCGTTCCATCATCAACAAAATCTATGAAAGGAAGGGGAAGGGAGGCAAACGCACCCTCCGGCAAATCGCAATCCTTCCTCAGCAACAGAGACATAAGCGAATCAGCCAAATCCACTTGACGCCAATGCAAATCCTTGTTCGAGGCGATCTGCAGCAGTTGTTCAGACAAGGCCAGAAAAGCGCTAAATATGCAATAGAATAAATGTTACTTTTCATTACTTCGAATTAAATTCGGATTCGTGAACCCAATGATATAGTCTCTCGCTCACTGACTTCTTATTACGTTGACATGTCGCCACCTCATTCCTGCGAAATTCGTCCAATTTTTCCTGATCGGGCAATGGCCATACGGAGTGATGGAAAGTTTCGGGATGGTCGACCACCAATTCTTCCGCCAAAGGCATAATGGAATCGGAAAACTGAAAAAATAAAATGTAGGTATCAATAAAACCCAACAAAAGACGATCACTTACATTGTATTCGATCTGAAAAGATGAAAAATTTGCCACAACGAGATCCCGGGCCAAGTCAGTGAGCTGGATGATGCTCTGTTTGTTATCGGAATTGTTGACCAGGCATACTTAAGTTAAAATAAGATAAACTAATAAATTCGATAAAAAAGCTATTTAAAAACGAATAATGGCAATATAAACAAATTTCTTCCTCACAAGCGGGCCAAAGCTTGAGCAAATCGGCCCAATCCTGCCTCAGTAAAACGGACAGTTCCTTGCCATTGACCAACACATAAAGCGCTCCCTGAACAAAACACATTTTTTAAAAGATGTATGTCATCAAATTGCACCTTCAATTGATCATGTGATGAGGGGTTCTTCAAAATGGAAACCAAATCGTCAACAATTGCCTGAAAGCAAATACCAACTGAATTTTCTCTAAACAAACGGTTGCAGTCACTTTGTAGCTGAAACGAAATGTCGTGAAGATGGGCTCCATCACTTTCTGCGCAGCAATTCGGACAGTGGTGTACAATGAAGTGGCAAAACGTAAAAGGAATTTGATCGCCGTAATGTGAGTGGCGGTGAGCGATGCGTAGGCCTTCTTCATGGCACGTTTCTGATAAAAGGGAATAAAAAAATTACAAATTTTGCAAATACACTTATAATAAGGGATTGTATCTTATTATAATTGTATGAATTTATTTTTTTGATAGGAACGAGTCTGTTTTTAACGCTGACAATGGAACAGTTTTCACATGTTTACCATGTGCATTGTGATCACTGTGCCGTCCACAATTGCTTCGATTGCCTCTCTTTGCCCGCGAAGAGGGTCGCTGAAGATTTGTTTGGTTCTATTGAAGGCGGCTGACTGTGCTAGCATCAACTTCTAAATTTGTTGGTTGGTCTTACGCGATAATATAGAATATCCCTTGTTTACCTGGTCAATTCCACGACTGAAGATGAGCGATGAAAGAATGTTGAGCAAAGCGATGATTGACCGCGAATCATTCTCCCGTTCGGCCAGCAAAAAGTCGCCCAGTTCTTGTACCAATTCGAATAATTTCTGTCGAAGATTCATGTCCTTTTTGTAGAATAATCCTGAGACAGGAAAATTTATTTACAGTGAGAAATGCCAGAAATTCTTATTGGTTTAATTTCAAAATATCGTTAAATATCAAAACCTACTTTTGACGCGACCGGGCACTGCCGTAAAGCCTAGCGGGGAAAATGTTTTGCAATAAACGTAATCTAACGTAATCTTTTACCAAGTTTAACATTCGGCAGCGTCATTGGAGTCACTTGAACAATTTCTTCGGCCTCGTCGAACAAAGGACAAAGCGCAGTGCAGCCCTCGAAGCATTTGAACGCAATTGTCAGCACGTTGAGTAACTGTTTGTCGTTGCTTTGTTTTAACGCACTTTGGCCATCGACGAGAAGCTGTTCAAGCGGCTCAAAAATGAGGGAATCCACCAACGATTGGGCATAGTCGACTTCCTCGTCGGAAGGCACATGCCATTCCATCGTCCGTTTGTTTCTGTCCACAGGCATAGCCCAATGCTTAAACAAAAGGAAAATTAATAATCGTTGTTCCATTTAACGAGGGTGTGGATTCTTTTTAAAAAACGAAATAAATAAGAACATAATACGTTTTTTGAAAATATCATTTGATGAGACCAACCCGAATGGACAAATGGTCTTCCGCAAAAGACCGCAAATGATAGGCCTTCAGGTCGGGATGAGTGGAGCAGAGAGAGAAGAGCACGCATTGGACAAAGTCAGAAGCCACCTTAAAGCAAAGCAGTGATGTTTTTGTTTAGACTTTTGTTTTATTTGCGGCCACCTTGATTATTTTCGTGGATTTGAATTTGATAATGGTTGCGATGAAAGCATCAACTTCGGTCCGGTGCTGTATCAAAATTGCCCCCGGCACTTCGTGGACAACGCCAGCGGCGAATGACAGCCACCAAACAAGCGCATAGTCCACTTCCTCCTCCTCCAAATGACTCTCTAAACCAAGAAGTCGACGGTAAAACCCTTTAATATATGCAGGGGGTTCATTGATGTTTTCCAAAAAAATGCCCCAAAATATTTTCTTCAAGAGGGATTTATACCATCAAAATGCTCATTGAATTTTTCAGTGGCCAGTTTAAAAAGACGAGGGAATTCAACGGCATCATTGCTCTTAAAGAAGGGACAAAAATGAAAGTTTGTCAAAAAGTTTCCTTTATACCTGCATAATAAAAGTGGCCATTTTTGTGACGGTTTCCAACGCTAAAACAAATATTATTACATTTATGCTTATGAGAAAAAAAAAACTACCCGGCTTAGAATTGAATGTGTGCTCATTTACGAAGGCAAAAAAGCGGTTGGAGATTTGCTAAATTAAAAGCTTTTAATCAGAACTATTCACTTAATGAATGAATGAAAAACGCACCTCAAAAAACGCGGCACTGCAGTTGCTGAGCAACGTGCAGAAGACGGAGACAGCGCCCTGTTGGATTACCCTTTCCTCCATGGAACCGGCCGAGCGCAGATCATTTTTGGTGAGCGAATTGCGGTCATTCGGTGCGGCGCTGCCCAACATTTCAATCATGGCGAAAAACCTGAATCACGTAATCAGTCAAATTTTCAATAAATTGATGGATTACACAATCAATATTATTGTCGTATAAAAACAGTTGACTTACTTCTCCATCAGTTGGTTGACAAAACCATCGAAAGAGGACGTCTCGCTGCACAAGTCGCGCTCCTCTTCCGTCAAATCTGCGCGGGTCAGCCGCGCAATGCTGCAGTCGTCGACCGGTATAAGCAGAAGCAAAATGACGCATATCTGTGAAGAAATACAAAAGAAAATAAAGAAAAATTGCACTGGGAATGGTCACCTGAAAGACCAACGACGACTTGACAATGTCATTGATGTCCATGCCTGGCAGAATGTTGTTCAGAATGATGATGGCATGTCGTCTGTACGATTTGAGGTGCGCTTCCATGTCTTCGACACTTTTGATGGGCAGTCGCTGTCCTTTACTTTTGTTGGGATCGTCTCGCACCAATGGGACACTTTCGAATGAGACAAATATTTAAACGAGAAGCGGAAACAGTCACCACGGATTTGTGATTTTTGTTTATTAGTATTTACCAAATTACGGCGAGAATGTGCAAAGATTGGGTCAAACGATGCGGCTCCAACTGCGTCTGCAGTGCCGGGTAGACAATGTCGAGAACAAAAGGAATGATCAGACCAGGCGAAAGGAAGGCCAAAGTTCGGATGATAGACGGCACCAATTCACTCCTCGCCTTAAAACCCAAATATATATATTTTTTGTAACAAGGGCACAAATAATGCCATCCTTTTTGAAAGAAAATACCTTGGAAAAGGCTGCATATTCAATGCATGGGATGATTGAGTTGACAAACGTGTCAATCTGCTGATCGCTCAAGTACATTTCTTCGGGCACCTGAAAAATGATGTCACACAATGATGACAAAGGCAGCATTAAACAAACAAAAAAACTAGCCGTGATAGGGTTGCACAAAAATGTTTAAGGGAATCTCGCGAACTGTAAACCATTAATAAGGCAGTTGTCGATTTGTATTGTTAGGTGTTCTTTTTATGTCTACAGCAACAAACCAAAAAGTACAAATCCACCCGATAGAAAATAATATTTTTGCTATTATTATTCATTTTAAGTGAAAATAACAACAAAAAAATTATTAAAATTAGCAGCTCTTATGTTTTCAGTAGAATGGATTCGAACCTTGATAGAATTCACAATACAAATTGACCCTGCTCTATTCAATTATATATAAACAGATATGCATTTTCCGACTTACAGTCGAGAGGTTCCTTGTTAGTCATAAGCATTGTATATAAAATGCCACAAGCTAGCGTGGTCTCTAGTCAGTTTTAATTATAATGTACGTTGTGCCATTGATCCCTTTAAAGTGAGTATTTCCCAATCCAAGCAAAATCTGGCCACTGATCGTCGAAAAACCCCTTCCTGCCCACTTTCTGGCGGTAACGCTTCGCGTTGTAACGTTCGCGGCCAACACGATGCAACAAAGCAGTGCACAGTTTGAGCAAAAAAGTCAGCAGAATGGACGTGTGAGTTCCAAAATTGGATGGATGGAAGAAGTGGAGAATGGAGCGGAAAAGTTGGTCAAAGTGTTTTTGAATTCTGAAAAAAAGTGAAAAGAATAAATAAAATGGAATAAATAGTCTTTCACCTATTCTCTTTGAGACCAAAAGTGTTGGCAAATATTTGCGTCAGCGAAGGGGTCAAATCGACGCTCGATAATGCCATGACGCGATCAACGCCGACTTCGAGCTTCAAAGAGGACAAAAGGATGGTGAACAGTTGGTCACAATGCTCAGAAAAGTCAAAATAGCCGGGACAGTCTCGGGACAATCTGTAGGAATATACACTTTTTTAAAAACAACGGTTTTTTTGTTATGTTAACCAAGCAATTTTTTTTTATTTGACTAACAGCCTTATTAATAAAGAATTCAGCTTCAAATAGCCAGTTACCGCGCAAAAATGTAGAGAATCTTCTCGCACGCCTTCGCTGTCATTCCCTTGCTACTTAGCCACCACCACAATTCTTCCTGTCCAAAGCTTGGCACCAAATTCGTCGTGTTGCACTGCAGTGAGAGAAGTCGGCACAAAGACAGCTAAAATGCTGAGGCCGCGAATGAAACCGTCATCCATCGGGCAGAAAAATGGCCGGACCTTAAGTAATGTTTAATTTTATAATAAAAGCGGTCATAAAGCGGTTTGACCTCGTCCAAAATGGCTTGCGTCGCGGACTCTTCAAAAAAGTGGCTGCATTCAACCGCGAGTTGTCCCAATCCCTTCTTGAAATCCTTCGGCAACAGCATCAGGCCATCCTCTTCAAGGTTTTTGAAGGCAACCTAAAAATCAAAAAATGAAAAATGCTTCGCTTTTTGTCACTCACTTCAGTGTACAGTTCGTAAAGCGGACGCCAATCCAAGCACAAATCCTCGCGTGACAACAATGATTTCCGCCTGAAACCCGTTAAGAAATTCGAATGGTTGTCAGTTTTTCCAACAATTTGACACCCGAATGTTAAAGTGACACTTACGAGAAAAGTTGCAACAGAATAATCCCAATTGCCTGCGCTGTTCGGTAGTCGATGTTCTTGTCAAGCACACTGTATAACAATTTGACCAGATTGACGTGGTCGGTTTTCTAAAAGCAATTTTTTGTACAAAAACCCAATTAAAATTAATCCGAATCCGTTTTTTTCATCACTGATAATAGCAAGTTAATTTACCCAATAAAACTACCGAAAAGCGAAGAGAATTGAATTGGAGAAAATTGTTGAATTCTTGGCACCAAATTGACAAAGAACGGAGGTCACGGCACAACACGGAGTGGGCGATGCCACTGAACGGCAAAAATTAGAAAAAAATGGACACAACATTCGGAATGTGGATTCATAGTCAGTAAAGATTTAATATTTGTCGTAGTGACATGTGAGATGGTAACAAAACCAAAATATAGAGGGAGAAGGTTCAAGCCCGGCCCACGACGAGTTTATTTTTTTAAAAGAAAAAAACTCGATTTCAACAAAAAATTTTTGAAATTCATTGCGGATATAAACCAAGCAATCTTGAGTAAATATGCATCCAAATGCATCCCCATAAAACCTTTTGATGGTCTGAAAATGCACATCCGCTTCCACTTGGAGTTCACCAAAATATGGCAGCAACCTTAATCCAAATTAATTACGAATTGTGACAGTTCCTAAACATAAAATTGAAAAAAAACCTGTGCTGCCAAAAAGTGTGTTGGAATTGTTCTACTGAAAAGAAATCTGTTAGGAAATCGGACGGAATGAATATGATCAAGTACATACAATTCTGTATTTTAAAACAAAAGGTTAACTTATGCCACCCTAAATAAGCAAGGGTCGGACTGACCCCAGACCATCGGCTCCTCTCGATCTAGTTAAACAAAAAGGCATTATTAGAGATAGGACTTTTGAGTCTCAAGGGTTTAGACTTAAAGGAGTCGAATTACATATATGAATTGTCAGTATTCTTCAAATTTACCCATCCCTGAAAGATGTGACACGCGTAAAGACTAAACCAATTTTGGCAATTGCATGAACTCCGAACCTTGGTCCTGCTCAATGTCCGATTCGTTTTCAATTTCTGCTGCCATTTCGCTTTCTTCACCAAAATCGCTCAATTCCTCGTCAGGCAAATCTTCGTAAGACGACTCGGAAAAAATTGAAGAGGAGCAGGAGGAATTATCGTCAGAAGCCACTTTTTGTTTTATCTGTAAAAGAAGTGGCAAAAAGCGAATAAAACTGCGCATTAGTTTATGTATCAATGACGCAGCAGCTCATGTCAATGCAATAAATTGGGTGTATTTTTCAAACCACTTCTCAAATGTTACGAGTTAAGGCTGAATGTTTTCGAGTCGTGTAGAAGGTAAAACCCTATTCGTACTGGGCGGACTCGTACTGCCCCGATTCGTACTGTTTTGCGTAGAGCGCAGACAGCGGAGGTTAGACAGTCCTTATACTTACTATATAACTTCAGCCAAAAAGTAATCCAAAAGTTACCGGTACCGGTTTTTCCAAAAGTACCGGTACCGTGCTACCCTACTTATAACACGTCAACAGTAAGAATCCGCCCAGTACGAATAGGGTATTGTCCGTGTAGAATGGGTGTCGACCTAATCTATTTTGTTTGGAAAAGGGAAACCAATGATCGGATAAACGGAATAATTTAAATGAATTACTTTGTTAGTAAAAACTCCCTCCAATTTTATCACCAAACTTTTTATCAGAAATAGTCGAAAAGGGGAAAAATACTAAATTTGTTACCGAGACTAAACCATATAAGGATTACGTTAAAATTATACCAAAGACACAAAATGATTATTTTGGAAAGGAACAAAAATGATGACAATTGTTGAAGGAAATTTTCACTGCTTGAATCTCTATTAACTCGGGTTTACTACAAATAAACACAATATCCAATTGGGTGAATTATAGTGAACTCCCCACGAAAAAAAGGCATAAATGATATAGGTACGAATCGCTTTCTCTCCTTGAGTTTTGAATGGGAAAAATAGTCCCGAGGTGCGGAAATGCCAAAAAACCGGGTTTTCATCGGTTTAAATCACGAAATTCTCTTCGTTTTAAACACTAATTTCATCATTTTATGCATCAATAACATAGCACAGAACGCCATTAATGCCAGGAAATTGGTTTCATAGGGGTCACGTTGTTTCCACCATAAAGCTAAAATGGCTCGTTTCCACCATTTTGTGTTAAATTTTATAAAAAACAAAATAGAATTTTTAAAAACTTATAAAACACTATTGCGTAACTTAGGCCTAGGCTTAGGCCTAAGCCTAGGCCTAAGTTACGCAATAGTGTTTTATAAGTTTTTAAGGCTTAGGCCTAAGCCTAGGCCTAAGCTGAGTGTCATAGGCCTCAGCCTAAGCCTAAGCTTAGGCCTAAAAAATTAAAAAAAGGCTTTTTCAGCCTAAGCTTAGGCTTAGGTCTAACAAAGGAGGGGCCCCCAAGTGAATGTGGAGTTTCGGGATGAAACTTGGTGGGTGGATAGTTCTACGGTTCGCCGCCGATTTTTCGACGTGAGACGTTTCGCCGCGGCCAGTTCGACCATTCGTCGCCTAGCATAAAATGACCTTTCACCGCCGTATTCAAAATTTTTTTTTTTCTTATTTTATGCATTTGAACTTGATAACTAAGGAATTCAAAAGCACAGAAACATGAATCTTAGTTTTGACACGTATTATGAACGCAATTCAATGCATTAAGCTACCATATGGCGAAATTATTTCGAGACTAAAAACTCGAGTCGAGACCAAAAATTCCCGAGACTTTTCTAGAGACCGAGACTCTCGAAGATCACCATTATTTGGGTGACTCATCCTCTGTATCAACTCGTCGACCCCTTTATGTTCTTGTGACGTTTAGATCGATCATTCCGTTTCCCAACTTTGTCCTATAGTATTTGCGCCGCATCGCCCGCCCAAACCCGTTTAAACTTTGCGCTCAATTTGCCTGTCATATTTTTAAATGTGGCGGAAAAAGTTTCACAGTTTCGGTTTTGTCTCTTTTTTTAAGTAAGACAAAAAAAATTTTTTTTTGTTTATTTTCATTATATTATTTATTTTCTAAGCCTTAATATATATATTTTCATTAAATAGCTGTTAATTTCATTTAATATTTATTTGACATAAATCTGGCCTTTTTTAATAATATTTAATTTAATTATCCACCGTAATATTTGAACAAAAACAATTACTAATTACAATTAATAAATTAAAATAATAACACATTCATTTGACATATTGCCCACATTTATTAATGTTTTGGTTGTTGTGATTTTGCTCCTTTCTTTACTCTTTTTTTTAGTCACTTTCCCTCACAACACATATTCCATTATATTATTAATTCCTTTATAGATTAAAATATTTCTCATCTTTGGCATATAAAATTATATAATTTTATTTTTATTTTTCCAAATCTTTTTTCTTTTTGTAATAAATGAAACAAATCGCATGTTCGGTATGCATAGCATGAATACTTCTGACAACAAAGCTCACATTGTCGTGGGCGATGAAGTTATTTATGTGCCATTTGTCATTTCCATTTTTGGCCTAATCGGTAACTTTTTGACATTTATCACGATTATCAACACCAATCTTCGGAAGGTAAAATATTTTTTGTAAATCAGCATAAAAATAAACAAACTTTAAAAGAATGGGCAGACGAAAGTCCCTAATTCGTTCAAACTCTCCCGAAAACTCACACGATTTTATTTTAGAAATTATGAAAATTTTCGAAAAATTTCCCCTTTTTTGAATATTAAATTATAATAGAACCGGGCCTGGCGGCGCTGATTTTTCTATTTTTTGGCGAATTGTTTCCTAATTAAAAATTAAAAAAAGATTCAACATTGAAAATGCCTTTTTGAATTGCTTAAGAACTACGTGAACAAGTACATCTTGGTGTTGTTGGTCTCCGATTCGCTGGTGCTGCTCACCATGTTCGTGCGACCGTTTGTCAGTTTGGATACAGTCTCTTTTGCCCTTTGCTTCTTCGTCCGTTTCACATGGAACACGGCAATTTATGTCAGCAATTTTGCCATCATTTCACTGACCGTCGAACGCTTCTTTGCCATTGTTTACCCTCTCCAACATTTGAGGGTAAAATATCAAAAAATTTTAATGAAATTTTTAAATTTGCATTTTACAGTATTCCGGGCTCAACCGGTGGAAAGTGATCGGTGCTTGGCTGTTCCCACTCATTTTGATCAGCTCGCATCACTTTTTTGCCTTGCGCAAAACGTCGCACGATTCTGTGTCCGTCCAATTTTCATCGACGTCTTCTTTCAAGTGCAGTTACGACACGGAACGCAAATATGTCGACGTAATAAATATACAATAATTATAAATTGGTTATTTATTTAATTTGTTTTTATTTTTAAGATCATTTTCCACTTTCCACGGCTTTTGTTCCAATTTGTGTTGACCTTCGTTGTTGTGATTGTTGTGAATATTTTCATTATCATCAAACTCCGGTCGCGATATGTGATAATTGGTGACAAATTTTTATTTTGCTTTTCTAATTTAAATATTTATTTTTAATCAAATTTATATTTAGTTTATTTTTTAGAAGGATAAATTTCTTTTTTTCTGTTAATTATTTATATGTTTATTTTAGTTAATTTTCGTTTTTGGCTCTTATTTTTTCACATTGCTCTACTTAAATATTTTTATTAAATTGTCTAATTACCTATTTTCTTATTTTAATGTTTTTCTCTGTTTTTTAAGGTGAGACGTGCCCCGTCGAAATGCGTTCCACGAATATTTTGTTGGCCGTCGTCCCTTTCATTTATATCCTTTTCAACTTTCTCTACAACCTCAAAAACTTCCTCAAATTCTTCCAAACCAACCAAAGTCAGACCACTTTTTTGGGTCACCATTATTGGTTCGTCATTGGCAGTTACCTTTTGTTCTGTGTCAATTTTGCCACCAATTTCATCCTTTACTCAGTGATAAGGTACAGTCCCCTTTTACGCACAATGAATTTTATTATATAATCAAAATATTCAAATAATTTTAGCCCTGTTTTTCGGAAAGAATTCTGTCGCCAATGGCTTAGGCAACGGGCCACAATCAGACCAAGGTCGAACACGGCAACAACAAATGTGCAAATGGGAAGTGCCAAGAAGAGTTTGCAAACGCAGCACATGCAATTCTAACGGCGTTGTGAAAAGACACAAAGCAATTTAAAATACGATTTTTGAACTTTTTTAATAAATTTACTGATAAATTCCCTGTCACGCTCCCCTATTGCAAATTCCGACATTACCCAGCGAAACGGACCGACTGCGTCCTCCCATTAACTGCGTTCCAGGCATTTAAAACAAGGGTACGGTCAATGAAATTGTGGATCGGCGATTCAAAATTTTGCGGAAAGAAAGTCCATTGTGGGAATCCAATAAAAAGGCTGCGCGAGTCTTAGTTCTGCCCGACTCTCTTTTAAGCCAACATAGTTTTTCTCTGTCACACCAATTTCAACAAAATGCCAAATGTTAAATCATGGAATATAACAAAATGAAATAGGAAATGGAATATGATTGTTTTGCCAAAATTTGGCCCCTGCTGATGTTCTCCCCCTTTGAGCTTTCCCCTCTGTGAATCTCTGCTCAATTTTCTTGGCATTCTTACACCGTTTCTCCCTTTCTGATCTGATCCAACATCGAAATTTGTCCAATCATTGAATTCTTTAACATATCGAATTTGGCATCGAATAAAAAAATGGACAATGATAACATTTTGTGTGCAATTTTCATTTCCTTCCTTAAATTGGTGGCACCAATCAAGTTGAAATTATAATTTTTAATTTCAAGAGAAAGGACTAAATGACGGAACAGATTCAAAAAGATGGCCAAATTGACAGTTTGCCTCCCTTCATTGGGATCGAATTTGCAATTGTTCGTATTTTTGCCAATCTTTTCCAGATTTCTCGCCACTAAAAGCACAGCGGGTTTGCTGTACCGTACTAAATTTGCGCGTTTTTGTCAGACTTAAATTCAACCAATGCTTTTCTACCCACTCACTTCCCCCGTTTTCGTTGATTGTGTCGACGTAATTTGTGCTGTCACACCAATGCCTTTCGTCCTGATCGTCCATAAAAGCATTAATATCAAGTTCCTTCAAATTTGTTTTCCACACTGTCCACATGTCCGTCGTACTTTGGTGCATCTTCTCAAGCATATTCGGCGAAAAAGCAATTCGAATGGCCAATTTGGCCGACTCAATGACAACTTCCAATACGGTTAGTTGCCTAAACCACTCGATGAGCTTAAAATGGCTATGTTATTCTCTTTCCACCCTCTTAATTCTTTCTTTCCTTTTTTTACCGTATGATCAATTTCGCTTTGTTTTGGCCAAATTGTCATTCGTCTATTGAATGCCGTTCTCACTTTGTCTACCCAATTGGTCAGTTGCAAGAATGCCCCGTACTTTTGTACATTGATAGGCACATAACTCTTTGTTATAATCCAAATCAATTTGGAATAGAGCCGAGTGTACGTCAGCATCAGTTTCGCCCTCTCCACCATTTTCCCATTTGTCGCGTCAACATTCATTAGTTGACCCTCAAAGTCGGCAATTTCCTCCTCAATTTGTGTCAAAATTCGATTTATTCGCTCATCATCTTTGTGTTCGTTTCGCATGTGTTGGATCACTGTCTCATGTGATGCCACGCCTAAAGGAATTCTTGCGAAGAAAGTTTCCTCAAAAGCTTTCGCACTTTCGTCCGACAAAAAGTTGCACCTGAAAAAGAAGGAAATAAAAATAGGAATGAAAAGGCACTGAAGAGAAAATGCCGTGCCAAAATGGCAAATGCCATGACAAAAATTAGGCTTTGTTTGCATTTTCTGATTTGCAAAAACAATTCCCGCTTTATTTGACCCGCAAATTCACACATACAATTCTTGCGACTCCGTGTTATTCCATAATAATCCGTAGTGCGTAGGGTTCAAATGGACAGCTTCAATGCTTTTTGCCATCGTTTTTATGACCATTTTCTCAGCCATTTCCATGGGCAGTTTCGGATGAAGAAGGTCTTTCAACGGCTGAAATCTTTTAATGCCATTTTAAATTTGTTTAATTAAATCTTTGCGTTAGATTCATTCAAAAAATCTCCGTTGAAGAACAATTTTGTTTGTGTTCCTTAAATTATCATAAGCTTACATCGTCAACAGCAGAAGCATCGTCATCTTCCGCCAGACGCGTCAAAAGCATTTGCTTTAATTGCGTTAGTGAATTTTTGCGAGATGCCAAAGTCGTCGAAGGATTATTTGTCGGACGTACAAAATTGTTGCCAGTGACTGCCGTTGGTGGTGCCATTCGCATTGGACTCCCCGTGGACGACGACGCCGCCGTCGATAGGCGGTGGCGGAGCGGTGAAAGCATTGCGTGTGCCGAAAATGAACAAAACGGTGCTAGGACGAAGTACGAATAGTGCAAGTGGGGGCGAAGTACGAATAGTGCAAGTGGGGGATTTCGGAGGAAGGGCCGTTTCAGTACGAAAAATTAATTTATTTAATTGACCTTTTAATAAAAATGAATTAAAATATTAAAATAAATAAATTTTGAATCTTTCTCAATGCAACATAGAGAGAAAATACAATAATTAAAAACTACTTTTACCTTATTTACTTTAAAATTTTTTATTTTTTAAACTCAGGCTAAAGAGCATGTGAAATGCTTTCGAATAACACCAATTTTCTTTATTTTTTTTAATAACAAAAATTTATGGGCCTGCGACAAAGTGTACCGCGATGAACTGGGATTTTCATTCTTTACATTGGTAATTTAACAGATAATTTCAAGAATTTTGGTGCCACGCATACTATTCCCATTTTTTTGATTTTTTTTAATGTTCTAGTTCATCACAAATCTTATTTATTTGGTCTCATGAGGTTAGAAATTTTTTGGGTTTAAAAAAAAATTTGAAAAATTCCTGCTTTCATAACTTTGAGAACTATTTAGCATATTTGTTAGCCCATTAATGAATTTATTTTGGCACAATAAACGAATTTCGTCACCCATAGATTTTTATGAAAACCCTTTTTTTCTAAAATATATTTCTGATGTAATACTTTTGCGCGGAGTGCCTTAACTGCGGACCGACACAATGCGGACTAGCCAATCAATCTCACAACTTTTTATAACTTGATTCTGCAATTTTGACATTCAAAAGACTTTCAAGAGGTCTATCAGTTGTAAAAAAATCCAAAAAGTCAAAATAATCTATATAAAAAATTATAAATGGAAACTCATAAAAATTTGGAATTTATTACAATTTTTTCAAGTTGTATCTTTCTGCCCAGTTAATAAATCGCCTGACAATGTCTTAATAAAATCTTCAAAACACGTAAAGCATTCGTATGGTACCTAAATTGCAGAATTTCATTTAGTTAGAAAAAAAGTTATGGAGTTATAAATTGGCTGGTTCACAGTTGAGGTACACTACCCCTTTTGCATTGGACGCGGACTGTAAACAATAAAAAAATATAAGCTAAAAACTAGAAAAATTTTCTTAATACTAAAGCAAAAAAGATTTTTTTAGGGGGTCTTTTAATGAAGGGGGTCTTAATAGAGGTGGGTCTTCTATTAGAGCAAATACGGTATAGCATTTACTTGAGTTTTAAAAGTGGTTTTTTAATTATTGTATTTTCTCTCTATGTTGCATTGAGAAAGATTCAAAATTTATTTATTTTAATATTTTAATTCATTTTTATTAAAAGGTCAATTAAATAAATTAATTTTTCATACTGAAACGGCCCTTCCTCCGAAATCCCCCACTTGCACTATTCGTACTTCGCCCACACTTGCACTATTCGTACTTCGTCCCAGCACGGAACAAAACAATTTTCTTAATTGCTGCATTTTTTTCCCTTCTGGCTTTACACAATTTCAATTAACATACATACCTACTTTTTAGTTTTCTGAAACCTAATCCCATAGTTTACTGAAAACCCAACCCAAATTTTTTTTCTGAAAACCTAACCCTAGTTTTTTTGAAAACCTAACATCCTAGTTGTTTTAGAGTTTTCTATTTATTCTTTTAAAAAAACTATGGGAAAAGGTAGGGTTAGGTTTTAAGAAAAGAAAACTAGGATTAAATTTTCAGAAAAAAATTTTGGGTTGGTTTTTCAGTAAACTAAGGGATTAGGTTTCAGAAAACTAACTCTGAAAATTTTAGGCGACTTTTTTTTTTTTGTTAATTATTTTTGAAATTTTCACTGCCCAAATGAACCACTGCCCAAAGACGAAATGATAGGGAACCATTTTTAGTGGTCAATTAGGCTAATTTTCAAAATTAAAGTTTTTTTTGGAACTTTTGGATTTCTTAGCCTAAAAAAGTGAATTTCTTTAGTTAAATCTATTAACAAAACTTAATTTTAAAAATCCTTGCGGCAGCGTTTAGTCCAGAGTTCCCATCGAAAATTTTCCAAAATAAGAACATGGCCGGTTAGAATAAGATTTTGGGGTCAAAAATAAGAACATTTTTTTAAACGCCATTCCAAAGCTTTAAAAGCATTTTTATTCAACAAAATCAA
Organism: Heterodera filipjevi; assembly: GCA_039877585.1. Lineage (NCBI taxonomy): Eukaryota > Metazoa > Nematoda > Chromadorea > Rhabditida > Heteroderidae > Heterodera > Heterodera filipjevi. The sequence continues at coordinate 10,479,292 of JBDPZO010000001.1, read as the reverse complement.
ATGTTTGCAGCATATTTGTTCCCTATGGCAGTATTTTTTAGCTGTTAGGCTTTGAAATAAGATTTTTATTTTTATTTCGAAAAAGGAGAGCCGGCGGTGCCGATAGGCGCCGCCGGGAAAATTTTTTAAATTTGAGTGTATTTTGGTAACAGATTTTGCACCAAAAAGGCCAGTTTTTTTAAAATGTTTTCGATAAATTTCGAGAAAACCTATGGGGGTCAAGTGGTGCCGATAGGCGCTGCTGGGGAAATTTTTGAAAATTTGAATGAATTTGTTGACAGGTTTTCCCTAAAAAGTCAATTTTGAGTCCTATTTTGAATGTCCGGCGGTGCCGACAGGCGCCGCCGGGAATTTTTTTAAGGAAATCGCTCCAAAAAATTGTTAAAAAAATAAAAAATTACCTCAGAGTAAGAAAAAAGAACAAAATAAGAACAGAAGGCTCAAATAAGAACATTAAAATTTTTAAGATTCGACCCCTCCAAATAAGAACATTTCTTAAAAAGAAGAACAAATGGGAACTTTGGGTTTAGTCACAGTTGACCACACCCTTTTACCCTAGAAAAGACTTTTTATTTGAAATTTCGGGGGGGGGGGGTGTCGCAAAACGGAAAAGTATCCAAAAATTTTCATCACCAAGCTGTGGCTTAAATGAAGCTTTAAGGTGCCTAATTACGAACAAGCTAATTTCCGAGCGTAATCCATTTGCCGTTGGTGTGATGGCGACAGTTGCTGTTGTTGGAGCAATTGTTGTTGGAGTGTTGGCATGTTGGAATGATGTTTATGAGTATTTATCGCAATTGGTTGTCCTTGTTGTTGCTGTACTCCTTGAACTTGTTGCTGTACTTCTTGAACTTGTTGCTGTACTTCTTGAACATGTTGCTGTCCTCCTTGAACTTGTTGCCGAGAAATGATTGATGGTTGCCTTTCCAGATTTTTCAGCAATTGATGTTGTTGTTTTTCAAGTTGTGCCCTATGCACTCGCAATCGTTGTTGTTGTCCAACATCTAAAATATCACTTATGTAATATTTCTTTTCCGGAGTTACAGTTCGAAGCGTTCCCTCGTGGACGAAGTGATTGATAACTAAGGCCCCGATTTTTAGGCAAATGTCTTTTTCTGCTGACTTGGTATGAACTAATATGCACAAAATAAAAGGATCCCTTTTTCGGAATTTTCGTGCCCTAAATGCCTTTTTTGGTATTTGTGTGCCCTTTTTAGGTGTCTTTTTGGCGACTTTTTGTGCCTAAAACTCCGACCCCTAGTGATAATATATTACTTTGTTGGTGGTTTCCTTGAAACAGTTGTTGCAATTGTTGTTGCAGCTGTCTTTTTTGTTGTTGCTGCACTTGTTGTTGTGGTCGTTGCTGGTGCGCGTCGTACTGTGTCTGCTTCTGTTGTGGTGTACTGTATTCCTGCTCTGCTGCTGTTCTGAGTCCATTTATCCCTGTTCTATAAACATTGATTGGCGTCGGCTTAAACAGAGTTTGTTTATTTGACGCTTCTTCTGCTGCTCCATTGTCATTGTAAGTTGGCTGAAATTGTGCCATTTGATATGCCATCATTGGGTGCATTTGAAGTTGGTCCATTTGCTGCATCAGTGCTTCTTCGTTTTGCTGGTTCGGTTGGTGATCGTCGATTAGTGCCATTGGCGCTTTTTCCATGCCATCGGCAAATTGTTTTTGGCCAATAGTATTCGATGATAAATTGCGCTTGCTGTCGCCAGCCGAGGCTGACTTCTCAGAAGAGTTGCTCATTGGCATTTGTTTCTCCTGCTTCTTGTCTTTGGCTAATCGTCGCTTTTTTGTCGGCGTCATATTTTGGTGGTTCTGCTCGGCTTCGTCCTCCCCTTCTGATACACTCATCGCATCGGAAACCGTTTCAAAGGATCCAACAGGGGCGGCATTTCTCGCACTTTTACTCGTTGTCGGCTTTGGCTTTGAAGTTGTGCCATTGATGGGCTTTTGACTTTGCCATCTTTCTCCCTCCGGTGCATTTTTCCGTCCATTCGCCGACTTTTTGCCGCTTTTTCTCTCCATTTGGTTTTTTCGAAGGTCTTTGAAGGCGGAATTTTCGCCGCTGTGCATAAATTTTGTTGGCGTTCCCACTGATTGTGGTGAGTTGTTACTGTTTTTCACCTTTTCTTCACCATTTTCAGAGCCTTTTGCCCAAACGATGGCAAAAAGTGAGGCAAAAAGGAAAAGAAAGCGGACAACCATTTTTGAATGCATATAAAAATTGGGCAATAAAAATGAAGAAAATTTATTTAATTTATTAATACAAATAAAATTTTATTATTTTAAAGAATAATGCGATGAATAGGCAATGAATAAAGTCAAATATATTTTATGAATATGAATGTAAATTGATGACAAGCAGAATGAATAGTCAAATCAATTGTGTCACGTATTCTGAGTGATAACAATGCTTTTTTTAAAAATAATTTCTTTAAAACAATCACTTTAATTATATGTACAAAGATACGCTCAAACACTTAGAAACCGTAAATGTTTTTGAATTGTTCAGTTTTAATCCCATTCTTGCTTTATTTTTTTAATTCTGAGCTGAAAAACTATTGTTACTAGAGCCCGGAACAGGACCGGATCCTGTCAGGATTTCTCCGCACTCCTGATGATCAGGGTGTTTTTGGAAAAATAAGCCGGACCAGGGGTCCGAAAGAAACAGCATTTTTAACCCGGTCCTTTCCGGTCCGGGTGCGGTTCTTAATCCTGTCCTGATCCGGGATTTTCAAAATTCCGGCCTCTATTTGTTACAGTGAACAAAATTTGATTTTTAAAGTGCAAAAAGAAAAAAAGAAATGGGAAAATGAAACATTAAATTTCATTCAAAAGTGACAATTCTCTCTTTTTTTTGGCCATTCATTCATTCGTTCGCTCAGCACAACGGAAATCGTTCATTTCCCTCGAGAGACTGTCAAAGTGCAAAAAATAAAGCCTTTGGAATATTAAAACTGTTTTCAGACATTCAGTGCACTCCACGCATTGTCCGGACAGTTCCGCTTTTTGTGGGTCGGCAAACAAAGACTCACCCATCCGCCCGCGTCTTTGCTTAAAATTTAGCAAAATTATTGTTCTGTGGTTTCATCTGGCCAGATTATCTTTTTTTTTTTTTTTAAATAATCCATTAGTTAATTGTCTTAAATATATAATATATTTTCCCCACTTTTCTGTGCATTCTCTGTAGTTGCGAATGCCCAAATATTTTGGTGCCATTGCCCGAACTGTGCGAATTGTGCCGCTTTTGTCACCAACGACCCGCGCGTGCAGTGCATTCATCGGAAGCAGCAGAAGAGAGAGAAAGCAAAGAATGGCCAAAATTGGCAATGGCATTTTGTAAAACATTGCCAAATTTAAGGAACAAAGTATTTTTTAAACGAATTTAGGGAAGTAAATGAGTTTGTTTGAAAATTGTCGTCCAATTCCAATTGATCGGAATTTTGGGAAATGAATGACGAGAGGAGAGGGAGGAGAGTCGCAATGGATGGCAAAAACAGGTCGTTGTCATCCTCCTTTTCGGTGCTTTTATGCGTCATTAATTTTAATTTTTTGCTCATTTTATTGATTCTTGGGAATTGGATCTCCTTAAAATGGCCTTATTTACATAGGCATTAAATAAACTAATTAAATTTTTTTTATTTTAACTTTGTATTATTTTTAAAAATTAATTTGTTTATTTTTTGACTGGCACTAAAAGTTTTAGAAATGGAAGAACCCAATAACCAATAATTAATTAATTATAAAATTTCGATTCGTTTTTATGTTGCCTAATTATGGAAGAGTTGTTCTTATGTTTCTTCCTCCCTTTTCGCTGGTTCTTTATTACTAAAAATAATTTTTTTTTTTTTTGGAATTCCTCCTAAAAAGAAAAAAAAACTTTTTTTTAAATTGCCAAATTCCTGCGCAGAAAGAGAAAAAATTCATAAATTATGCACTGATTTTGAGTAATTGAAGATATTATATGTACAAAAAATATACTTTTGAAATTTCTTAAAAAATATTTGTTTTCTTTAATCAAACGACTTTTCCTCAAAAAGATAAAGAGAGCAGTTTAATCTCTCATAGATATTTTGTGAAAAATATTTAAATATAAAATAAATGCAAAATAAACAATAATTGCATAAATTTAACAACTTAATATTGTATTTAGAAAATCAAAGCTTGTAGAATAGATTAACCAATAAGAATTTTATTAATTTTAATATTATTTCTTTAATTATTATTTTTATTAAAAATAGTTTTAATTAGGTGATCTTTTAGCGTAAACATCATCGGAACTCCCATCGATCACCCGTTTCAGAGCCCACTTGAGCGAAGGTCATTGTGTTTTTAATAGTAAATTTAAAATTTAAGAAGTTATCAAAAAACAATCAATTTATATTCTAATAATGTAAAAAAGATAATTATAATTTTGAAAGTGAAATATATTTTGAAATTGACCCAATTTTAATTGCAAGACGAGAAAATATTCAAAAGGCAAAGTTCAAATGCAATGAATAAATAAATGATCAATTGTAATCGCTGATCGCTACTCATCAACTATCAAAATGTCATTTCAATATACAAAAAATGATCTGAAAAATTATTACTGGACCATTTACACCATTTTCATTAAAAAAGAGCAAAAAATGGACAAGAATATCAATTAACTTGATAAAATTATGTAATAAAATTTGCACGAATTTCTCAAGGCCGTCCCATGCGGTGGCGACGGACGACGGACACAAAATATCACAAAAAGTGGCACAACAGCGAAAAAAGACGAACACGGGCCTGCCTATAAAAGGAGTTACGGACGAAGCAAAAATCATTCCAAACGAAAGAGTCGAAAAAAGAGGGCCAATGACCAAACGGAGGAGGAGAAAAGGCAGCCGAACCTCGCACAAAATTCAAAAAAATTTCTATTTTTATTTGTGTTTTTATATGCTGGTGTGTCTAGGTTCATCAATAATTGTGCTTTGCCATCTTCCAAAAACATGAACTGCTTCTTCGTTTTGGTGCCTCTCTCTTGTGCCGTATTCCTTCCCTTTTTTGCCGGTGCCGTGCCACCCGCCGCCCATCAAACGCCACGCGTTGCCGCGCGCCGCCCTTCCGCGCAACGGGCCCCCGTCGCACGCAAAGCGGTGGGTGCCCAACGCCAACCGCCCGCCGGCATGGATAGGCAATGCAAATGCGCGGAGATAAAGCCGTGCAAAGAGCGCTATCAGAAGACGATGGAGCCATGCTTGGACAATTGCCATGTGCGAAATTTTGGCAAATTTGGGGAATAAATTATTTGTTTTTATGCGAATTTCAGTCACACATCACTTCGCTCGGTGGCAACTTCCAACAGGTGAAGGCCTGCTTCACGCCCAAAGAAAGTCTGCTCAATTCGGCGATGCGATGCACCGAGCAACAGCATGACAACGCGTAAATGCCAAAAATAAAAAATCATTCAATTTTAAATTATTTTTCAAATTTTCAATGTTTAGCTGCTCCCGCTCGGCGGCCGTCCAATTTGTGCCAAAACGATACGGGCAAACATTGGAAAATGAGGCGATGGTGGAAATTGACAGAATGATCAGCCGAATGGGACTGGACAAGAACGGATCAATGAAGAAACTGATCAGCGTGAGCAAGAAACTGTTCGGCTGTTTGAAGCAATGCATGGCGAAGAGAGCGGGCAACTGCGAAAAACAGCTGAAGTAGCGAAAAAACTGTAATTTTTTGAATTTTTTTTCAAAAATTCAAAGGTGTGGCCTTATGTTGCCCTCGGACAGTGCGATTGTGCAGAAGACCAAAAGCTGTGCCCTGAACAACGGCTTCAACACCGCAACTGCGCAACAGACGTGCCGTTGTGTGGCCAATGCCGGTGTTAAGTAAGGGAATTTTCGCTTAAAAAGAAATAAATTTTTAAAATTAAAAATTTCAGAGACCTGAAGTCGGTCTGTAACAAAGTCGTCATCTTGTGAAAAAGAGAATATTTTACTTTGAAATTCAAATTTCGGTCAACTTTGATGAATGAAGATGCTCTGTGATTTTGACAAGCAACCATTTTAATTTGTAAAAATGAAAACCTTGCAATTAATTATAATAAATCATTTGCACAACATTAATTTGTAAGTTAAAAAAATTCTTTAGGGAATTCAAAGCAAAAATAACAAATTTTATCATTTTTAAATTCATTAATAATTCAATTTTTACTTTTAATTACATTAAAAATTGTAATTAGGTTAAATACCCGGTACTCTCAGTAAAACGATCAAAAATATGATCGCTAAAATGCATTTATGTCACATTTAGGAAGTCGAAAAAAGCAGTTTATTTTTTATTCAAACAAAGTCAAACTATTCCGGAGGTAAGATATGTCCTTATTTATAAGAAAGGTTCCGATTTTAGCCCCATTGTTCTTATTTTGTTTTTATTTATTAAGCTGAAGCTAAAAAATAAGAAAATGTTTACATTTTTACTATTTTTATTGAAGCTATTTTTTAATATTTTTAAAATTTTTCTCGGAGGCGCCTGTCGACACCGCCGAATTTGATCTATTGGGCTTTTCTTTTGATACTTTCGCATTATATTTATCTTCTTTTTTTTTTGTAGAAAGGGGCGGTAACCGATCATTTATGGCTCTCTAACTGTCTGTGTCTTATTTTCCCACCTTCTCTCGCCGTCTCTTTTTCTTTTAAATCATTTCCTTTTAATTCACTATTAATATTTGTGGTCAATAATCCTATTAAAATAGAAATTTCCTACATATATATTTTTGAAAATTCGACAACTACAGCAGAGCCTTGTAAAACAGTGCTATAATCCTGCTGGAAAACCGGTCCTCGTCCTTTTCTCAAATTCTGCTTTTTCTCCAAAATACCGCTCTCTTGTATGAATTGTCATGAGTTATGGCTCCTGATTTCACAGTAGTCTATTGCTATGTTACTACCGTAGACCACATTAAAAATGTATGTGATAACCACAGATAAACACTGTCAAAATGATAGAATCCATTGACCGATATGTAAGTAGATGCAGTAGTTTATGTATAAACAGAATTCATTTGAATACCAATTTGTGCTATATATTTTTGGTTTTACAACTCCCCTCCCCCTGAAATTTGAAAATAAACATGCTTCTAGCGGTATTTTAGGCACCGATCACGAATATGACATCTGATTCATCATATTTCACATAAAAAGTTAACAGAATCTATTTCAGTGGGACATAGGTGTAAGGCATTTTGGGTATTTTTAAAATGGTCATTGAAAATGCCAAGGGCCGACTGTTCCTATAGGGAAGGGGAAGACCCAAAGAAAGACCCTCGAGGGGAAAGAACACAATAGGATAGCAACAGAAGCTGACCATGACCACTGACGACAAAAATAGGAAAGAATGGGTAATGTACGAGAATAATTGTTACAAAATGAACACACACACAACAGCAGAGTCGTTGCAAAAGAAAAAGCAAATTTACCGAGAAATACTGTAAAGAAAAAGAAATTTTGGAGGAAATGCCGTAATTTTCTTTGAAATCACAAAATTGAGGGGAATTCATTTGCTATTTAAATTGGTGAAATTCACTCAAAATTAGGGAAGACTTTTTTGTCCATTCTTTGCTATTTTGTTACGGGCCCCAGGGATTGTTGTTGTTGTTGTGTTGCATTTTTCGATCCATTTATTCATCGTCACAGTCAATGTCAATTGGATCGTTTGAAGTGCCTTCGGGTCCGTCGCTTTTCGCCGCCGTTTTTCCGCCCTCCAAAGGGCCCTTTCTAATTGTCATGGAAACCCTGCTTAATTCTCTTTGAATATTCTCTTGATATTTTCGCAATTTGTCCTCCAAAATTTCGATGCATTTTTCCAAAAATGCCAATCCGTTGTCCTTTTCTTCCGCCAACTTTGGCTTCTCTTTTGCTGATTTTGCTATATGAATTTTGGAAAAATCCTGACTCGCCAATTTCGTGTGAATTGAGTGCAAAATTTTGTGGAAAAAAATAATTTTGGATGGCAAATTTTTGATATTCATTGTGTTGCTAAGGTATTGCTTCACTTCGGCAACCATTTCATTGGCAGTTTCTTTCATTTTATCGAACACGGAAATGTTGTTCAAAGGTTCTGTGGGAATTCTTTTTAATTTGAGGCCCCCAAAATGCTAATTTACCCATCATTTGCAACTTTTTGTTCACCATTTCCTCAATGCAACTTATGGCACAGAATGAGTCGTCAATTTGTTCAAAAATTTTGGCCCTTCCAATTTTTTCGAATAAATCCGTCACCGTCGTTGGACGTTCGGTCCCAAAAAAATGCCAAGTTTCATGCGGCAAAATGAAAAGAATGCCAAAGTTGGCGAGTTCAACCGTCTCTTCCATTTGGCACAAATTTTGAACCCATTGTGCTGCCTATGAAATTATAAGTTGAGAGCAACCAAAAAAAAGTGTATTTTTGGCATTCCTTAACAATTCAAATATGTTCATGTATTTTTGGCGTTCCTTACCGATTCATAATGTATTTTGGCATTCCTTACCGATTCAAATATGTTATGTTCCGCCCTCTGTGCCAATCCGTGCATAAGTTTGTCCACCAACTTGTCCGACCAGTCCAGCAGAATGCCCCTGCGCTGATTGGTCATAATGTTCCGTTCGTTCGGTTCGCTGTCATTTGTCAACAGAGTCCAGCGCAAAGCGTTGCCCAATTTTCGATAGAGGCGCACATAAGTGAACAACAACAGGGGCCGTTTGGCGTGCATGTCCGGCACTTTTCTATGCCCATTGATCTCGTCCAGCTTCATGTTTGCCTCAAAGATGCCCTTTTCTTCCAAAATTTCGTCCAAAATTTCGTCGATCACCCGCTTCTTCTCCTTTCTCAGATGGACCAATGAATGCCGTAACTATGGTCTCCTCACTTCCATTTTTGGTGTCCCGGTCAATGATTTGTTGGGCCAATTTGTCTCGGTTGTCCGTCAGCATTGGCATGAAAATATCGTCCATAAAGAAGCCAAACTCGACGCTGTTCAGCTCAATCGCTTTGACACTTTCCGATGCCGCCCTCACCACGCATTTGCCAATTTCTGCTTTTGTTTTTGGTTCCCTTTCTCGAACAGTTTTCGAAGGAACGTTAACAGTGGGCGTATTTGCACCTTTGAATAGTAATGGCGGTTGCTCGTTGGCCATTTGTGTGCCTTCCGAATTCCGGCAATGTTTCTTTTTACATTTCCGGGCCCAATTCCCTGACAATTGGACAATGGCCAAACCGACAGAGAAAAATACATAATGGAATTTCAAAAAAGAAATTTTGAGAAAATTTTATTGCCAAAAATGCCCAAAGTGTTTGCTTAAGAATCTATTCGGGGTGCTTCACTTACTGAAGAATTTAATAAATTTTTAAATGTCAGACAGAAAAACGAAGGCAAAAGTCTATTGTATAAATTAGCTTTTAAAATTCAAGCCTTTCCTCTCATACGGAGAGTGGCCGAGCATAGCTGGTAGTGATGCTCGAGAGTCTCGGTCTCGTCTCGATTCGAGAAAATTCTTGGGTTTTTTCCCGTCTCGATTCTCGGTGCTAAGTCTCGATTTCGAGTCTCGAGGTCAATTCTCGGTCTCGACTCTAGGCACATTTTCAGTCTCGAGTCTCGAGCATCACTATTAGTTGGGATGGAGCCCAGTTGTGGCAAAGCCAATTTTCGTTGTTAGTTGGTAGAGTCGAATTGGGTCTCAGTTGCCCGGTGCCAGTAAGCAGAGCGTAGGTGGGCGAGTCAAGTTGACACCCACCGCCAAATTTAGCCCCTTCCCTTTCAAAGCCAACTAACTGTACCTGACAATGAGCTTGAGCTGGCCATTCTGATGTTCCCCATTTTGCCTGCCAACGCGTCCAATTCCTCTTTCCTCTGCCCCCCTTTTCCTCGTCTGCCGTCGGTGTCCGTTGACGAAGCTGTCGATGCCGAATCGATTGTTTTGCCATTGGCTTTGTTCTGCCTTTTGTCTTTCGCCTCCTTTTCTCCCTCGTCAATCAAATTGAGAACAAATTGATCAAGAGGCATTTGATAGCTTTGGGGTATCCAAGGGTGCTCCTGATTCTCCTCCAATTGGTGTGTTTGCGTCTGTCCTTCGGATGGGCCCGCCTCGTCGCCTCCATTGGTCTTTGAATTGCCTCGCAGCACTGCCTTTTTGCCTCGTCCGCCTCTGTTTGGCCCCCCTTTTGCTCCTCTTGAGCTCGATGCTTTGTCTTTGCCCTGCCCTTTGGCTTCACCAGAGATTTCTGCTGCCTTTTTTGTCGCCTGTCTTTTAGGTGTTTTGCGCTCTATGACGTTTCGTTCTTGAAAACTCTTAACGCAATTTTTTATTTTTTTAACAAATTGACAATCATTAAATGGTGTACAGTTATGTCGAATGAGCGTAATACTAATTATTTACCAACAATTCGTTAATTAGTTTAAATGGGTCTACCTAAATACCAATTAATTCAAAGTTTTAAAGTCAAATTGTCAGTCATTAATTAATATTTTCGTTCGCCTTTTCCCACCGCAGTGAGTGTTTTTCTGGTCTGCGATTTAAGCCCACCTTTTGCTTGCTAATTTCCTGCATAGATTTCATTCGTCGCTTCTTCGCCGGCAAATTCGCGTTCTCCACTGCATCCTCCGCCATGTCCCTCTCGTCATCGTCACTTTCCCGTTGCATTTCGTCGTTTCTTCCATCCCCTCCTTCTCCTCTCCCTTCTCCTCCTTTTCTTTCTCCTTCTCCTCTCCCTTCTCCTCCTGTTTCTTCTCCTTCTCCTCCTCTTTCTTCTCCTTCTCCTCCTCTTTCTTCTCCTTCTCTTCCTCTTTCTTCTCCTCCTCTTTCCCCCCTTTCCTCTTTCCCCTCCTCCTCTTCTCCTCCTCCTCTTTCCCCTCCTCCTCTTTCTTCTCCTTCTCCTCCTCCTCTTTCCCCTCCTCCTCTTTCTCCTCCTCCTCTTTCCCCTCCTCCTCTTTCTTCTCCTTCTCCTCCTCTTTCCCCTCCTCCTCTTTCTCCTCCTCCTCTTTCTCCTCCTCCTCCTCTTCCTTCTCCTTCTCTTCCTTCTTCTCTTCCTCCGTTCTGTTCGACCGTCGCCGCTTCGTCCGTACCATTTCATCTTTTTGCATATGCATTTTCATCAGTGCTTGTGCCACTTCGTGTTCGGCTGTGCGTTGTTCCCTCAGTGTCACGTCCGCCAGCATTGCCATTGAGTCAATGCCGTTGCCATCCTCCAAATTGTTCTGTGCCATTTCTTCAACATTTTGTCTCTCATCGGCACACATTCCCTGCAACGGAAAAGGATTGTCTGCGTGATGTTTAAAGAATTCACCCTTCTCATTGCTACCGTAATCCCATCCCATTTATTACGGCTACCACCGCATTTGCCCTCTCTCATTGCTACCGTAATCCCCATTTGTCATCAATGGTATACAGTATTTGCCCTCTTCTTTTTGGTTCACCTCTGCTGCTGGCCTTTGTGTTGTGCAGCTGTTTTGTGCCGATCCAGTTTGCACTTGTAGTGATGGTGCTCGAGAATGCCCTTGGATTTTGTTTCCCGGCGAATGCATTGCCGAAAAAAATAATGGGAGGGCCCAAAAGACAAGGAATCGTATGAACAGCATCTGCTGTTTTTGTGAATATTCCAAAAAAAAAGGTAACTGAAAATACCCAAATTTCTTTTATAAATAATATTTTAACATTTAAGTATATAAAATTTATAAAAGAATCCTTTAATAAAATAAAAATGTTAATGACGACAATTGGCATTGCTTTTCCCATAAAAATATTGACTATAAAATTGATTTTTAAGCATCAGAAAAATATGTAATAATTGATTTTAAAAAGAGCGAAAAATGTAAAATAAAGTAATAAAAATAGAATTAATGAAAAAGATAAAACTACGAAATCAGCAGAGTATTTTATTTATCGGTTTATTTGAAGTAATATTGTGAGAAAAAGCGGTTTAAAATATGCAAATTGACTTCAACTATTGGGAATCTTTTTTTTCTTCCTTTCGTCTGAAAAAATCGAATTTCCATTCGTTGCCAAAGCCATCCGCCGCATTGATCACAAAATCAAATATTTAATAATTGGGTAAGGCATTTTTAATTCATAATAAATTATTGATTTTTTTAAAATAAATAACATAATCTCCAAAATAAATTCTCGACAAAAAAATCGCGCAAAAATTGATTAATTAGGGAATGTCTTTTAAAAAAGTTTTCCAAACTTAAGAAAATTTCCCAGCGCGTCTAACGGCCGTCTGGCCCTACCGTTCCTAAAATAATAAAAGTCCCTCTCCCATTTTGCTCAATATGCAATTTGATGCCCAATTGATAAAGGTGTAAAAGGAAACTTCTAATTTTTAAGCCCAATTCTTATTTTTGAATTGAATATTATTTCAATTCTCAGAAGGCATCCTTGATTTAAAAAAGAATATATATATATATATATATTTGAAAACAAATTTTACGCACCAAAAAAATTAATAAAAATATCTATGTTTATTATAAATGCTTTACAGTTTAAACAATTAATGAACATATTATTGTACGGTATTAACTCAAACGGATTAACATTGATGAGGTAGCGGGGCAATAAATGTGATGTGAGGTAAAAACGTGGTAAAATGAAATTGGGCGCAATTACTACGGTTTGAGATTAATTAGGGGTCACAAAAAATTGATTTTCCGTTTTTTGGTATTCCGTAAAACTCCTTTCCGCCGTACTTTGCCCCTGCGGGTGTTTATTTTGCCAAATTTAAAATCGAAAGTCGTCTTCTTCAGCTGCCGGCTGATCACTTGAACAAACTTCTCGCAAAATGCTCGTTGGTTCGTCATTTTTCTCCTCTTTTTTGCATTCGTCGCGTCGCTTCACGCAACGAACAAATTCCTTTAAAAATCACTAAAATAATTTTGAATATTCTTCCGACATTTTACCCGAAATCGGAATTCGCCCCTTTCGTCGCAATGTTCGGCCTTCAGCATGCCAATTAGGTCCGTCCATCTCAGTCCCGGGTTCATCATTCCGTTTGTGCATATGCTGCTGCACGCCGACTGTGCAGGCATTTGCGCATCAATATTGAGGAACAGTTGACAACAGTCAATGCCTCAAATGGGAGGTGAAGGGGAAAAGGCATTTTTTGTTAATGATCGTAAGGGGAGGGGGGTGGAAATTTATTTATTCGTCGTAATTACCGTAAAAGGGGAAGGGGAAGCAAGCTAAAATCATAGACAAAAATATTTTTGGGCCCACTTTTTTGGCATAAAAAACTTTTTTTGTTATTAAAATTTATCAGTTAAAAGGTTGGCTTAGTGTGTCAATTGATCATGCTTCAAACAATTCAAAATTGTATTTGCCCATAAACTTACGACAAATGTCGGTCGATTGGTCACCCAAATATTCACGCTGTGCACATTTTATGGTGGTGTAAAATTCAATCTAAAATTTTTATTGGAATTAATTAATTATTTTTATTTGTCCAATTCGGACTTTGCCCAAATTTAGCATTTTATTTTAATCGTTCTGCTGATATGTATTGTACATAATCTTTCTCACTTCTTTCATTTGCATTCCTTCGCGCGAGTCGAAAAGGCCATCGGCACAGAAATACGAATTCTTTGGGCAACATTCGGCGATGGCTGGAAAAATAAATGGCATTTCCATTTAATCGATAGTTAATCGTTATAAGAGATCGCGGGCGGGCAATTTTGGTACTGAGTTAGATAGTTCCTTATTTTCCCAAAAAAAAAATCAAGAAAAAAACCGGAAAAGTTCTCAAAAAAAGCAGACTTGTACCCTTTTTCGGCTATACATTTATTTTGAACAAAACACCGGGGGCAACAGATCCCATAAATTAATTGCACCACTATTCCTTTTGAGCGCCAACGGGTCGGATAATTGTCCCAATTGTAATCCTCTCACTTTTGTTGATTTTGCCATGCTCCTTCACGTCATACTTTGATTGCCAAAAGTATTCTTTGTATGCGTTTTGGTAATGGTGGTTACGATGCACTTTGGCACCAATGGATACAGCAGCAACCCACAGCCAAAGAAGGGCCAAAAAGAGAGGAGCCACAAAAATGGGGACGGAACTGCGGTTATTACTGTACTTGGGCATATTGTACCGAGTGGTCAATTCAAATGCAATTGTTTGGCAATATTTTTTGTTGAATTGTATTTGGCCTTGAAAGTGTCCACTATTTATACGCGTGGAGTCACCCCAACTTTTGCCCCTTTTTCCCCACCTTTTTCACTCACTGATCTTTTGGTACCATTCATTCTCTGTTTCCCCTCACTTTGTTCTATTCATTATTCATTTTCTCACCTTTTTTCTCTCCCATGATTCACTTTCGCGTATAATTTTTGTGCCTAATTTAGAAATTTGCCTGTGCCATTTTCCCCCTTTTGCCTTTCCATGAATTCATTATTCGGTAAGGAAAGATCACAACACAAACATTTCCGCCTCTTTTCCCATGCTTTCTTCACGTAAACATTCCATTTTTGTTCTTTTTCCTTAATTAACCCCCCTCCACCCCGGGCACACGCCTTGGCATAATTGTGTGACTTGTTGTACAATATTTGGGCTCTTGTTTTTGTCCCTTTGTCCATTGCCCATGGCACCGTTTGGCACGCCGATCTTTCTCATTGGCACTTCACGTGCTCACCCCCTTTTGGCACATTTCCAATCATTCATTGCCCAGGTGCCATGCCGCACCAGTCTCCTTCCGTCAGCGGATGTTGACCAGCGCCAGCTTGTCGCCTTTGTCATTGTTTTGTGTACTTTGCCCCATTCCCCGCTGTCAACCATTAGTAACGCTAATATGATTTATAAGAGATAATTACCATAATTAATGCCATTTAGCATAAATTATTAAACCAAATACACATTAAACTGATTTGTGTTTGAAATATGTGGAGTATATTTTGCTTTTATTTTGCCTTTTTTAATTTTGACTGGCCTAAAGAAAATAAAATATATTGCGTCAAAAAGCTACTTTTTATGTAAAATGTTTTACGATTTGCTGTGTTCTATGGTTCGGTGGTTGTGCTTCGTGTTTCAAGTTTTTTTTCTTGAGTTCAATTCCATAACAAAACGAATTAATTTTTAATTTTTTCCCAATAAAACCATTTCCTTTCATTAAATGAAGCACCTAATATTACCCATAACCTTATGCTTTCATTCACACCGACAGAGTTGACAAGTCATTAACTTAACATCATTGAAATAGGCCCAAAAAGTCTCTATGGAACCAAAATAGGCATACCAATTGAATCAAATAAGGAGCTGTAATATTATTTTGAAATAATGAGCCAAAGTTTTGATTAAAACATTTTGACAATTGGTAAGTTTTTCTTCATCAAAAATGGCCAAAAAAATATTGTAGTTAAAACTTTTAATTTGACAAATGCCAAAAAATTAATGTGATTATTGTTTAGATGTTTAAAAAATCGCCTTACTTGTCTTAGAAGTGCCCCATTGAGAATAAGCGCAAAAAACGTGGGACCATAAAAATCCGAATTTGGCGAAAGAAAAAAATAATTTTTTAATGAATATAAAATTGTCTAATTAAAAAAACCAATTCTATTACTTTGAAAATATTTTACTCTTGTGAGATATATTGATGGCGAAACAAAGAAAATGTGAAAAGTTACCTTTATATAAGATTTATTATATACATTTTTAAAAATTATTAGTTAATAAAAATGTAGATATAAAAAAGGCTATAATATATAGTCTTATATAAATATATAGATAAAATATTATAATTTTATAAATATGAAATAGAAAAAGCAACATTTTCATGGAAAAAAAATTAAAATTTTTACACATTTCAAGTCGCAAAAAGCGACTTAAACTACAAAAACCGAACATTTTTTAAAAATTAGCCTAAAATGTAATTGCATAAATTAAGCAGGGAAAAAGCGACCGAATCACCCTTTTGGTGCTTGGCCAAAGACGAATGCGAATACTTCTCCTAAGGGATGATACTTCACAAAAGAGAGAGAGAGAGAAAGAGCAAATTTTTCAAAGTCTAAAGTTTATTTAAAAAATCTTCCATTTTCTTGTCCTCGTCTTTCTTCTTACGAATGAATTTCAAAAAATTAAACAAAATTACGATCTTACTTGCCCCGGAATATACGATTTGCTCAATTCCAGTCCCAAATTGCTCAAAATGATTATTGGTAATGAAAATGATACTTTTGCCATATTTTATTTTTATTTTTATCCAAAATCCGGATCAGGATTTTGGGAAACTGGATTCCCGAAAAATTGTCAAAAAATAATCCGGGAAATCCCGCCGGAAATCCGTTTGCGGATCCGAAATCAAATTTGCCTAAAAAAATGAATCTTTTATATTTAATTTGGGTTGCCTATATCAATTTTCGTCATAACATGGGTTGGCCTTCATTCGGAAGGTGATAGTAGGACTTTTCGTAAATTTCACCAGAATGGGCGTTTTGCAATCCGTCAATTTTAAGTTTGAAGTCAAAAATAGCAAATGGATTAATTCGTTAAAATAATTTCCCAGTTCTTGGTTTTCGACTCGGAAAATTTCCCGGATTTTTGGTGTCCCGGTCTCTTTTTCCGGGGTCATTCAAAAGAAAAATGTAATAAATGAAAAGGAACGAGTTAAAGAGGACAAACAAATGTAAGACGAATGAAAAGTTGATTTTTGGCTGAACCGACAAACAGCGGGTGCGCCATGAAAACGGGTGAAATAATACAATGGAATCATGTCATAAAAAATTCAACATTGCTAATAAGCGATTGGACTCAGATGACTTTTCAAAACGATCCTTAATAACGTATCCATCCAATAAGTGAAAGCTTAGGAATTTTAATGGGCCGAAAACTTCTCTAATATGAAACAAACCCCGAAAAAAGCGATGGAAAAGGCAATTAATAAAAACCAAAAATTGAGTTTAAAGTGATTTTTCAATCCATCACATAAGCAGAAAACAAATCCGAAGGGGAGAAATTCAAAAATTTATAAATGGAAAAATAATGAAAAACACAATAATAAATAAACCGAATTATCCACCCCCCGCCTCCCCCCCGGCCAAAAAAAGGCAATTCCATGGGCCATTATTGCCGAAAAATTCAGTGGCCAATTGAGCGGTGTTCCATCGATTTTTCCCTATCGTCGGCCCCTTTGGCTTTGCCACTGTCATTTGATGTTCCCCTACGGCATTCCAATTGACCTTTTTGCATCTTTGTCAAATCCCCCACTTCCTTTAGGACGCCCCTCTGGAACGATTCAAATTCATCGCTTAGCACAGTAAGACATTTTGCCAGAAATTCCATTCCATTGGCCCTTTCGGCCAAATATTTTGGCAATGAAATACGCAAAAATGCAACATTATTCAATTTTTGGTGAATTTGGTTCAAAATTCCAGGAACAAAACAATTTTGGATGGAATATTTTTGAAGTTCATTGTCGTGGTAAGGCACTGCTCCACTTCGGCAATCATTCCATTGGCAATTTCTTTCATTTTCCCCCACATGGCATTGTTGCCCAAATGGTCTGAGATTTAAATTTTAGCAATGTTTTTATTATTACTAAAATAATTGGGTAAATAAATATTATTGCTTTTTAATTGCATTAAAAGATTTACCCATCATTTGCAACTTTTTGTTCACCATTTCCTCAATGCAACTTATGGCACAGAATGAGTCGTCAATTTGTTCAAAAATTTTGGCCCTTCCAATTTTTTCGAATAAATCCGTCACCGTCGTTAAACGTTCGGCCCCAAAAAAGTGCCAAGTTTTATGCGGCAAAATCAAAAGAATGCCAAAGTTGGCGAGTTCAATCGCCTCTTCCATTTGGCATAAAATTTTAAACCATTTTGTCGTCTTGATGAATGTAAATTATTATTATTTTTATTACCCTTATAAATATTTTTTTGTAAAAAGAAACAGAAAATTGCCCCTAAGAAGCCCACTTTTGAGAGGGTCGCAAATGGAATACAGTAAGACCGGTGGACTAATTGCTAATTACGGTATTTTACGCCGTTTACTTCGGGGCAATTGTTTTGTCGGATTGTTTCGATGGTTTTTTCTGTAAGTCCTCCGTTTAATTTTTCAAACCATTCCAAATATTGCCGAATGTTTTTGTTCGTTTGGTCTTTGGTCGTTTTTGCGGGGTCGCCGATGCTCCCCCATTTCAATGTGTTGCTCAATTTGCGATAGAGACGGGCATAAAAGAGCAGAAACTGCATTTCTTCCTGTGCATTGTTCGCATTTTGGTCCTTTTTCTGTGCCAAATCCTCGCCCATTTTGGCACCGAATTCGGCACTTTCCGCCAAAATTTCGTCCAAAATTTGCTTAAACAAACCAAAATTTATTTTCCCTCTGAGCAAATTTAAAATTTTTGCTGCTGTAAATTTTCTTTTCCTTTCAGTGATCGCCTTCACGAGTTTCCCGACATTGACTTGGAATGTCACCGTGAAAATTTCGTTAGAAATGAAGCCATATTCGAGAGCGGACAGATCAATCGCACGAATGCTTTCCGAGCAAACGGTGCCAACAATTTCTTCAAGCAGCTTCCCATCGAAGTACATCCCCAAAGGGAGTGATGAGCTTGTTGATGCTGTGCTGGTGTTTTGCAATACATTGGCATTTTGTGCATTGTTTAAATTTGGCATCCCAACATTGTCATTTTTCGTTCTGTTGGCATTCGGTTGTTCATTTGAACTTGGTTCCTTCTTTCTGTTTTCTGCTGCTTTAGACTTTGACATCGAAAAAATCGCATTACCAACTTCCGGCATTGGAGCGTTTGACTTATCTCCCCCATTTGAATCTGTTAGTGTTTGAATAATGACGTTGGCATTTTGTTCTTTCTTCATTTTTCGTTTATAATTTTCTCCATATTTCAAATTCAAAGACAAATCTTGTTTTCGGTTTGATTTTGGCTCTATTATCGCATTGGCATTCTGTTCTCTTTTTGAATTTGTGTTTGTCTCCATTCTGTCAGATTGCCCACTTTTTATCGCCTCTGAATCATTTATCGAAATTGGCTTCCCATTATTTTCTATCAACTCAAATTGTTTATTATTTTGTTCGTTCAAACTTGTAGGGCCTTCCTTTTTCCTGTTGCTTTTTGGCGGTTGCATTTCCAATTCTTTTTGTTGGACTTGCGAAACAAATTCTCCGTCAGACAAATCCAAAAAATCGTCCCCAAAATTAAATGGCACCATTGCCATGTCACCATTTTCATTCCCGGCCGTTCGTTCTTTCTCTTCTGTACGCTCTGCCATTTCTTCGGCCTCATCGTCATCCAATTCGATCACTATTCTTTTTTGTTTTTGATCATTTTTGGATGGGTATTGATCCGCCATTTCTTCGGCCTCATCGTCATCCAAATCAATCACTGTTTTATGCCTTTGATCACTTTTTGTTGGCGACTGGTCCGTCATTTCTTCGTCATCATCCAACACAATTACGCTCTGCTGCTGTATGGGACTTTTGTTCTTGCCGCCGGTCATCGCTTCCGTATTCCTTGGCCTTTCTTGCATTTGCTCGTTCCTCTGATTGGGTCCCCAATTTTGAGCAGCAGATGTCATTGGAATTGGCTGGTCATGATCATATTATCACTATCATTATCATTGATTTGTCTGCCAATTTTGAGTGAATTTTGTTGCTTTTCTTTTGGTATGGTGTCACTTTTTGTGTGTTTTGATTGTTCGGCAACAATTTGAGAGCCATAGTCATTCACTTCTTCAGAAGCTTGTTCTTTTTCCTTCTCCAAATTCAGCTTTTGTGAATTAATTTGACTTTTTGGAAATGTCGAAACATTCAGCGACTTGAATTTTTTTATCTAAATTTTTTTTTCTAAAAAATATTTTCCCATTTTTTGAAAATTTTTCCAAATCTTTAAAATTATTTCACTTGTCTTCAGTGCTAAGAAAATTCTGCTTTTAATGATTTTGACTAAAAAATTGCTCCAAAAAATGCCAAATTCTCTTGCTTTTTTTTTGCTATTTTTCGTGACTTTCTGGCGATTTTTATGATTTTTTTGTGACTTTTTGGCGACTTTTTAGTCGACTTTTTCGGATTTTTTAATGACTTAAATTCCGTGCCCTCGCTATTACCGTATTCCCTTTCACCCATTCGCTGTTTGCTTTAATGTTTTTCTGTTCGGCACTTCCATCTTTTGGCATATACTGCGATGCTTCTAAGGCTATCACTATTGACTCTAACAAATTGCCTTTATTTTCGTCCCTTTGCTTTTGCAAATCCTTCGCCGTTGCGCTGATTTTTTCCACGTCTTTGGGCCGCGGAGGATTGTTCTCCCCTGTCCCTTTGGTCTCTCCTTGAGCGCCACCTTCTGCCGAATTGATCTCCGTTTCGGCGCCATCCACCGAATTGATTTTTGCCTCCGCGTCACCTTCGGTGGGAATTGTCTCCGTTTCCGCACCGCCTTCCGCCGGTTTGGTATTTGTTTCTGCTCCATCTTCCGCCAGGTTGGTCTCTTGCCTCTATGCCGTCAGGCAGCGGCTCTAATGCGCTGCACGCTTCCGCAAGAATGAGCATACTGCTGTGCCGCTGTGACTCATTCTGCGCGTCGCTTTCCGCGTGTCCGCGGCTGTTCGACCGCGCTTCCGTTGGCGTCGTACGTATGCTGCTCACTTTTCCGCTTGTCGTGATGAGTCTTTCCGCAATTCCATCCAAACTTTGTTTCGTCAGATTAAGCTTCGATCGCGTCCCGTACAGTGTTCGATGGTCTTTTTGTCGTTCTTCGGAATACGCTTGCAGTCGCGAAGACTTTCGTTTTCCTGGAGCGCCCTTTCCCTCCTTTTGGTTGGACGGGTTCATGGCCAAAAGAATGAGCGGAAGGCAAGCCAAAATGAGCAGCCGAAGAAACATTACGCAAATTTATTTGGGCTAAAATGAATATAAAAAAGGGAAAAGACAATTAAAATTTGTTGTAATAAAATCCATATTAAAATTGGCCATTTCTTATTATTTCTACGTGAGCTATGTATAATGTTGGCAAAATATTGACCAAATTATTATATTTTAAAAAATATAATCAATAAATATGCACGTTATTATTATTTTTTTCATTTATTAAATACCAAAAATTTATGGATAATTTATTTTAGCAGAAAAATAAGTTAGAACCTTAAAACCGCTTACTCATGTAAATGATCATAAATACAAAGGTTTTGGAAAAATATTTGTGATCAGACAATTCCAGCAAAAAGCTTAAGACTTTCGAATTGGAATTGGGCGGGAAATTTAAGAAAAGAAAGACATAAAACAATGAAGATTTTATAATCATTTCTCTAAGCTGATTTTGAATTCATTAAGTTACATCAAATGAATTGCGAATTTCTTCGACGGTTGCCATTCTCTTTGGCTGTGCCAAAATTGGCCATTGAAAACATTTGCACAGTTCTGCTGCTGTTCTCCTAAATCGGCAATTCTGCCAATGAGCTTATTACGAAATGCAAAGTGATATTAATTCTGCTCATTTGCGAATTTCTTTTTATTTGTGCTAAGTTAAATAATTCGGCAGAAGATATATCAAAATATTTGCACTTGTTTGTCTATTCCTTTTAATGAATGCACTTGAAATTTGAAAATAATCTTTCGTTTGATTAATCGCCCGCTAAATACGTGGCTAAGATTTCCTCAGTATCAGTGAATGATTTTGTCATGTCTTAAATTTGGTAGAAATATTATTTCATAACTAATTCTTTAACTATAAAATTCATTTTTTACTAATGAAAAAATTAATCATCAAAAATAATTTACTGTCAAATTTAAATTGTCTTATTAGCCTTTCTCCTGTAAATCATTTGGACGGTCCATTGGTCAATTTGTCTGCCGAATACCCTCTCAAATTCACCGCATTCTTCGAGCCGCAATAGCAAAAGGTAAAAGTGTCGCCAATTTCCACTCTCTTCCATTTCCCATACACTAAAAATGGGTTTGTCGATAAACAGTGAATGCACCGTATTACAGAAAAATAGCAATATACCGTATTCGAAGCGAAAGTTGCCCAACACTTTTCACCCAATCGCCGGCACAGTATTTGTCGTTTCGGATCCGCTCGAGTACTTCCCATTCAAACCCATCCAAATCCAATAAGAGAAGGATGCCCCGGGGGGACTCATTTGGGAGAAAGGCACCCAAAAAAGTGTCAAAATGTTCGGAAGACAAAGTTAAATTAAAGTTTTCTTCTTCATATTCTAAAAGGATGACAAAAAATAAATGAGCGGCAATGACATTTTTTCGGCATTTTACCAGTGCAATTTTTATAACATTTTGTCACAATGACACGCAAACTAAAAATAAAAAACATTACACCATTTAAATTTAATTAATGCCCCCACCTCATGTTGTTGTCGTCATATTTTGCCGACGGCGCATATAAAATGGCACCTTCGGCAACTTCAGCGAATCTACTAAGTTCTGCCAAGGGTTTCCTTTGATCCAATTCCATCCAAAAGGCCCTATAGCGAACAAAGAGAATTTTACGAAAATTTGAGCCGTCAGAGGGGGCACAAAAAATTGGAAAATTCGTCGAAGTAAAATTGTCGGCCATTGATGGAAGGGAACAGTTTTGGAGGGTGCCATTTAGCAACAAATGCAAAAAGCGCAACTTTTCCTCAGATGGTGACCCTTGGAAAACAGTAGTTTAAATCTGAATTTGCCTCTCACCCGTGCCGAAACAGGGAATGTCCTTCACTTGGCCAAAGTGGTCAAATTTGGCAAAACTTATTCTCCATTCGCAATGATTCATCTCAAATGGCTGCAGCATTTTGCCACATTTTCCGATGGAATGGACACCTTAATTTGAAATTGAAAAGGTAATTAATTGGAAAAAGAAA
Organism: Heterodera filipjevi; assembly: GCA_039877585.1. Lineage (NCBI taxonomy): Eukaryota > Metazoa > Nematoda > Chromadorea > Rhabditida > Heteroderidae > Heterodera > Heterodera filipjevi. The sequence goes on along the minus strand of JBDPZO010000001.1, from coordinate 10,456,477 downwards.
ATTGAATGAATTGTTCACCAAGGAGTGCAAAATGCCAATGGAAGAACAATTTGTGGATGAAACGGTACCACAAAAACAAAATGGCACTGTTTTCTTTGTCATCATTCATTCGTTCCGCAAATGCCGTGGGTTTTAGCAAAAGGAACAAATGCCGAAATTCAATTCGCTATTTCAAATAGGGTTAGATTAAAAATAGACGTTATTAAAAGGTGTAAATATAAATTGGCAAATTCAAATTATAGTCCCTCCCCTTTAATTATCCCTATTCATCATTTATTGTGTTACCTCAATTAGCCATTCAATTTGCTCAAATAAATATTCCATTTTTGTCTCAGTTTGTTTGCTCACATTTGTTGAATAAATTTCCAATTTTATTAAATCCATTTGCACTGTTTTTGGCCTCTTTTGACTCCCTGTTGCATTTTTATTTTCTTTGCTGGACAATTCTGTATAATTTAAAAGTAGTATTTAGCCATGGAGTTTACGATAGCGGTATAAGTATTTCGATATACCGTACTGAAAGTATAACGCAAAATGTTTCAGTACAGTATACCGATCGGCATTTTGGTATAATACCGATACCGAAAATATAACAAAGCCTCCAAAATATTTCGGTCGGTATTCCGAACGGTATATACCGAAAAATTCCGCGCGCGGTATACCGAAAAATTTCGCGGTATGCCGATACTGTGCCGAACACTATTTAGAAGTAATAAAAACCGCCACTTTGGGCGTTTCATAAAATGTGCCATTTTACTACCAAACACTTATTTTTCCGTAGATCCGAATCAGGCCTTAAATCTGACCTAACTTTGCTAGCTGAGCTTCAAGGTTGTTTTGATTTAGTGCTTTTATATGGCCGTACAAGAATTTGTAATGTGGTGGGTCTTGAAAAGTGCCATTTTCAGAGACCATTTTCAACTGGGCCCTTCGAAAAAGTTTTCTTCTTTTATTTTTATAATTCTAACTTTGCTCTATTCATTGCATATTTGTTTTTCTCTCTGTATCTCAATTAATGGCCATATAATCACCTGTCAAAAATACCTACCCCAAAAATGACAGCTTTTAATTTTCCATCTCTAACTCCCTGAATTCTATGCCCGTGGGGTTGGTCTTTTGCCCACAAAATGGCAATTCATTATCGATAATAATGGCGGCTATTTTGAATCATGATTTTTTCTATTGTATTATATAAAAAAATCTAGGAAAAAAATTTTGTGCGGAAACTTAGATTACGCCCAAAATAATTAAGGGGGGTCTTAAATTTTAGGAAATACGGTATATTATATTATTTTATTGTTTATAAAAATCCGTGACCGGTTTTTATAAAATGCCCATTTGGCGGTTTTTATGAAACGCATATGACTAAAGCCACAAAATTTTTTATTTTGATAACCCTAAATTTCCTTTATTAGCCTGTAAATTTCAGAAAATTGCTTTTAATTCAAAAAAGTTATGGGTAAAAAAACTGATTAAAAACATTATAACTAACTTTTTTGAAATTAAAAGAAATTTTCTGAAATTTTACAGGCTAATAGAGAAAATTTAGGCTCTTAAATGATATTAAGTATAGAAAATTTGGTAGCTTTAGAGGAAAGATATGAGTAATTTTTTGATAAAATTTTAATTAAAGTTTTAACCTCCGATTTGCTTCAAAATTTTCTGCTGTTGTTCTGCTGTTGTTGTTTTCTTTTGCTGATTGAGAGTATTTCCACTGATTAACAAATTTTCCTCTCCCCCTTTTTTCTTTTCATATCTGACAAATAAAATAATTAATTTTATTAATATTTTTTTTTGGTATTTTTTATACTTATTAATTTTCCTTATGCCCCCCCTCTTTATATATTTTTTTGGTTTCTCATTTTTCTCTCACAAATCTTCGCAGAAAAAAAAAGTGCCAGCGTCGCCTTTTGCCGAAATTATTGGCGCCTTTCTGCGCTTTTGGCATTCGAATGGCGAAGGCTTTGCGAAAAGTTCGTTCAGTCGAATTGCCTCCAAACGAACGGAGCGCAACGGAAAGAAAAGAAATTTAGGAACGCAAAATGAAGGAGAAGAAGAAGGAGAATTAGTGCCATTAATGGGGCTAATTTAAAAATAAAATAAATAAATAATTAAAATAAAAAATATTAAAAGGTATTTGGTTGTACCGTTGTTTTTGCGCAAAATATGCATTCCATTGTTTGATTTGCTCATGGAAAATGGGCAGTCTAAGCATCAGCCAAAGGAACAGAAAAGCATTGACAAAACGTAACAAAAGAATTGCATTTAAACGGAGACGCATTTCGAAAATAAATAAATTGAAAAATTAAATTAAGGAAACATTTGATGAAACAAACAAACAAACAAAAAAAAAACCACGTAAATGCCCAAGAGAAATTTAAAAAATATATTCAAATTTGCAGTGCTTAGGGCAAATCGAACCAAATTCATGCTCTTTTTGAGAGAGCAACAAATTCAGCAGCTGGACGGACTACTCAAATGGCCTTGGGCGAACGAATCGATGGTCAAAATGCGCAAATGCGGGGGAGGGGGTGGGGGAAGACGTCAAATGGAAGGACAATGCGCAAAGTAGGGTCACCGACCCCATAATCCTAATCCCGATCTTTTTTTGGCACTTTTCCCTCTACCTGCTCATGCCAACCAAAGAAATGCATTCCCATTTTTGGTGATTTTCACTAAATGTAAAATGAAAAAATCTAAAAAAAACTATTCAACTAAATATATTCATAAATTATGTAAATATTTTATAAATGTTTTTTTTTTGTCTGTCTGTCCTTTTCTTTAATTCTTTTCTTAATGTGCTGATAAATTAAGCAAATGTAAACAATTCAAAACAAAAAGGTCCCAATGGTAAATCGATTAAAAGGGTTTTCCAAATGGAAAATTGTCAAATAAATAAAATTCTTTTCAAATGATTTAATATTTTTCCCTATTCCATTTCCTTTTTTGCCCATTTTCTTCTCTCTCTCTCATCACTTTTTCTTTTGATTGTTCAACCGCCTTCCATCAAATTTCGGCACATTTTGTCCACTTTCCACAACTCTTTCCTCACTTGTTGGTTGAATGATTCGATTTTGGCATTCAAAATTGCCAAGCATTTGTCCATTATGGCCACCCCATTTGATCTTTCCATGGCCAATTGTTTTACTGTAATTTGCTCAAATTCGGCACTGTTTAATTCGTCGCGCATCTTTCGCATTAGGCCCACCATTACCATTGCTTTGGTTGGCACCTTTTTCACATGTGCCATGGAATCAGTGCATTGCTTCACTTGGTCAGCCAAAAGGTCAACAATTCCTTTCAATTTTTCATAAACAGTGGTGCTCTGGCATAATTCCTCTGTTTTAGTGAATATTTTTAAAATTTAAACTAAAAAAAGCTTTAAATCTTCTAAACCACAAAAAGAAAAAAAATTTTTTTTTTTAATAAAAAGCTTAAAATCTAAAAATAAATTAAATTAAAAATTCTAGGTTCTAAAAAAGGACTTTTGTCATAGTATTTTGGTGCAAAATTTTGGATAATTTTCAAAACATTGAGTTGAGTTAGAAAAAATTCAGATGGCGATTTAATGCAAGTTTTTAGCAACAAAAATCCCAGCCCTAGTAGTAGTGATGCTCGAGGGTCTCGGTCTAGACTCGAGAAAAGTCACGGGTTTTTTCTGGTCTCGGTCTCGGCCCCGAGTTTCAGAGCCAAGTCTCGGTTTCAGGAAATTTTTCGGTCTCGAGCATCACTACCTAGTAAACACATACATAAATTTTATTTAAATAAAAAAGTAAATTCAAATTAAAGGATTTTTCTGAGATGGCCAAAAAGGCAGTGTATTTTCATCGGTCTCAATTGCATATTTAATTAATTCTCTCACTAACTATTACTCAATTTTATCCATTCTGGGTGATCCACCACTTCCATCAAATGATTGTTATCGATCGAAAGTTCAACTGATTGTTCGTCAATTTTATCAATGAATTCATTTTGCGTGGTTGGCCAACTTCCGATTGTTTGAATTGCATGCGATGAGAAAAGCAGCCAAATGCCGAAATTAGCCATTTCAATGGCATCCTCAAACCGATTCAGCACCTCAGCCCATTGGAATGCCAAAAAAGAGAAAAGAATGCCAACTCATTGTATTTATCATATGAAATTCAATAACATTAAATCATTGGTTATTCATTTTTATCATTAAAAGGAATATTCTAATCAGTTAAAGAGAATGTTCGTGTTACGCGCCCGGTGGGACTCGAAACCACGCCCTTCCTTTCCGTGGAATGCTCTAACCAAGTGAGCTACGGGCACCATAAGTATGTAAATTTTTAGTACATTTTCGCATATTTACATATACCCATTTTCTTAAATAAAAACAGCAACCCTTTTGAATGTAATAATTGGACTAATTTGGAACCGTTTTATGATTTGTCGCTGTGCATGATGAGGCGAACTCCTTCCAAACAATTGGGTTCAGCAAACTCAGGAAGGCCAAAAAGTCCTCTTGGAATTTCAAGCTCATTTCTATTGTTGTCCACTTTAAAAGTGTGCTCAGTTTGCGATACAGTCGAACAAAAAAGAACAGAAAACTCAATTCTTTCTGTTTTTGGTCATTAGGCCCAATTTTGGCACGAAATTGGTCACTTTTGTCCACAATTTCCGCCAATATTTCGTCCATTTGTCCATTGGACGACTCTTTAATTTGGCCTATCAAATTCTCCAATTGAAATGCTCCGTTCGTTTTGCTTTCATTCAAGACTTTGACGATATTGTTTATGTCAAAATGCAACGCGTAGGTAAATGGGGCGCTAGTTGCAAATCAATCCATTTTGAATTTTTTTTCACTTTTTTTTTGACATTTTTTTTTTTTGTTTATTTACACATAATGATAATATATTATACTTTTTTTACCAGATGGTACGTATTAATGGGCGCTAGTTTAAAAGCGTTCCATTTTGAAAAAAATATCAAAGGGGGGACCCTTTTCATTTTTTTTTTACCAATTTTTTTTTGTCGATTTTTGGTACTAAAAGGTGTTCAAAATGTTTTTGATATTGCTGATCATAAGAGTGACATTTATTTGGGCCAATTTAAAAAAAAAAAAATTTCAAGAAAAGTACAATAGGGTCCCCCCTATTGTTTTTAAAAAACTATAACAAATTTATTTTATTTTTTTAAGTCCTAAATATTTCAAAAAAAAATTTTGAGGTCGCTTATCACGAATATTATATTTATAATGGCCAATTTTGAAAAAACAAAAAATTTTGTCAAAAAACAATAGGGTCCCCCCTATGGTTTCAAAATGGATTGATTTGCAACTAGCGCCGTAAATGGCATGGTGTTCTCGAGCATTAAACGAAAACCGCTTCGGAAGTTGGGCGTTTCAAGTGCACGAATGCTTGTCTCAACTGTTCGGACAACAAAGTCATCAATTTTCGCTTTTTCTAGCCCCTGACTTGATGATGGCATGACAATGTTAATTATTCGCTGCTGCTGTTGTGCTTGCCATTCTCCACCTGTTTTTGTCGGTGGCATTCGGCCGGCGGACGACGACGACATGGGGGAAGACAAAGTGCTGCTCGAAAACGGTGAATTTTGTAGCTGATTCGGCACCAGATATTCTTGCCGTTGCATTAGCAAAATTTGCCCAATGGTTGGACTTGTCAAAATGTGGCCAACATTTTGCGGTTGCGGTGGCGATGGCGGCGCCTAGACGAAAAGAATTATTTTGTTTGATTAAGGCTTTACCACCCAAATAGAAACAAAGTAAGGCTAAATCAGTTTGAGATTCTTACATAATTCAGAATGTCAGAAAATTCGACACAGGAACCAGTTCTTAGCTAATAATTATTTACGCATGTGCTAATTTATTTAAAAAATTCAAATGCTGTATCGGCTTTGAATTTTTTTCTTGTGCTGAGTGTTCAAGCGATTTCGGGAGATACCCACTGACACCTGACCAAAACTCCACTGATACGACGGATACCCGACCAAGTCAATATTTTAATGTAGACATTATCTTAAGCGCTTACTGTCATTTTCTGTCTATTGACAAATTGAACCATTGCTAATTTTCTGATGGGGATCGTTGGAGAGAGACCCATTCGCACATTGACCAATTCATTCGCACTCGGAACGCCGAAACGCGAGCCCATTAGCGGGTAATTTGCTTAATGATAAAAAAAAATATTAATAAGACAAAAAAAGATGAATAGTAAAAATGGCATGAAAACTCAGCTAATTTATCAACATTATTTTGTCTTTGTTTATGTGTTAAATCTGTTGTAAAATCAAATTCGTTTGTTTATTCAATGCTGCTAACCTGCTGATATTGGACCGAATGCTTAAAAATAAGTCAGGAACTCGGAATCTCGGACCCTCAAAAGCCCGGCATTTCGGAAACCGCCGGCCCACCATTTTCTTCATTGGTGAATAATCAATCTGCTGTTGTCACCATTACTTACTTTGATCATACTCTTGCCTTGCTGCTCCATTTTGATTGGACCTTTTCTCTGTTCCCCCCTCTGTTCCGCTTAGCATCCGCTCCTTGTTTTTATCCAATTTCAAATTGTCCGGCCAATAGGCGTTAAAATGCGCATTTTCACCAAGCTGTGGCTGAGGACCATCATCCAAATTCTGTCCAATTTACAAATTATAAATTTATGAATTATTCAAAACATTAATTTGCTTTTATTTCATTTTCTTTTTGTTACCAAGCGTACCTTCCCCGATAATTGGAGCAATTTGGCCAAGTTAGACAACTACTGGAGCAGACCCTGTCACCTTTTGGAGAGAAAATTTTGATCAGTCAGACCATCATAAAGGAGTGATGTGATCGAGTTGGAGTATATTTACGCATTAAGGTTATGCGGAATGAATTTTTTTTTAGAGTTTGGCTATTCGACTACAAAGTTTTGGCACTATAATTTCTTTATGCTTAAATTGGAGCCCTTTTTGAAAATTTTTTCTACACTTTCTAACTTTTTCATTTGCATCTTAGCATTATTGGAGAAGGTACGCTTATAAAAATTTCAACCCGATTGGTCCAAAAAAAAATCTTGGCGTTATCTTTCTTTACGCAGCAAATACCAGTGAATAAATGTGTTGTTTGTAAATTGCTTATTTATTTCTATGTAAAAATGCATTTCAGTCAAAATATTTAATTAAATATTTTAAGATTTTTGTCACAAAAAGTCAGAGTCCTAATTACCAATTAACATAATTTTTGGGTTTCCAACGACAGAAGGCACGAGTATTGAAATTACGATTATGTATAATTAAAAATTCTGGGTTACCAGCTACCCAAAATTAAGAAAAAACTCGAAAGTAATATTAAAAAGAGCGTGTTTTGCGAGCCAAATGAAGTTAATGAAAATTTTGATCCGCCAGCTCTCCTTATGTTGGGATGATACTGATTCACCATAGCTTGTCCTTGTTGTTGTTGCAGTTTCCCTAGATCATGCATTGCTTGTTTGGGTTGTTGTTGCTGTTGCATTTGTTGTTGCAGTACTCCCTGACTAGACATTGTTTGTTGAAGTTGTTGTACTCCCTGACCAAGCATTGTTTGTCGAAGTTGACCAGGCATTGTTTGTTGGAGTCGTTGTAGTCCCTGACTAGACATTGTTTGTTGAAGTTGTTGTACTCCCTGACCAAGCATTGTTTGTCGAAGTTGACCAGGAATTGTTTGTTGGAGTCGTTGTAGTCCCTGACTAGACATTGTTTGTTGTTGTACTCCCTGACTAGGCATTGTTTGTTGAAGTTGTTGGTTTTGTTCTACTCCCTGACCAAGCATTGTTTGTTGGAGTCGTTGTAGTCCCTGACTAGACATTGTTTGTTGTTGTAGTCCCTGACTAGGCATTGTTTGTTGTTGTACTCCCTGACTAGGCATTGTTTGTTGAAGTTGTTGGTTTTGTTCTACTCCCTGACCAAGCATTGTTTGTTGGAGTCGTTGTAGTCCCTGACTAGACATTGTTTGTTGTTGTAGTCCCTGACTAGGCATTGTTTGTTGTTGTACTCCCTGACTAGGCATTGTTTGTTGAAGTTGACGAGGCATTGATTCTGTTGTAGTCCCTGATTAGACATTGTTTGTTGTTGTACTCCCTGACTAGGCATTGTTTGTTGAAGTTGTTGTACTCCTGACCAAGCATTGTTTGTCGAAGTTGACCAGGCATTGTTTGTTGAGTCGTTGTAGTCCCTGACTAGACATTGTTTGTTGTTGTACTCCCTGACTAGGCATTGTTTGTTGAGTTGTTGTACTCCCTGACCAAGCATTGTTTGTCGAAGTTGACCAGGCATTGTTTGTTGGAGTCGTTGTAGTCCCTGACTAGACATTGTTTGTTGTTGTACTCCCTGACTAGGCATTGTTTGTTGAAGTTGTTGTACTCCCTGACCAAGCATTGTTTGTCGAAGTTGACCAGGCATTGTTTGTTGGAGTCGTTGTAGTCCCTGACTAGACATTGTTGTTGTTGTACTCCTGACTAGGCATTGTTTGTTGAAGTTGTTGTACTCCCTGACCAAGCATTGTTTGTCGAAGTTGACCAGGCATTGTTTGTTGAGTCGTTGTAGTCCCTGACTAGACATTGTTTGGAGTCGTTGATTTTGTTGTACTCCCTGACTAGGCATTGTTTGTTGAAGTTGTTGTACTCCCTGACCAAGCATGTTTGTCGAAGTTGACCAGGCATTGTTTGTTGGAGTCGTTGTAGTCCCTGACTAGACATTGTTTGTTGTTGTACTCCCTGACTAGGCATTGTTTGTTGAAGTTGTTGTACTCCCTGACCAAGCATGTTTGTCGAAGTTGACCAGGCATTGTTTGGAGTCGTTGTAGTCCCTGACTAGACATTGTTGTTGTTGTACTCCCTGACTAGGCATTGTTTGTTGAAGTTGTTGTACTCCCTGACCAAGCATTGTTTGTCGAGTCGTTGTAGTCCCTGACTAGACATTGTTTGTTGTTGTACTCCCTGACTAGGCATTGTTTGTCGGAGTTGTTGTATTTGTTGTTGGTGTATTCCCGGGCCAGGCATTGTTTGTTGGAGTCGTTGTAGTCCCTGACTAGACATTGTTTTTGTTGTACTCCCTGACTAGGCATTGTTTGTTGAAGTTGTTGGTTTTGTTCTACTCCCTGACCAAGCATTGTTTGTCGAAGTCGTTGTAGTCCCTGACTAGACATTGTTTGTTGTTGTACTCCCTGACTAGGCATTGTTTGTTGAAGTTGTGGTTTTGTTCTACTCCCTGACCAAGCATTGTTTGTCGAAGTCGTTGTAGTCCCTGACTAGACATTGTTTGTTGTTGTACTCCCTGACTAGGCATTGTTTGTTGAAGTTGTTGGTTTTGTTCTACTCCCTGACCAAGCATTGTTTGTCGTAGTCGTTGTAGTCCCTGACTAGACATTGTTTGTTGTTGTACTCCCTGATTAGGCATTGTTTGTTGAAGTTGTTGGTTTTGTTCTACTCCCTGACCAAGCATTGTTTGTTGGAGTCGTTGTAGTCCCTGACTAGACATTGTTTGTTGTTGTACTCCCTGACTAGGCATTGTTTGTCGGAGTTGTTATATTTGTTGTTGGTGTATTCCCGGGCCAGGCATTTTTTGTTGGAGATGTTGTTCTTGATACTGCGAATTTTGTAGTGACATACCTGAAAGAATTTCAAATTATGTATCGCATTTTTGCGAATGGATAGGCCAGGGTCAATTTGTGTTTTTACATTTTATTTTAAGGAGTGAGACTTAAATAAACAAATAATTGGACCACACAGCTAGAGATGGAACGGACAAATTGGAGTTTTAGGAAAAAACACTAACCTGTTGATATTTCGGGTATGGGTCAATTGAGTACCCGCTATTCTCAAATGAGTCCCAATTCGAAGCGTTCCCTCGTGAACGAAGTGATAACTTTGCCCCGATTTTTAGGCAAATGCCTTTTTCTGCTGACTTGGTATGAGCTAATATGCGCGAAAAACGCATTTTAACTTGGTTTGAAGCTTTTATGATGACTTTTAAAAGGATCCCTTTTTCGGGATTTTCGTGCCTTGAATGCCTTTTTTGCCATTTTGTGCCTTTTTCATGCCTTTTTTGGTAGTTTTGTGCCCTTTTTAGGCGCCTTTTTATGCCTAAAAGTCCGACCCCTAGTGATAATAATTACTGTGTTCATTGTTTCCTTGTAACAGTTGTTGCAATTGTTGTTGCAGCTCTCCTTGTTGTTGTTGCAGTTGTTTTTGTTCTTGTTGCTGCTGCTCAATTTGCTGTTGATGTTGTTGCAGCAATTTTTGCACTCCAAGTTGGTCCAATTGCTCCGGCAATGCTTGTTCTCTTTGCTGCTCTGGTTGGTGCTCTTCCATTGGTGCCATTGGCGCTTTTTCCATGCCATCGGCAAATGGTGTTTGGCCACCAACGTCATCGGATGAAAAATTACGCCTGCTGTCGCCAGTAGAGACTGTCTTCTTAGCATTGTTGCTCATCGGCATTTGTTCCTCCTGCTGCTTGTTTTTGGCCAATCGTCTCTTTTTGATTGGCATCATATTTTGCTGATTCTGTTCGGCTTCGTCCTCCCCTTCGGACGCATCCTCCGGTGCATTTTCCCGCCCTTCCTCCAACTGTTTGTCTCTGCTGTTGTTGTCACTGCCTTTTCTCTCCGTTTGGTTATTTGTTTGTTTTTCTTTTCGAAGGTCTTTGAAGTCGGAATTTTCGCCGCTGTGCATAAATTTTGTTGGCTTTTCCACTGATTGTGGTGAGTTGTTGCTGTTTTGCCCCTTTTCTTCACCATTTTCTGAGCCTTTTGCCCAAATGATGGCAAAAAGTGAGGCAAAAATGAGGAACAAGAGGACAACAATTTTTGAATGCATCGAGAAATTGAGCAATAAAATTGAAGAAAATATTAATTTTAACAATTAATAAAAAATAATAATTATATTATAGAGAATAATGCGATGAATGAGCTGTGAATGTGTATTTATGAATTTGAATGTAAATTCATGCCAGCAAATAAAAAATTTAATCAACTACATATAACACGTATTCAGCGTGATAGCTAGGGAAGCTACTTTTAGTGATTTAACTATTTTTTCAGCTTAATTTTGATGAGAAACGCACGAAAAACAAATTTTAGCGCAAAATTTATTCGTTTGAACAATATTATTCGTCATTAAAAATCACTATTTTGGCGTTTTTGTCACTAAATAGTCAATTCACTATTTTAGGAATTTTTGGGAAATTTCTTAAGAAAAATGCATTAAAAAATGCACCCCTAAGGATTGGTTTTAAAAAATTTCAAAAAATACACCCTTAAGAATCGACTTTTTCAAAAGCAAAAAAATTTGGTTAAAATCGAAAAGAAAATTTCTCGAGACAAAAAATGGGATCGAGTAATTTTTTAAATAAATCAGTAAGGTTTTGTCAAAGTATGAGTTTTATAAAAGCATTGCGCCCGAGACATTTGCTTTGGACTTAGGCGCATATGTCCGAGGCGAAGTGTCTGGACACGTGTTTTAGTTAGTTTTTGAGCAAATTGGACTTGAAATGTGACAATTTTAATTCTAAAAAGGAAGGGCCGACAGTGCCAATAATAGGCGCCGCATGAGAATTTTCCAGAATTTTAGTGTATTTTATGATTTGCATTAAAAATTTTTAAAGTGCGGAATTTTTTAGTGATATTGCCAAAAAAAGACGAATTATTATGAGTGACTGCCAAAAATTTCAAAATTTTGGATGAACTGGATATTTTTTACTTTTCGGCAAAATAAGGTTTCAAAGTACACCGTTGGGAAATTTAACAGTGTAAAAAATTCCCGGTTTCCAAGAAACAAAATCCGAGACGAGACTGGGAGCCGAGACCGAGACACGAAAAAACCGAGAAATTTTTTGAGTCGGGAACCGAGAGTTTCGTCCAGCTCTACATCATTACCATTTTACAAATTTTCACTGACATTTTTACTGAATTTTAATTAAATTTATTCATAACTTTTCTCAGAAGCAACCAAATTAAACAATCTTGGTTTCATAAGAAGTCCTTGAATTGCTCTAAATGTGGCAGTGAAAAATAAAAAAATGGCAATGATGGCGCATTAAACAATCGAACAGGGTGGCGAAATTTAACTAATGCACTGGCACCGAAAAAAAATTGAGCATTCCCGGCACCTTCTTCGCTGTTTGCCAAGAAACTTTTTTTTTGTCCTTAAAATTCACATAAAAAGGGACCTAAAATTATTTGAATTGTAATAAATTCCATTTTCTTCATTAAATTAGACATTGCCAAGTCATCGTTAAAAAACATAGCATGAATTGTTCGTACTAAAAATGAAGATTTGTTTTATGTGCCAAAAACCCAAATGGTATTTTGAAGTGCTAGAAAGTGCTTTAATTCGAGAATTGTTCGTAGCAAATGCGGTTTTTGTGCTTTTCATGCGGTAACATATACGCAAAAAATAATATTTTTTCAAATGTAATAACAATTGACGAACTCCAAAACAAAATCTTTTTACAATATAAATATTTTTTCAGGATCAGGACCCGCCCGGGACCGGTCCCGAATCGCAACTTATTCGGATCCCGAACTTAGACTAGAGTCGGTTCAGTTGTGATCAAAAAACACGGATTAGATTGCCAATGAGTTTATTTTTAATTAAATTCAAAAATGTAAAGAATTTTGAGACAAATTTTTGTTTTATATGGGCAACCGAAAAAATGCATAATTTATGAAATTTGTTAATAATTTTAAAAATGTAATAATAAGACAAAATCCCAAACTACACTTTTGGTAAACCCGGGATTGGGAACGGGGACCGACGATGAACTGGGAACGGGGAAACCAGAGCAAAAATTTTTTAGTGCAATTTTATTTTGCGGTATTTTTAATTGTCTATTGCAAGGCTCTTATTAGTAGAGACGGGAATTTTCAAAAACCCAGGAACGGGGACGGCAACGGGGACCGCTCGGTTTCAAAGGACCGATACGGTGATTTCAAAGAACTTAAGCGGGGAGACTGCGAATTCAAAGGACGCATTAAATTTTTTTAAATAATTCTATTTTTCCCACAAATGAATTTTTTCGAGACCTTTGATATGTTAATTATTTATTTATTTTTTGTACTTTCAAATTTTTAGGGAATAACATAAAGCTAGAGGTCCGGCAGTGCCGATAGGCGACGCCTGGGAAATTTTAAATTTTTGTGTTATTTGTTAACAGATCTTAGCTATATAATTTTAATCGACAAAATGCTGTTCAATGCATTAAAATTTAAAGGGTGATGGTCGGCGGTGCTGATAGGCGGTACACGACAATTCAGAGTGGCCGATTCAGAGTGGCCGATTCAGAGTGCGATTCAGAGTGGGCCAATTCAGAGTTACCCAATTCAGAGTGGACCGATTCAGAGTGGGACAAATCAGTGTGCCCCCAAAAAAGGACAATTCAGTGTCAAGAAATGTTTGATATTTTAATTTACGTGACAAAAACAAAACAAAAAAATTCGCACTCTCATCGCTAGAGGGTACCTATTAAACCGACCCCTTGTATGAAAAATTATGATAAGGGCAGGATTTTATGTTTCTACCTTTTTTTCTCATGATGAGGAAGCACAAAAAATTGTTTATTTCGAAATATTTTTGTATAGGAGTCATTTTATAGACTTATGAAATGTGCGAATCTTGACCTAAAACCAGGGCTCCCAAGTTTTTTTTTTTCAAAATAAGCACAAATCGGCTTAAATCTAAGATTCAAATTCGTAAATATTTTGTTGGGATTTTCTGTTCTATTTTGGCGACAGAAGAGCGAACACAGAAAAAATTTTGAGATTTTTCTTTGTTTTTCGAAAAATTAATTGAATTTTTTATTCAAATTTTCTGACACTAAATTGTACTTTTTTGGGGGCACACTGAATTAGCCCGCACTGAATCAGCTACTCTGAATTGGCCCACTCTGAATCGGCCATCTGAATCGGCCCACTCTGAATCGGCTACTCTGAATTGGCCCACTCTGAATCGGCCTCAATCTGAATCGGCCCACTCTGAATCGGCTCTGAATCGGCCACTCGGCCACTCTGAATTGTCCGTGCCCGGCCGATAGGCGCGCCAGTGAAAATTGAAATTTGGGTGTTATTGATCTTTTTTTTGGGGATTTTTTTCATAAATTAGGACACATCAATAGGAAACTTTGTCACCGTCTAATTGGCCGAAAACGGAAACGAAAATCGATCTTGAACGGGGAAACCAGGGCAAAAATCCACGTTTGCCAGGGCCCCCGTTTCCGGTATTTTTCATAAAAACCCGAGAACGGGAACGGGGCCCCCAGAAAATCCCCGCCGGGGCGCCTTTCCCGTACGTCTCTAGAAATTAACAATATATTCACATTGATGACTTTTTTTTCTCTTTTTTAATAAATTAGACAAAACGTGTTATGCAGCTCAAAGTGATCTCTTTTCAGCTGGTCTTTTCCACCAATTTATGCTCCGATCGCCGCTGGGCCAATTTGTCACCGATTGTTGCCAATTAGTGTTGGTGAATCATTCACTCATTCATTCATCTATTTTGTGTCCTTTTGGTGCTCTTTCGAATGGTTCTGCTTTTGTTTTACAATTTTTACAATTATTTTTTTTTCTTTTTCCCCGTCCGCCGTTCGCTAATTTCATTTTTCGACCACTAATCGCAAAGCCATGGGGAGAGAGAGAGAGAAGAGAGAGGAAGAAAGGGAGTACAACACTCCGAGCACAACAACCATTGCGCAACTCGCAAACATTGCACTAAAAAAAAAGATTTTTTAAAAACGATGGGTCATGATGCGGAGGGAAAAAGAAAGGGCGAAAGAGGGGGGAGGAAGAAGAGAAGGGGGGGGGGGGGGATAGGAAAAACGATGGAGTAGAGAGGAGGGGTAGAGGAAGGCGAAAGAGGGGGGCGGGAGACCATGGGCGGAGGTGAGGGAGGGGGGGGGGGGAAACCATGGGCGGAGGTGGTGAGGAAGCGGAGGGGGGGGGGAGCAGCATGGGGAGGGGAGGGGGTAGGGGAACAAGTTCAGCAGCAGTAACATGCTCTGATGGATCATCGCCACTTATCATCATGTCATGTTCGTCATCTCCACATTCAATCATCATCATCTTAAGCAGCAATCAGTTCAGTGGATGCGTTGAGTAATACCTCCCTTACCTCCCCCCGCCCCCTCTCCCCCTCTCTCTCTTCTCCTTGCCTCCCTCCCTCTCTCTCTTCTCCCCCTTTTTTCCCTCTTTCCCCCCCTGCCCCACTCACCTGCTGTTGCGCTGTTCTTTTTTAGTCCATTATTTCTAATTATCATGCTCACTCGTCATCGCCACTTCTGCTGCTGGTCCTGGTTCGTCCTCCATTATTGGTCTTCCCTCCCTCCTCCCCGTCCTCTCTCCCCCTCCCTCCCCCCCCCCCCGCCCTTTGTCCAACCAGTATTTCTCTTTTCTTATACACCTCTCCCTTTTTCTGTGCTCCATCCTTTCGAGAAAATTCGCTTATCAAACCATGCGCACCTTTACCCCAGCCGGCCGAGTTGGCCATGAAACTGTGGTGGAACCGTAGCGCCAAAATTTTTTGAGCACAGTCTTTTTTTGGTTGGCCCTCCCACCGAAGTGAAAGAGGAAAATTAAAAAGGAATAATTAAACTGCAATTATTCTCTATAAAATGGTTGTGAGAAATTCCTTCCCCGCACTTTCATTTTCGCATTTTCACTTTCCATGGTTTCTCCATTCTCCCATTCGTTTTTGCAGGAAGGAACTCTCCCCCTCCCCGCCCCAAGGCACATTGGATAAATAAAGTTGTCCTAATTAAATAATCATTAATTATTTACATTAATTCAGCAAATTGCATAATATGATATGCTGAAGAATCTTTTTATGATTTAATGTATTTAATCCTTTATATAGGGAAAGAATTTTGTTTAAATAAATATATGAATTATACATTTGGAAAATTCAAATCTAATTTATGCTAATTTGAAGAAAATAAATAATTAAAAAATGAGGAGGCCTTTTTCTTCCGTTGTCCCTTTTGGTGGCCACTTATTTGTCGGTTTTATTCTGCTGTCGCTTTCCGTTTGCACTTCGGGAACAGAAAAAAAAGATGTAAAATTTTATTAATATAAATCTATGAAAAATAAAAAGTAAAAAAATAAACGAGGAAAGGAATAAGTCAAATTATTATTTTTTTTGTCATTTTTTAAACATTATTAGGAATTTTGGACCTAATTACCCCAAAAATATTTTTCTAACCATTTGGTGCCCTCAGGAAAAAATACTTGTTATAACAATTTAAACATTCAATAAATTGAATGTAATATACGTATATATTCAGACGAATAAACATGCCGCCCCTGTCGCTGCCCATGCGCCCGAAGTAAGGAATATTTGCAAATACAATCTAAAAAAACAACTTTCAGACTAAGCATCCCACCAACTCGGCCCCCGCTGCTGCTACTGCTGCCCATGCCCATGACGTAAAAAATAAATTTTATAAATATTAAATATACAAAAAAAAATCACTGTTTGTTGTTAAGCCAAAATCCGGCCCTGCCGTTGCTGAACATCCGCCGGCGAATGGCGCCCACGCGCCCGATGTAAGTGAAACTTAGAAAAAAAAACGGAAAAATTACAATTTTATCTCATTTCACAATAAAAAAAAAAAAAAATCACCATTCGCTGTTAAGCCAAAACATGCTGCTTCTGCTGCTCATCCGCCAAATGGCGCCCACGCGCCCGAAGTAAACCAGAGATTTTCAATTATTTAAAATCATGAATATAACAATATAAATAAGTTAACTTTCAATTTGCGTTTTCCAGAAAAAACATCTTCCTGCTGCTCCTGTTGTCAAAATAACTGATGTGAGTTCAGCTGAGGGAACCAATTCGTATTTTCCATCTTTTAATTAGCGTTGGGAGCGGTTGGTTAGTCGAACGGAAACCGAAAAAATGGAAAGGGTCGCAAAATGGGCCGAAACGAAACGGGACCCATTTCGACCAATTCTTTCCAAGCTTAATTTGTCTCAGGAGGCCAACAACATTTACTCAGTGTGCGTGGAAAGGGACGTTCTGCCGGCGCCGGACAATGCGCCAAAGGACAAATTGAAGGCAATCGCCGCGAAATGCGACGAATGTGGAGCGGCAAAGTGCAAGGCCAAATGCAGCGGAAAGGAGGTGAACGACGCGTGCCGAACATGCATCACGCAGAACTGTCCCCCGGCAAAATGAGAAAGCGCAGAAATTTGGGGAGAGGGAAAAGATAAAGGAGGAATGAATGGCACTTCAACAAATTCTGTGATGTAAATTTCAACGGATCACTCACTTTTGGCAGATAAAACAAACGCATTAGGTTCACAAATAAATTATACTGCAATGCTTGTTCATTTGGACTAATGATGCATTCAAAATTATTGAGTTGCCCCCCCCCCCCCCATTCTTATTCCACAATAAAAACAAACTCGCAAAAAAAAAACAGAAAGTTTGTCTAAGTCTTTCGAAGGTTTAGCTCCAAATTAGGGTTGGGACCCCGACCCCGACAATTTTGGCCATTTTTCGGGGTTTTTCCCGGCCCCGACACTCCCAACCCCGACTCGGGGTCGGGGTTGACATACATTCCTAAGAATGGCACTTTTGCTGGAAATAATGATCAAATTTTTATATTAATTTGGAACAAAAAAGAAATTTAGGAGGAAGAATTAGTTAGAATATTCTGACCGATCCAGATGAAAACTCGGTGTGGTGGCAGAATTACTGTTCCTCCCGGTCTTAACTCGGGTTCAAATCCCTCCTTAAGGCAGGAATTTTTAAATAACTTTTTATATTGTAAATTTGTTTTAAAATTCTCCAATTTTCAAATTCATCGAACATCAGCCACATTTTAGTAATTTTGGGAGAAATTTTGATTTTTGCCACAAAATTCCTTAACTAAAATACAATAGAATGAAAAATACCCCCTAAGAAGCGACCAATAAATTGTCATTATTAGGGATGCGATTTTTAGTTAAATACCTAAAATTTTTGCGCACTTGTAACGTTGAGATAAGCATAAAAAACGAGTTTTTAGCTTGGTTTGGAGCTTTTACACCCACTTTTATAATACCTATTTTTACCTATTTCGGGATTTTTCTACCTATTACCTAGTTACCTAATTTGATACCTATTTCGGCATTTTTGGTGACTTTTTCAGGATTTTGAATAATTTCATAAGGAAAAGGCCATAAAAAATGAAAAATAGACCCCCTAAGATGGGCTTTTAAAATTTTAAAAAAGTATACCCCTAAAAACAGGAACTTTTTCTTAAAAAAATAATCTCAAAAGCCAATTTTTTTTTGGCAATATGGAACTTTTTTAAATCTTTCCCCATTCCATTTGAATGAGTTTTACGCCGGAAAATCTCGAAAAATTTCTGATTTTTAACACCAACAAAGGAAAATGACCATTTTTTTGTGCTCAAAAATCGTTAATAAAAAATTTTATTTACCTATTTTGGTACTTATTTCGGAATTTTTGTACCTATTTAATACCTATTTTGAGATTTTTTTCTACCTATTTAAGTACCTATTCTAGGATTTTTCTTACCTTAAAATCGCATCCCTAGTCATTATGTTGAAAAAATTTTTTCCAAAACATTGTCAAAAAATAATTTTGTTGGGCGGTGCAACAAATTAAAGTAAAGTCACCCAACATTTTTCGAGAAATTGATCATTTTTAATGCTAAATCTGTTAACATTTGAGCTGAAAATTTTCCCAACGGCGTCTGTCGGCTCCGCCGAACACTATTCTCTTAATTGATTAAAAAACGAACAAAAAATATAAGTTCAGCTTTTTTAGACAAAATCTGTTAAAAGAATACGTCTTATTTTTTCAAATTTGGCAGCGCCTATCATCACCGCTGGCCCCCTTAATTTCAAAAAAAAAAAAAAATATTCTATATTTATATACAAGACAAAAAATCACGTAGAAAACCAAAAAAAAAAGGTCGCAAAAGTTGGTGCTTTGATTATTTCGGGGGTGCCGCCGTAAAAAAAATTTTTTGAAATTTTCCGGCGGCGCTTATCGGCACCGCCCGCTTCCTTATTTCAAATAATTTTAAAGAAATAACGAAAAAAAGTTTCACGGGAAAAGCAAAAAAGAAAAAGTCTCCCCTAATATTTAATGTAGGTCCGAAATTTTAAATGATTAGTCAATTTTTCCAACCAAAGATGCAATAGACATGAATAAAAAAAGATGGTCTAACATTTGTTAACATACTTAGGAATTTTCTTATGACTGTATGATATAAGGCAAAAAATTGAAAAACCCCGACTGATTTTGCTCACCCGACCCCGACATTGCTGAACCTGAAAACCCCGACTCCGACATTTCTCAACCCCGACGTCGGGGTCCCAACCCTAATCCAAATGATGGTTTTTTAAATAACGCCCTTTATGATGGTTTTTAAATAACGGCTCCGCACCATCCAAATCAACCAAATAACGCATGGAATAAATGTTTCTTATTTTTCATGTGAATCACTCAATTTCTTTCCTATTACGAGCATTTTTTCGACTCTTTATTCGATTTCGGGTACGGTATTCGGAATTGCGAGTTTGAAAATACGTCATTTCGTCAGTGTTCAGTTGGAACAATGAAAAAATACATTGCCAAAACCCAGAAAACCCCTAGGAAACAGTTTTTTAGTTACTTTTTACATTTTGAAAAAAAAATTTTTGTAAGATACGTAAACTAGGCAAGTACCGAAAAATCTATTAATTGATTATTTTTACCCGCTTTTTTTGCTTTTGGGAGAATCAAAATTAGGAGCCAACAATACCACTTGTAACTTTCATTGCGCGTCTCTATAAAAGGACAGAATTACCTATCTGTGTATCAAATAAATTTTGTTTCAATCATAAAGGAATTTAATTTAAATAATCTTTTTGATAAAAAATAATTACCAACAAAAAAAAACGATAAAGCTTTGGAATCGCTTTTTAAAAAATGTTCTTATTTTTGACCCCAAAATCTTATTTTTGACCAGCCATGTTCTTCGGAAAATTTTCGATGGGAACCCTGATTTAAAGTCATTCATTCATGGCTGATCCTTCACTCCCCTTCTCTTAACCATTTCATAGACCACAGACTTTTCCGAACAGAAGCCCAAAACACAAATGATGTGTCCAATAAAAAGGATGCTAATTTTATTGAAACACAATTTTTGATTTATATATTTTTAAGCCTTAAAAGCATTTGATAATTCTTTTATTGACAACGAACGATCGACCATCCAAAAAATGTCAGACCACCCAAAGGAAGCGGGCCGAAATTTGAATCGAATGTGAGTTGAGTTTGAAATGGTGAAATGGAAACAAAAACAAATGATACAAAACAAAGGGTTAGGGTTACGACACCGATTCTAACTTTTTTTATTTGGTGTTTTTGCCCAGAAATTTACAATCACGAAAAATCCAGACATTTTTTAACATTAATGTGGGTTTTTAACCTTTCTTTTGACTGTTTTTTCAGTTTTATTTGCGATGACATTTATTTGGATGTCTTTTATTTGTTGGCATCTGCCAAAGTCGGATTGAAATTGGCATTGGTCTCCGACAGATTTGACGCATTGGTCGACACACATTTCAAAAACAGAAAATGGACAATTGGCGAATTGGAAATTTTATCAATGAGAATTGTCAAACTGAATAAGGATGGACCAAATAAGGAATTGCCATTTCCGCAGAAACCATTGCCCAATTCAATCGTCGGATTCGCTCGTGTTGACATTTGGTGGGTTTCATTGAATTTAAATAAAGTGTTTTGTTATCCCAAACATTTCTTTTATAGGTCAATCAATTCCGGCCCCATTACTTTTCTCAAATGCATTGGTCGCCTTTTGGAGTCGGATGTCTGTTTGAAACTAGACAATTATTTTGGGTTGAATTGGAACAGTTTTGCCACTTCCGTTTGGCCTCTGCTGAATGCGTCCGCCATCATCAAATTACACTTTGTTTATTCATTTGATATTCGAAATTTCCGCCGCCTCATTTCACCGTCCATTCTCCGCGACTGTTCCAATCTCCGAGTGATCACTTTCGGCCATGGCAGAATTATTCAATTTCCGCCCGATGACAGCAAAGGATCATCCGATGGCCAAGCCGTGTGCAAATGGTTACACACGCCACGCGCAGATGGCCAACCCAAAGTGCTCAAAATTTTGTTCCCAAATGAATTTCCAATGGACGAATTCAAAGCGGTGATGGTTTTTTAAAGAATATTACTTGGAAAAATTCATATGGGGATTTTCCACCTGCTTGGCATGGGTTTCTGCATAAAAAAATTCCTTTTCCCAGAATTCATTTGACATTTTTTCAGACATTTCTCAATGCCACCACTTCCGTCAGTTTCATCATCCGTTTATACAAGGTTCCTTCTGCTGATGTTGGTCCATTTGAATTGGTCAATTCACTGACGCATGAACAACTGACAACAAGTCGAGAAATTTACAATGCTTTTAATTGGTGGTTGATCGAGCGAAGTCCAATTGACAAAAATGCGAAACAATGGGCCGAATGGGAGAAAGAAGCATTGGACGATGGGAGAAATGATGGGAATGTGCTCCAAATGTCTTTAGACAGATGTCAGTTCGGTTAATCATTGAAGTGCTTGTTTTTCCTTATTGCTGTAAATAAAGTGATATTACATTGTAAGGGAACTGCCAGTTTTGGCGCCGTGGGCTATAGCCTTTTTTTGTAACGAACTAAATTTTCACGAATTTGGTATGGTTCGATAGATTTTGATAAGTAGGGCATTCAATTATATGCACCTAAAATCGCAAATGATGCACATAATTTTTCCAAAACCAAGGTTACATGACCCTGGGCCCGTACCAAAAGAAGAGGTTAGGGTAAATCTACCCTTACCCGCTGAGATGCATTATTTCTTCTTTAGCTATTCTTGAAATTTATGAGTAGACTGGGATTTTTACCGGGTCGGGAGGGCCGCCGGAACTTTTTGATGTTTCTCTTCTGTTTTTTCTCAGAACCCCCTTTCCTATTAGTCCCAGGTCCTGCCAGGCCCCAAATTTCGGGACTTCAAGTATAGGGAATCTATTTTTGATATTCTGAACAAATTCTGGGGGTTTTCGGGGTCGCTGATCACGAATCCAACATCCATTTCGGCCAATTCCGAACCCCGGACCCGAATTCGAACAAAAAAATTCGAAATTTTTTTTCACCAAAATTCATATTTATTGAGCGTTTCGTGTTTCGTTTCGTAAAATTTATTCAGTTTCGTTTCGAGTTTCGTTTCGTATAAAAAAAATTAGCCAGGTTTCGTTTCGAGTTTCGACGAAATTTACCCGAAACACCAAACGAAAACACACCCCTAAAGATAGGATTTTTTTAGAAAAATCTTCAAAAGTTGCCATTTTTAGGCTAGATTCCGTTAACAAATTAGACCCAGATTTTTAAAAAATTTCCCCGGTGGCGCCTATCGGCACCACCGGCGCCTCTACACAAGGTTTTCTCTCAAAATTCATCTCAAAACCCTCAGAAATTAAATTTTAGAGTCCAAATGATGTTTTTGAAAATTTCATGTATGATCCCTGATTTTGATATGATTTTTTTCATGCGTGCCAAGGAATTAGTTTCTCATTTTTTATTGAAAAAATGCCTGTTAGTACCAGTACCGAGGTCAAAAAATTGACTTTAATTAATAGAATGTATTTTTTTTTATTAGAAAAAACATGTTTTTTCAAAACCGTGTTGTTTCGTTTCGTGTTTCGTTTCGTGAATTTGGCGTGTTTCGTTTCGAGTTTCGTTTCGTCAAAAAAAATTGGACCCGTTTCGTTTCGCTTCGTGTTTCGTAGCTCAAAAAATTTTTTGTTTCGTTTCGTTCTCGTAAATTTTTTTTTTCTGGTTTCGCCCAGCTCTGATTGCAATCCTTCAAACTATTTTGGAAATTGGCATTTCCTCACTTTCCTGCTAAAAATCCGATTGGTACTGGGCCAATTCGTACTGCCCCGATTCGTGCTAAGATACCCTATTCTTACTAAGATTCCCGATTCGTACTGTACAACAAAACACGAAAAAAATCATTAAATTTATTCATGAAGACACTCCATTCCATTATATTATGTTTGGTGTCTGCAAGGCTAATTGACATATTTTTTCAACAAAAATCACTATTTTCAATGAAGATGAAAAATAAGAAGACAAAATTGCGCAAGTCTTGACGAGACTGGTCTTCATGTTGAGCCAAATGATGAAAATTCGGACCAAATTTAGTAATTTCAATTTATTAGCCTTGCAGACACCAAACAAAATATAATGGAATGCCTTCACGAATAATTTAAATGATTTTTTTCGTGTTTTGTTGTACAGAACGAATCGGAAATTTTAGTACGAATAGGGTGCCGTTCGTCTTTCTTCTGGTCAGCTCCACCTTGACTCTTCTTCTGACCGCTTCGCATTAGCTTGGATATGTCATTATCAATTATGTCAGTGAAATTATTCGGATATTTTTTAAGCATGTAAAATGCCTTTTATACATATTTTTGTAATAATGTTGCTTTGAATTAAATTCAATTTATTTAAATGTCGTTTTTTGGCAAGGAAAGTTTTGGCGGTGCTCTGTTCGACGGGTGAAAAGCGTCGCGGGAACAAAATTGGCACAATTGGCAACAGCAGGGGACGGAGCAGGCGAAAGTGGTCCATTGTTTCTGCAGAAGAAATCAATGAACACACTCAGTTCTTTCCTAAACGCCTTTCGGTATTCTGTGCTGAATTGGGGGGGAGAAGGGAAATTAAAAATAAAATATTGCCAATTAATGCAAAGAGAGCGGATTTAGCGCACCTTAAATACGAGCAAACTCACAAAAATAGTAAAATAAATATATTTTTCTAAAACAAATACGTCCTTTTTTTCGGAATAGATTTTTTTCATGTATTAAAAATAACACATCAATATTAGTGTTAATTGTAAATGATTGATGAAAAGGGTCACCTGTTTTTATAGAGAATTATGGCATTTGAAGCAGCACCAATGTTCAGCAGAATGCCGGGGATTGCGGCTAATTGCCACACGCGAATCGCGCTGAAGTCGAACACGGAGCTGTAGATCAGCTGATAGGCCATCAGATTGATAAGATAGCCGCCGACACTGACCAGCAGAATGGTGACCAGGGAACGCAGAAGACGCTTGTTCGTTTCTTTGGACACTGTCAACAGAAATGGGGGAAAAAGCACTGTAGGAAAATAGTCGAGACTGGACGGGAACGGGGCCCCGGCGGAGATTTCCCGGGGGCCCCGTTCGCGTTCCCGGGTTTTCATGGAAAATAACCGGGAACAGGGGCCCCGGCAAAATTGGGACTTTGAGCCCTGATTTTGAAAAAAAAATCCTCAAAAAAGTCATGTTTTGTGCCTAATTTGTTACCAAACTACACTCAAATTTTCAAATTTCCCAGCCGGCGCCTAACGGCACCGCCGAACTCTTCACCGGACCTCTACCCTAAGAATTTTCGAAAAATTTTGAAAGTTGATGAAAACATTCATTAAAATAGCGAAGGTTTTAAACTTTATTTCGGGATCACATAAGTCGAGATACAGAAAATGCTTACTGGAAAAAGAAAATTCGGAAAAAAAATAATTTTGGCGAAAAATACAAAATATTTGGGTAAATTTCGAGAAATCCCCGTTCCCGGGTCATCGCCGGTCCCCGTTCCCGGGTTTTTCAAAATTCCGGTCTCTAGAAAATAGGCGACAAATGGCATTTTACATTTTCGTAAAAAACTTCTTTAAAACTTTAAATAAATAAAAAATGAAATGTTCGTTATTAAATTTTGTTCAATTTTACCTCCTTTTTTGTATTTGATGTGCAAAAAAATGAGCGTATAGCACACAATGCAAGCGATGTTCAGCAGAGTCGTAAATGCGATGAATTTTGTGCCCACTTCCTTCCTCGGTCCCCCCGTGGCATACAGTTCCGAAATAAGGCCCGTTGTTGGTCTAATTAGAAAAAAAAAATTAAAAAAAAAATAGTGGAAAATTACATTTCAAAATGCGAATTGTCAAAAGCCAACACATAATAAAGGCTGTAGAAGGAAAACAGCGCATAAAAAAAGCAATGGATGCCCAAATATTCTTTTTTGTGCAGCCTTTCCATTTTTTTGTGCCTTAAAATAATTTAAAAATTAAAATTAATGAAATTGTACCAAGATGAGGCCACAATGGCTAACAGACGGTCAATTGCCACTCCAAACATGGCGAACATATTGGCATTAGAAGCGATAATGAGAGGCTAAAAAAGATTTCAAATTTTCGTAAATTTTTTGAGTATTCCAAACCGTCAAAAGGAGGTCGGCAGTACGACTGCCAATGAAATTAATGCCACTGACGACCACAACAAAGAACAAAATGTGCCCACTTTGGTGAAGCACTTCAAACACACAAATTAGTGCTATCAGAAAATTGGCAGTGCCACGAAGAGAACTTTAAGGAAAAATGAAAGGTTAACAAAGACTGTAATTGATGAGTTACAGTAACTAAGGAACCGTACTTACCGTTTCTTTACTGTGACCAAAACGACGAAGGAATTCATTGCCATTCCGAAAATGGAAACCATAAATAGCGCACACGCGGGAACGATTAGATCAGAGGAGGGACCGGCATTACGGTAGATTTGGTAAAACTGAGGGGAAGGGGTTACGGTAGAAGGGGATAACAAAAAAGAGGAAAATGCCAATGGTGAAATCTAATGCTGATTATCCCATTAATACAGCAAAATATTTCCATTTCATTATTTACCCATCCCCATTTACCGGATTTCCTTCATTCCACTTTAGGACCAATTTCTGCTCATAATGATCAGAAGCGACGTTTTGGGTCATATAAGAAGAAAATTGCTAAATAATAATAAAATAAATGAAAAAAAGGCAGAATAAAAAAATGCATTTATTTTTTAAAATTATAATTTGTTTATTAGGTCTTGGATTGAAAGTTTAATTGTTTCAAGATTGCTATTTGTGTAATTGATAAATTGTAAGTTTCAACAGGTCCATTTTACAACAACAAAAAAAACGGTTAATACTCATTGATTAGACGGAGAGGAAATGAATTTGAATTACGGTCGTCATACTGTACGACACACACAGTCAATTGGGGCTACTTTGGGTGCAATAAAAGTGATTTTAAAAATCTCTGTGCACATTCCTTATTTTTTTCCTTCATATCCATTCTCATTTAAGGTTTTTGTTCAAACACAGCAAAACTAAGAGAATAAAAGCCTGAAGGAAATGTTAAATCCAAAATGTTTTTAATTGATTATCGTGTGAGTATTTTATCGAAGAAATTCTTACAAAAAATTTTTATTTTTGGAAATTGAAAATTTATTTATAAAATTTTATCCGAACGAACGAACCCATTGCTTGTGCTTTTATTTAATTATTTTTATTCATGTATAAAATTTCAATTGGGTGCCTCAGTTGTTTTATAATTACGGCCGAAATGACTGACATAAAAAAGGATGCAAGACAAAATGTTCCTTTCCTAATTCAATAATTTTGGTCGGTAAATGTTATAAATTTTTTAACAATTATTTTTGGTATTCAAATTAAAATATTGCATTAATTAAATTAGCGGCAATTTCCAATGACAGGACAAAAAAAAGTGTTCATTTTTGTAATAAGTAAATTAATTTAATTTATATAAATGGGTTACTTTTGATTTTTAACTTTGTCTCTTTTCGAATTATTATTAATAAATGAAATAAAAAATTATTAATAGGACTTATGGGATTGCGGTGGAAAACGGAACAATAAATTGACATTGATTTTGACTAAAAAATGTTATTATAATGGACAAGAAAGAAAAACCATGTAAAACATGTGAAACAGAAGACTAATATTGAAGCACAATGACAAATGAACATTTTATATCATTGACAAATTTAAAAATATCGAAAAACGAAAGTGATGTAAGGCAAAAATGCCAAAGTGATTTCCTTAGAAAAATTGGTCTCTCTTTCCAAATTAATTATTTCTAATAAATTTATTTGTTACTTCTAAAAATATACTTAGCTGATTTTTTTGAGTGTCATCCCCTAAAATTGGTCCCCCAACTCTTTTTGAGTGCCATCCCCTTAAACCGGCACCCTTTCTCTTTTTTGAGTGCCATTTCCCGCCTTCTCCGGCCCTCTCTCTTCTTAACAATCATTCCCCGAGGGTTTTTCTAACGAAAAAGGCTTAAATTGGATTTTGCATTGCCTTTCTTTTGTGTCTCATAAGCGGTGAGTTTGAACTGTGCTCGTTCGATGTGTACACATTTTTCCTTCCATTCTTTCGATTACAAAATGCGCTGGAATTTCCCTGAAATGACTGTTTAAAAGTTTTTGGCCTTTATTTATTCTCATTTTATACATTTCTCTGTTTTGGCATTTCATTAATTAATTATGCCATTATCAGCATATTTACGCTCAATATCCCCACAGTGTTTGTTGCCTTTTCACCATGAGAAATTCGTCCACGTCGCCGCTCTTCGAGTCGTCCCCCGCTAATCCGTCCGAAATGGCATCGGTTGTGCCGAAAATTGGGCATTTTGGCACCGCTTTGCCTACCACCGCTGGTCATTCGCCGTGCATTCGCAACAGCAACAAATGTCCCCCCACGGCACCGTCCCATCGTCCGCTTCACGACTCCACCACGCTACGCTCCAACGCGTCGTCCCTTTTGTATTACAGCAGCGGCCAACGGCGACGCTCGCGGCCGTTCACTTACGGTTTTGGAGTGCGCGGAGGACGGAAGAACAAAGAGTTGCAGACGTAGGCAAATTCTGATGTAAAATTATGAGGAATAATTTTTTTAATAAATTTGCATCCTAATTTTCAACATTTTTCTTGAAAAAAAAGAAAGAATAAAATTAAAAAAATAAAACCCATAAACTATTAAAAAAAAAATTTTCAGAAATGACACCAGTTTCTTTTAGAATTGAATTGAATTTTTTTTAAAAAATTAAATTAAAGAAAAGGATTTTTATCAATCAACGGTTTTGGTGCATATTTTAGTTTTTATTATTTTACTGCTTTATTTGTATGTTTATGCGCATATTTTGGTCACTTTTTGTGCATATTTTTGACAGTCTTAATGATTAGCTTTTTTAAAAAATCTTTTTTGTATTCCTAAATTCTTAAAAAAAGAAAATTGTACGAATTTTATTTCTTTTACTTTAGTAATATTTTTTTCCCTTTTATATAAAATAAATAATTTTTTGAATATATTTTTATTATATTTAACCGTAACCTTTTAACCGACCGACAGCATCATGTCCGAGTTTTGAAGAAACACTCCCCTTCCCTAGTCGCAAAGAAAAGAATAAGAAAAGGCACAATGACCGAAATGGTGGAAAAAGGCGAAGGGAAAAGAAAAAGCGGACAAACGAAGTGGGGGGGGGGGGGGAGGGGGAGGAGAATTTGAAAGGGGGGGGGGAGGGGAAGGAGAATTTGAAACTTAGCAAATCGATGAAGCCCAACCCATCCCAAAATGGCAAATTTGCCGGCCAACAATTGGCACACCATTTTTCTTCTGTGAAATGGCATGCCGTGACTCAATGTAAAAGCTTTTTTCAAAATCAAATGTTTTTTGCCAATTTAAATTTGCAGTTGGATCCGTTGTCTGACTGTCATCGCCTACTTTTGCATTGTCTCTTTGCCCGGCCTTCTTCTCTCCTATTATTACACCCGCGTGTGGGACCCGACCTATTTAAACTTGGTGCGTTTGGAAATATCATTTGATGTAATGCAATTGAACTTCAAAAAGTATCCGTTCAGTTTGTTGTCCACCCACAGAATCGCACCAACGCAATGCCATCACTTTCAGAAGAAACAGCGAATGTAAAAGGGAACAGCAGCGGATGAACTGCTTGAAGAAGTTGGGCAGCAAAGAAATGCCCCGATAAAAACTTCGAAGTGTAATTTCAAGAAAAACTATAATCCTTTGAATTAAAAATGATTTTATATTCGAATGTTATGCTTATTAATAATATTCGTTTGGTATTATTTTAAATTTCATTCTTCCATTTATTTGTCATGTATTGCTTCTCCCCCTTTTCTGTTCATCCCCATAAACGGCGGATGCTAAAATATTAGAATATAGTGAAAAATATAAAACTTTTTACATTTTCTTAAAAAATGAGGGGGAAGAATTCGTGGCATTTGCAGTAGAAGAAGCAAAAGATGATGCTGATGATGTTGGCATTGCAATAGTTGTCATTTCGGAAGCAATTGATGAGGAAGTGGACGCTTTTGGGGTTATCAGAGAAAAGGAAAAATTGGACTAAAAAAAGAAAAGCAAAATATAAAAAAATAAAAATTTTTTTTAAGAAAAATGGAAAAAAAATAATAACTTAAATAGTGGATTTGGAATTTTGCATAGAGGTAAGGATTAAAGGATGAGTCCGAGCTGGTTAAATTTTGATTCTTAAATTTTGATAAAATTAAAATATTTATATTTAAAGAATGAATCGAATAACTCACTGAATGATGTTGGCTAACCTGTTGGGTTTCATCTAAATTAGAATATGCTCACAAAATACTCTTTTTTCCAATTCCTTTTTAACCAACGGGCTGACCAATCGGTCCAACAGTTGGTTGTTGTCCTAATTGTCCGCATTTACTGCGGCTATGCCAGCCAATTGTCTTTTTGTGACAAAATATTCACCTGTTGCTGATGATGATGGTTGACTTGGATAGGCTTGTCCGTTTTGCCCCATCTGTCCGTTTTGGCCCATTTGTCCGTTTTGGCCCATCTGTCCGTTTTGGCCCATCTGTCCGTTTTGCCCCATCTGTCCGTTTTGGCCCATCTGTCCGTTTTGGCCCATCTGTCCGTTTTGGCCCAATTGTCCCTGCTGTTGGAATGGCAACTGTCCGGCAGATGCTGAAGGCATCATCCATGCTTGTTGTCCCCACGTTGTTGGCTGTCCATGAAAGCAGAGCATCACCTTCCTTCCGCCTTGCATTAGCGGCAGCGAAATTTGTCCCCGCGGTTTGCCTAAAAGAAATTTATAAGAAAATAATTATTATTGTGAAATTCCTTATTATTACCATTTTGAGTGGCCGCATTTGGGCAAATTTCCTTGAAAAGTTCACTGTTCTGTTCTTCGTTGAGCGGGGCTTTACACAAAACGCCATTTAACTTTAAAAATTTAAAAAAAAATCCAAATGATTTCTTTTTTCCTCACATTTGCACAGAGTTGTTGTGCCATTTCATTGAAGTGCATACTCATAAATGGCCGATAGCAAGCACCTTGAACGGTTGTCAAACTGCTGGAGCACATTGGGTCACCATTTGTAGTGGTAAAAAGCAAAAAAAGAACAATCGGCGGCAAAGGGGCGAAGGAAAAACACAACATTTTTAGATTCACAAAAAATAAAATAAGAAAAATTAAAATTATAATTTAATTTAATTTGTCAATAAAATTTTTTAATAAAAAATGGGAAATATCCAAAGGTTTCTTAATGACGTTCATAATATAGGCAAATTCAAAACAAAAAAAACAATTATTCCAACCAAATGATGCTAAAATTGCTTTTCAATTTTATTGCCGAAATTTAGCCCTATAAAATTTTTATTGAAGAAATTTAATTTGTTTTTTACAACGCATCTAAAGACAATTCAAAAAGATTATAAACTTAAGTTAAATAATGAAAATTTGTTCAATAAGCACGTAGGAGGGTGAAAAAACGGCAAAATGAAAATGTGACCTGCAAAGTTAATAAACAATAAACTTAATCCACTAAATAAGTCTTAGTGTCTGTCGATCAGTTTTTATCATTTTTTTTTCTTTCTTTCTGTCAATGAATTTTTTTTGTGTATTGCAAATCTTCTCTCTCTCTTAATTTGAATTTTATGCTCAGTTAATTGTTCGGTTTCTTTTTATTTTAATTTTTAATATTTTCATAAATTTCATTTCTCTGAGGAATATTTGATTTTACTCATCACTTATTGATAAATTGATTATCATCATCCATTTACGCAGCAATATTTGTTGCTTTTACGTCAGCAGCCAACATTGTTTCATTGCTTTTGCTGATGGATTTTCCCATTAAAATAAGCTCAATTTTAAATTTTTCATTCATTTTCTTTTAAAATTATTTTTTAAATTATTTTTTAGAAAAATAACATTAAAATGAAGCTCGAATACTATTTATTTCTGTTTTTATTTTTCTCGTCACTGTTTTTCCTCGCTAAAACAACGGGTACCATCCGTAAACTTTGAGTATTCATTAGACTAATTAGTGTTTAACGGGAGTTGTAAAGTAACAAAAAAATAAAAACTTGTTAAAAGTTTTCCAATTTGATTTTGAAAAATAAGTGAAAATTACAGTAGAGACAGGAATTTTGAAAAAAACGGGGCCGGGAACGGGGACGGGGAGGTTTTTAAGTATGTTTTTTTTTGCTTTTTTTATTTTCTTTTTTCCGGTAAGAATTTTATGCATCTCTATTTATATGATCACCAAATTAAGTTCAAAATTTTCGATTTTAAAGGTCGATGGCCTGCGGCGCCGATAGGAGCCCGTAAAAATTTTCAAATTGGGCCGGGGACGAGAACGAGGCCCCCGGGATTTTCTCGCCGGGGCCCCGTCCTCGCCGGTCTCTAGTATTAAGCATTGGTAATGATGCACATTTTGTACGGCTCTTTCACCTTGATAAACCATATTTAACAGAATAAAAATGTGGTTTGTTATTATTTTCATACATTTGGGTGGATAAAAATAAATACTAAATAGATTTTTGTTAATAGCTGCAAATTTCGGGGCGCAAAGGTCCGAAAATGCCTCTTAAGAATTGGGCGAAAATGTCTGGACATGGGCCATAATACGTTAATTGCAAGAAATTAAAACAACCATCTGACACAAAAAGTTGCCATAATTTTTTCGTTTCTTTTAAATTTTTGGTTTTTTTTTCTTCCTTAAAGTCTCTAGAGCTATTGAATGATACAAACAAACAATATTCAATTTGTTAATGCAGAATAATTTTGTTTCTGTGAGAAATGATGAAGTTATAAAATGCATGAGTACGAATTTTCTGGTTCTCAATTGTCCTGCTCTTTCGTTCTTAAAAGAGTTTCAAGTTCAATTATAACTTGCTGGGTCGTTTCATAAATTCCGCCATTTTGCAGATTATTCGTCAAAAACCCTTAATAACTTTGCTTAAACGCAACAAAATGAAACAATCTTCGCATCATCCGATAGCTCTTGGTTAGCTTTATAAGCTTGTCAAATTCCAAAAAATGATTATTTTGTGAAAAACAAAAATTTTACACTTCTTATGGCTACAATTTTCTTAAATCTCTATAAAACTTTTTGAAATTTGCTAGGCTAATAGAGATAACCAATAGCTACCGGACCCTACCAAGATCGTTTCATTTGGTTGCGTTTGAGCAAAGTTATTACGAGTGGTTGACGAATAGTCTGCAAAATGGCGGTTTTTATAAAACGACCTTAGAAATACATACAGTCTGTTTCAAAATTATGGGCTCAAATTTTTTCTTGACTTCATTTTCTTCCGATGGACTAATCGAGCTGAAATTTTTACCATGCAAGCCTCGCTCAATAATATTAAGATTCACAAGAAAAAATTAGAAAGTGTAGAAAAATATTTTTTTTAAATTTTTTTTTTACCGAAAATGGCCCCTAAATTTGCTATTTCATAATTATGGACTCAAACCTTGAAATAAGAATAACTTTCTTTAAACGCAACAAAAAAATCTCAAAAAATTATAGCATAACTTTTGATGCTGATCAAAAAGATAACTAGACAAACTCGATCAAATCACACCTTCACGGTGATCTGATATGATCTAAATTTTTGCGCCCCCAGGCGACTGGGGTCTGCTCCAGCATTTGCCCATCAAACTGCATCTAATTCACATCAACAACCCCAGTCGCCTGGGGGCGCGAAAATTTTGATCAGATCAGAACACCATGAAGGTGTGATTTGATCGAGTTTGCCTAGTTATCTTTTTTGATCAGCATCAAAAGTTATGCTAACACGAATTTTTTGAGATTTTTTTGTTGCCTTTAAAAAAGTTATTCATATTTCAAGGTTTGAGTCCATAATTGAAACAACCTGTAGGGCCGAAAGTTGTAAACTTTTTCCGTGCTGGTGCGTTTTGTAATCCACCTTTTCCACTGAATTTACCACTTTTTTCGTTATCTTTAACTTTAATTAAAATTTGGCTTTTAAAAATTCTATTTCTCAGAACTCCTGATCCGGTTTCCAAAAATGGGATCCGGGGTCCTGATTTGATCTAGTATTTTAAAAAATGAAAAAAAAATATAAAAAGATTTCCTAAACTTAAATTAGTGCGATATGAAAGAGTCATTTTTAACAAGGGTTCCTAAATTGTTGAAATTGAACGAATTTTGTAAAGAAATTGTAGACATTCTCGGAAAATTACCTTATTGCCTTTGTTTGATAAAGATTTATTCAAAATTCTTATCAAAAAAGTTTTCAGAAAATTTCTAAATAAATGGATGAAAAACCCGGTTAACCATGGTCAGGATTTAGGAATCGCACCCGGACCGGATTCAGGATTAAAAATCCTGTTTTCCACTCCTAATCCGAGTATATTTTTCCAAAAAACGATGAATCAAGAACTTTTTAGAGCATAATAGAAATGCATAATGCATATTTGGCGTTTTTAGTGCTTAAGGCCTCCTAATTATGGGGCCAAGGGCGTTTGGGCCCCCGCGTTTGGGCCCCAGGCTCATTTAGGGCTTTGTAACTTTTTTCTTTGTGAACCAAAATTTACAAATTCGGTATCATTCGAAAGCTCTTCAGAAGCTCTATTAACACTCATAAATAGAAAAAATTTACCTACTTATAAAAAAGTTATGAACTAAAATATACAAAAATTCTGACTTTTTTGCGATCTTCAAGTTGTAACTTTTTTAAGGGTTTTTCAATCGCCAAGGAATACCTTACTAATACCTTCTATACACTTAAAGCTTTCGAATGATACCGAATTTGTAAATTTTGGTTCACAAAGAAAAAAGTTACAAAGCCCTAAATGACCCTGGGGCCCAAACGCGGGGGCCCAAACGACCCCGACCCCTAATTATGACCCACCCAATTTTTAGGAATTCCTTCAAATTTTAATTTTAAAATTTTCTGTATAATTCAATTTTTGAGGTCGGTCATTTTCGGATTTTGGTGACGATGCAATAATTAAAAAAGAATACACAAAATGCATTATAACATATTGCGATGAGAAAAACATCGAAATGCTCTACGTGTGGTCATTGGCAAACGAAATTGTGCATCGCATTGAACTGACAAAAGACGTGGACAAATTGGAGCAATTGAATGGATGGTATTTGGACAAAAATGGCACGGAAAGGGCCATTGAAAGATGGGAACAAATAAAGAAGAAAAGTGCGAAAGTTTGGTGGGAAAACAAAAAGCAATTTGAACAATACGAAGAAGAAATTTACCAAATTTTGCGAAATTTGGTAATTTTATTGAACGAAGGAAGCCAACGATTTGCTGTCGGAAGTCAATTTGAAAAACAAAATTTAAAAAAGCAAATAATCTTGAAAAACTTCTTAAAAACAATTGCTGATGACGAAGAATTGGGCCGACTTTGGCTGAGTTTTGGGCCACAATTTCGGCTGGCAAAATTGACCCAAATTCTCCGATTTGACATGGGCGATTTTCTGTTTGGGAAGATGATGGCGGTATGGCATAAAATGATGGCACAAATTGAAATGGGTAAAGTAATTTCTATAACGTAATTCAAATTATTGAGCCCGTGGTATCACAAAATTATTTTAAATAAATTTAGACCAAGATTTATTTGAAAAATTAAATTTGGCAACTAAACATGCACGTTATTTGCTGCCCACTTTCCCACTGATTTCGCAGCAATTATTCACTGCAAAACGGGAGATTGTTGTGATGAAAAATGCCAAAATTGTACACTTTAAATTGTGTAATTTCAATTTAATACTTTGAATTTAGTTCCAAAATAATTTGACAACATTTTTGTACGGAACTGAACAAACGGAAAGAGCATTTAAGCAACAGACAAACGGAGCAATTGTCAAAATTACCAAAATTGTTGCCAAATGGGTGAAACAATTTTAAAAATCTTATCCTTTTTTTGTTAATTATTGTCATTAATTTTGCCCATTAAGTCCGATAAGCGTGCCAAGCTGCTGGTCTCCGGCTCTATGCTACTCAATTGCCACACAATTGGCTCAGATGTGAATTTGGTGTGCATAACGCCTGGCAAACGGCTTAAAGTCGAACATTTTATGGGAAGTGACAAAAAAGTGCAATGCATGAAAAACAAATGCACAGGCCAACCGTCGGATATGTCTTCATTCTATTGCCAAATTTGTGAGGTGAACAAAAAGGGCGCGGGGGGGAGGGGGTGGGGCGGCAGGATGGGGGTCGTTTTCGCGTTTCGTACGGGGGGTCGTCTTCGTGCGAGTGCCCATTTTCAAGGAATTTCATTGGGATTTCAAAAAATTCCTTAGTAAAAATCCAATAAAGTAAAAAACACTCCTAAGAATAAACTTTTAAATTGAAAAAAACAAAAATTAAAGCAATAAGACTTAGTTCTACAGTTAGGGCGTCTGTTTTAATAATCGTTCGGCATTGAGCTGTTCGACAATAGGAATGTTTAATACTCGAAGCGGAAGCGTGCGGTTCCAGAATCCGCTGGGACTTTAACATAGTCTTAGCAAAAAACTGTATCAGATTCGAGATCAGCAACCCAAATAAGCCCAGAAATTTTTTTTTTAATTTCTGGGGCAAAAAATTTTTCCATGAAAATTTCTTAGGGGACTTAACTTAAAACATTGTTTTTTAATTAAAACTATTTTTATTTAGTTATTTTTTAAATGTATAATAGAAATGAGCACTCGCATGAAACTTTAAAAAAGTTATTTATTTTTAGAATAATAGCACGACAGACCTTGTCAAAATTCAATCGGAAAACACAATGCTAATTCGGTTCAACTTTGACGGCATTCCCTTTGACATTTCATTGGTGGCAGTGCCCAAGGCGGAAATTTTGGGAGGAAAAATAAATGACAACGAATTGGAAAACTTGCTGAACCAATTCAACTGGGAATACGGAAGTGGTCAGAAAAGCATGATCCGCACCCTTTCGAGTGAAATTATTCAAAATTAAATAGTAAAAAATGTAACAAATGAAATTATCACTTTTTAGGCTATCGTTCAACATTTTTTATAAACAATTTGTTTAACGAAGGAATTCGAATGGCAAATGAATCCAACGAAATGATTCAACAATTTAATTTTCGACATTTGCTTATGACAATAAAAATTTGGGCTAAAAGTGACTGATATATTATTATTATTTTTTAATTAATACGAATATTTTTTAATTTAGACAAAAATATCTATTCCAATAAGATGGGCTTCTTGAATGGAATGTCATTGGCCATTATGGCAGCCAAAATTGTCCTTCTTTACCCAATTGCATCAATGGCATTTTTGCTTGAAAAATTTTTCTTATATTATTCAACAAGGTTTTGCATTAGAAATTAATAATGCTCGTGTTAATTACCTTTGTTTCTTTTAAACTCCTTTAGACTTGGTGATTTTGCCGTACAATTGGCCAAAATTAGTTACATTGACCAAAAATTGTACACTGATGGCACATTTTCTCTCCTAAGTAAAATAGAGGACAAAATGCTGGTGCTAACCCCGTCTGTTCCGGCACAAAATGCTGCGCGATTGGTTACCCATTCAAACGCAAAAGTCATTCGGCGCGAATTGTTTGAAGGCAATTATTTGAATAAATATAAATAAAAAAGCAATTAAAAAATTACCAAAAACCCTTAATTTGTCTGTATATATTTAGCTCTAAAGCAAATAAAAACTAAAGGCAAAGAATTTGATTTGAACAGTTTGTTCAATCCTGTGCCATTTACGCAAAAGGTAACAAATTAATGCCCAATTTAAAAAAATGTTCAATAAAAGTGAATCCAAAAAAAAATGCGAAAAAAATTGATTGATTAATTTATTAATTAATTATAGAAGATATTTTTTTGAAATAATGCAAATAAAACTATTATTTTATTTATATTAATAATTTTACAGTATGAAACTTACATCGTAATTAATTGCATGGGCAACCAAAAGGAATTTGCTGCTGACTTTTGTGAATTTGTCGAATGGAAAATGCGTCTGCAAATTACGTTCGACATCGACAAAAAGGACGGAGGCATTGAAATACATTTGTGTCCAAATGTTTACCAAGAAAATTGCATTTTGCCAAGCCAACTCGTAAAAACGGCATTTAGGTAAAGAAATCCAAATGAAAACAGAGTTCAGAAAAAAAGGACCAGAGAGTACCAAACAATTCTCGAATTAAAATCACTTTTAGCACATAAAAATACCATATTTTGGATTTTTGTCCATATTTGCACTAATTTTTGCTTGTTTTCCAAAAAAAAAAATTGTTAACAAAAATGCATTAAAATTTTAAAATTAAAAAAAAATTTATCGAAGCAAAAGTTTTCAAGAAATGATCATGAAAAAAATTTATAATAAGAAATGTTGACAAAAAGGCCTCATTGAACAAAAATTTTTAAGTTTGCAAAAAAAATATTTTTTTCATATTTTAAAAAACAGAGTAATTTTGAAGAAGTGTTTAGGGAAAATAGCCAGTTATTAATAACTTTTCGACATTTTTCGTCCAGTTTTTTAGCACATATTAGAACATATTTTGGCATTTTTTTGCCACTTATTTTAAAGGGTTTTTAGCACTTTTTTATGTACATATTTTGGATTTTTGCACATAAAAAACCCTATTTATTAAAAATGTTTTTTCTTTTTCATTTTAGTGCAATTTATTGCAAAGTTTGGCTCCTCGGCACCGACAGTTCGTTGGCCAGCGAAACTGTGCTTGGCATGGCCAAACAATTCGACGCGACAATCAAAAGACATTACTTAAAAGTAAAAGGCGAAACGGCGCCGTATCATTTGGTTGAGCTCAAATCAGTCGTAATGAACAGAGAATCGCTGGGAATGTTCTGAGAAGCAAATCTGTTTTTATTCCGTTTTTTGCTTTTAAATTTGTTGCGTTTTTAAAATTCGTTTTAGTCTTTAGAAATCATTATTATATCCATGTTTAATTGGTTTCTGTCCTATAAAAATTTTTGGGTTGTGTAAAATTGGGGAATTTGCAAGAAGAGTGGCTTTTGATTTGATGATTTCAAACAAAAAAAAGTTATTTTATTTAATTATTTTTGCATTTCCACAAAATGTTTGTCTGAGAACAGTTTATCTCGGGCTGATTTTGTACTATTCGGCACTCGGAAATTTGAAACCCGGACTTATTTAACACTATTCGACAGTCGAACCGGAAGCGAATTGGACCTTTTTTAGACTAATGTGGCTTAGCTTTTTTTTTTGTGAGAAATTGGGAGGGAAAACAAAGATTGAAAATATCTATTCGAGAAAAAAAATTTTATGGGACGCTTGGTAAAAAACAAACAAATTAATCATAGGCAAAATTCAAAATTAATTTGGAAGAAAATATTCTGTTCTGACATGAGACAATTTGAATACGATAAAAACTCATTGAGACAAACGAAATGGCATCATTTGGACGGTACCACAATTTTTTGCCAAATTCAATTACTTAAATGCACCTGCCAGTATTGTGAACATATGCCATTTTCATAACATGGCATGCCAATTATTTTTACTTCATTTTTTCTTATGCCTATTCAAATATGTCTGTATTTCAAAAAAAGGTGTTCATGTACATTTTTTTTTTTAATTGTCTTGTTGTGTTATAATTTTTTATTCTCCATTGATGCTAAAGAATAAATTGTGCCTTTTAAAATGTTGATAAGCATAATTTAAAAGGAATATATAGAATTTATTCATTCGCTTTTTATATTACATTTTTTTTTATTATCAATTGGTCCGCAGTTGATCAAGTGCTAGGTCGTTTCCTAAATTCCGCCATTTTACAGATTTTTCGACAAAACACTTCATAACTCTGCTCAAACGCAACCAAATTGCTTAATCTTAGTATTTCCGGTAGCTATTGGTTAACTATATTAGCATTTCAAATTTTAAAAAATTAGAGCTAACCAATAGCTATCGGACCACACCAAGAATGCACAAAGTTATAAAGAGTTTTGTCGGAAAACCTGTAAAATGGCGGAATTTAGGAAACGCTATTTGGCAGTTTTAAGGACAACTCAGCACCGTTGATCACTTTTCCGTTGGTCCGCAGTTTGAGTACACCCGTTAATTAATGATAGAATCAAAAACTATCTATTTTCTCTTTCATTTATTTCCTATGGCCCAAACAACCGAATAATCGGCCAAGAGTCGCTTTTACAAAATGTGG
Organism: Heterodera filipjevi; assembly: GCA_039877585.1. NCBI lineage: Eukaryota > Metazoa > Nematoda > Chromadorea > Rhabditida > Heteroderidae > Heterodera > Heterodera filipjevi. The sequence goes on along the minus strand of JBDPZO010000001.1, from coordinate 10,417,167 downwards.
GCTGCGCATTGAACAAATTGGCATTTTGTTTTGGAAAAGGGATGACATTCAAATTACCAATCGAATACCCCAGCATTTGTTAGTTTTCAGATGCCATCCTTACGAATTGGAAAAATATTGCAGATACCGTCATTTTCAAAGCTCTTTTTTGTTTTGTTTTCATTGTATTTTGTTGCATCTTTCGCTGTATAACTAAAAAATGGAAAAACATTTTCTAAAATACTGCTTAATTAATAGACAGATTCGCTCATTTAAATTGGAAAACCCAAAAAAAAAAAAAACCGGGGGTTCGAAAACCGGCCTAACCAATAATTGTTTCATTGGCGCCAGAAAGCAATTCTTCTTATTTGTTTTTTCTTAACAAAACTATTCGCAAAATTTCGAGGTATTTTTTTGAGAATTAGGCCAAACCGGCTTCGGTTAACCGAAACCCTAGTGTCGCCCATACACCAAAACCAAAAACCGGGGGCCGGAAAACCGGCCTAACCGAAAATCGGGGAGACCGGTAAAACCTGCCGCGACCAATTCTACAAATTGGGAACATTAAGTTATTTGTTTGCTTTCTTTTCTGACATTTTCCTCTTTTTTACCTCCGTTTGATTTGGTGCGCTTTTCCTTTTCATTTCATTTTTGTATCATTTGCCTTACTGTATTCATTTTTTTGAATTTCTTTGTGAATGTTTGCGTGACTTCGCTTCACTTTTTATGAGAATTTTTCAAAGTATAATTTTTAAACAATTCGTGCAAAATTATAGAAGAACAATTGAAATGCCACTTTTGTGAACAAAGAAAATGGCAAAGCGCGTTGACATAATCTCACCTAAGCCAAAAAAAAAAACCCGATAAAATCTCACCTTTTGTCGTTTTGGCTGAGGAGAGATTTTGTCGGCATATGTCAAAAATGAATTATAATGGGCTGAAGTTGAGTCATTCACTCTCAAGTTATAACAAAGTCACTAATTAGAGGATAATTAAGAAATATATTTGTTAATTGTTTTGAATTAATTTAACTTTTCAAATGTATGCCAACAACAACAATTCCCCGCTGAACAACTCAAACCCGGTCATACAAATACTAATAATAATTTATTTGAGGTTTTTACTTTTTCAATTTCCTTCTTAGATTTATGCCGTGTTCAAGGACAGTGGGGTCAATCCGTCGCTTGTTGCTCTTTTCGGCACAAAAGCATTGGTGAGTTTGGTGGGCATTGTTGCCAATTTGGATTTGCTGTTTATCACATGGAAAACAAAGTGAGTGGGGAGGGGGGGGGGAAGAGGGGGGGGGGGGGGGGTAATATAAAATTATTAAAAAAATATTAAATATTTTTAAATAATTTACAGAAAACTGCGTAAGGTGTGCAACTTACAAATTGCTTTGTGTGCCTTTAGCATCGCAGTGCAAGAGATAAGCTCATTGATCACTTTTGGCGTCGTTATCACCGGCACCAATTTTATTACATTGCGAATTTGTGCCATTGCGCAAGTAAATGGCGTTAATTTCACATTGAAATATTTTGCCAAATTAATTATTTTATTAAATGTTTTAAAAAATTAAAATGCCAAATTATGCCTATTTGCATTTTGAACAGTCGGTGCCCTTCTTCTTCACATTATTCACAACTGTTATCACATTTTCCATTGGAATTGACCGATTCCTCAGCATTGTCTTCCCAATGTGGTAAAAAGGAAAGATTTTTAAAATCCAATTTTCATTTTTGAATCTTTTTTTTTGCAACGAATATTTGCAGGTACCTTGGCAAGGAGACTGACCGACGATACTTTCTGACAGTTGCGCTCGGTTGTTCTCTCTTTTCATTGTTTGCCCCCCTTGTTGGGATTCATATTGGAATGACCATCCCTGATCTGTAAACAAGATCAATTGTAAATGAAAACTTATTTAATTCATTTGAAGGCCCGTTATGTGTACGGTAATTGATCCTGTACAGGGTGACGCAACATGGATTACGGTATTGCAATTGGCAATTAATTGCCTAACGGTGGCATGCTATTTGCTACTTTGGACACTGGTGTTGTGCACCAAATCAACATCATTGAAAAACAAACAAAGTAAAAAAAAAAGGAATGCGACTTTATCATCAATAATTGGGCCGAATAGTTAATTGCTAAAAAATGGAAGCCAAAATCAGTGCCAAAATTACGAAAAAAGTAATTAAGGGAGGAGGAGGGGGGGGGTCAATTAATAAATCCATATTTCCATATTTTATATCAATTAAAATATTCAGTGAAAATTTTAAAATCACTGTCCGTCATTCTTGTGCTGGAAATCCTTGGCTGGGTGTCCAATTATTCCATTCGTATTTCTGTTGGCGCTGCTCACATGGAAGCCTTGCCAACATGGTTGGTCACCTTTTTCTCTAAATTGTCTAGGTTAATTACATGGTTAATTATTGTTTTGGGTACATTGTCAACATTGCCACGATCAGTCCGTACCTTTCGCTGACTCTTTCTCCAATCGTTTTGTACATTTTCAGGTTAATTTTACAGCAAATAAAACAATTCACGAATTTTCAGCACGGAGTATCGCCGAGCATTTTTGCACCAATTGGGAGAGATTCTAATCGTATCAAATGGAACAATGCCGGCACAAATTCAGATGCGAAATGTTGGTACCTAATGCAGTGATTGACCACCAACCACCAATACAAAATGTGAAGAAAATTGAATTAAAACGGCATAAATTATTTAAAATATCTTTGATACTTGGCTTTTCAATTGAAGACGCTCCTTTGTAAGCAGAGTTTTACATAAAATAGCCGACCACAAAAAAGGAGTTACGTGCGAGAAAAAATTTATAATTTTAAGGAATTGTGTGAATAAAATTTGTAAAAATAAGAAAAAATATAAAATTTTCAAGGAATTCGAAGAATACTAAGAAATCAGATCATCACCACCAATTTATAAAACAAATATGGGGTCAATTTTGTTTGAAAAAACAAAATCACTTATGAAATGATTAATACATAGATTTGTGCCAGTCGGGGTGTTTAAGTGTTCAACAGATGTTTTTAAATGGTAAACAGATTCAAATCTGTTGGACCATAAATTACTTGATGTGCCTAGAACAGATCAAACAGCGTTTGCCTTTACATAATTAAAAAACGATTAATATAATTAAGAGATGGGCCAGAAGATTCAGCCGGTCTCTTATTTTTGCAAAATCAAGAAAAAGTCAAAATATTACTCAATTAATGGTCCTTTCTTTTTTCCCGAAAATTTTAATGTCAAAGAATAAGAATTTTCCGTTAGGCAATGAATCAGCAAAAAAAAAAAATTCAGCATTTACACAAACAAAGAGAAAAGCTAAGCGAGCGGCCAGCCGGCCATTAAGCTTTTGTTATATTTGCGAAAATTGAAATTGGCGAAGTATTTGCATAACGCAAAAATAATCCATTGAGCTTTTTTTTTGGAATTTTGGCAGATTAAAATATGAAATCATTCGTCCAAATATTATTTATAAATAAAGGAAAATGTGGAATTTGTAATCATTCAAAAAAATAATTAAAAAAAACTTTTGTTTTCAATGAATAAACACTTCACTGAATTTTGACTTGTCCCCCAGCGTTATTTTTGGCCCACATTCTGTTTGAGTTGCGCAGCCAAAGAGTGGTGCACTTAAAATGTCCAAACAATCGATTTGTGGGATTACATTTAATTGGCGCAAATAAATATTAATTTAAATATTTATTTTTTTCTTTTTCCTTTTTTTACAAAATTATCAGAAAATGATTGTCAGGTGGCCACGAGAATGAACTATGAGAGAAAGAAAAGTGAATTAATAATTATTTTATATTTTATATAATTTATTTCTGTAATTACCCTTTTTTTTGGAGAATTAATTTGTTTTGTTAATTAATTACTTTTTTTACAGTTTTAATTGTTTCCGCCGTCGTCCTCACAATGGCCACCCTTTTGCTGATTCTGATTTTGCTTTTTTGTTTTTCCATTTTCGAAACTGCTGAGCAACAACTGCAACCCGACGAAGGAAAGGACCATCGACAATTGCTCTTTGTTCAGGCAATTTGGCGCCATGGCGACAGAGTAAATAAATGTTAATTAATTAAAAAAATAAATATTAGAATTATAAAACAATATATTCCTTTTAAAGAAGAAGCATTCCTGCTAAATAATTTAACATTTGTTTAAAGGCGCCTGGAAAATTGCCTTACCCTGGCGACCCTTACGACGAAAAATATTGGCCTCGCGGATGGAGTCAACTAACAAATGTAAACAAAATTAATTTTTTATTAATTTTTTTTTTTTCTTTTTTCTTAGCTTGGAATGGTGCAAATGCGCGAATTGGGCCAGTTTTTAAGGCAGCGGTACGTGACTGAACTGGACTTTCTTGGCCCCACTTACAATCGCGACGATGTAATTTTTAATTAATTATTTAAATTTTAAAAAATATTTTTGGGATTTTTAAAGGTGTTCGTCCAATCGTCCGCCTCTGACAGGGCATTGGTTTCCGCGCAGGCACTCCTCCAAGGGATGTACCCGCCGGTGGAGGAATTGGAGCAGTTCGACCCTGCACTGAACTGGCAGCCCATTCCCGTGCACTCAACGGGGCCAAACCATGAAGTAAAAAAACAACATTTTAATAATAATAAAACATATTACATTAAAATTTAAAATTAATTTATTTTAGTTTTTTAATAAATTTTCAGCTTCTGAAACCGACCAGCTTTGGCTGCCCGATTTATGATCAGCTGAAGAAGGAAGTGAAGCAACAGTTGGAGCAGAATTTGACCTCGACATACCCGGACCTGTTCAAATTCATACAGCAAAATGTGTACAAAAGTGAGCAGCCAATTTCACTTCATCAAGCGGCCAAACTGAGCAACATCAGAAGGGAGGTCAGCAGCAGCAGAGCATTGTGTGGCCAAACTCACAAAAAAATAAATAAAAACAAAATTATTATGAAATAAAATATGAAAAAAGGAATACCCCATTTAGTGACCCAAATAAAAGTAATAACAAATTTATAAGTTTGTTTTTATTTCCCTTATTAAAAGAACCACTTGGCCGGCGTTTATCACTTCCTTTCCATCCTAAGGTGCTGCACAATCTGTCCCAACCTGAATGGGTAAACCGCCGTTGGGCCCAATATGGTGGCCAAACAACGCTGGAGCTGGTGACGGAACTGCGTCGGCTGGAGCGCACCCGGGAGTTTGCTCGCCCCGACTTGGCCTTTCTGAGGGGCGGCTTTCTGCTCGGTGATTGGGTACAACGGGCGAAGCGGGTGATTATATGGCCATTTTATTAATTATATTAATTAATTAATTACTACTTAAGCACATTCATGACTTGCTATTAATGTTTGTTAAATGTTTCTGAAGGTGCTCCAAGGACAAAGGCCAAAAGAGGCAAAAAAAGCGGTCTTTTACTCGGCCCATGATGGCACACTTCAGGCAATAACAATTTTGCGATATAATTAATATGAGTCAATTGATTTTTAATGAAGGCTCTGCTTTATTCGCTGGGTGTCGGTGATGGTAAGTTGGTCCCTTACTCCGCTTGTGTCATCATGGAGTTGTTCAATGCAACGGGCGGTGTCATTCAATTGGATGTGAGCACTTAAATTTATTAATCGGAAAAATGAAATTAAATTAATTATAAAATAATTATTCAAAGATTTTTTATCGGCACGGCGGCAATTTGGACAAATTGACTCTGGCGGAATGTGCCGACAATTCTTCCTGTGTAGCGAACGACACTCTTGATTTGTTGGAGATGCGTTCAATACTTGGACGGCAAAAGCTTTATGATGTTTGAAATACATTAAAAAATTTAAATTTAAGCTTAAAATAAATAGAAGAAGCCTTTTCAGGAATGCAAAAAGGACGGCTTTTGTGAAATACCCATTGAAACTGGAAAAGAAGAAGATTAAAAATAACGATAATTAATATTTAATTTAAAATAACTGTTAATTTAATAATGTAATAATTAATTCATTACTTTTTTTTATTATATAAGTTGAAGCTTTTCTTGTAAAATCTCTTTAAAATCTTTTATTACTTTCTTTTCAACCAATGGAGCATTGGTCCAAAAAATACACCGATGACAAAAAAAGACAAAGTTCCACTAGGTCTGTACTAGTGCTGCTCGAGACCGAAAATTTCTCGAGACTCGAGACACGAGCCCGAGACTTGACCCCGAGACTCGAGACCGAGACCAGAAAAAATCCGAGACTTTTCTCGAGTCGAGACCGAGACTTTTTTTTCAAAAAATTTTCTTACGCACTTAAAAAATTCAAAAAAAAAAAAATACTAAAATCATATATATATAAGGTCTGCCGTGAATAATTATCATAATTTTGTAGCTTTTGAAGGGGGCAGGTCAATGAGGATGATGATTTTCGTGATGTTTTCAAAAAAAACGTTTTAAAATGGCCATTTTTAGGCAAAATTCATTAACAAATCAGACCTAAATTTTTAAAATTTTCCTCGGTGGCGCCTATCGGCACCTCCGACTCCCGCTCTTTTGATTTAAAATTGATGCTTTTTATTGAATTTTCTTGCTCTTCGAATAATTTATTTTCAAATAATTTTAATCTTTAGAAGTGTAAAAAAGTATCGTTTTTCGAGACTAAGAACTCGAGACCGAGACCGATACCAGAAAAAACCCGAGACTTTTCTCGAGTACTCGAAACCGAGACTCGAGACCGAGACTCTCGAGCACCACTAGTCTGTACGTGTTCGAAATGTTCGTTAACATTTGCGTGATCGGTGCCGCGACACGGTTCGCCAAAATGGTCATCGCCAATTTTGTTGAAATTTCTGTTTTGCAAAACGAGCGGTAAAGCTTATTTTGAATTTTATACATCAAGAAAATTTATAATTTCTTGGTAAAAAGTTTTTCTAAGATGGCGAATACAAAACTCAAATACCCAAAATATGTTCATAAGAATTCAAAAAAGTGCCTCTTTTCAAGATTTTGTCATTTATTATTACACCATTTATTTGAGCTTTTTTGTCAATAAATTCGCAGTCCTAATAATAAAACAAAAATTAATGTACTAGTAGTTACCTATTTGGTTTTAGAAACACTTTGATCATTTTAGCCATTACCCTGAGATTTTTTGTCCATTCTCTTTGGCCTAAAACGCTAAAAAACAACCCACAAAATTCAGTGCATTTAGCACAATTTGGTCGGTTAATTATCCTTTTGTTAAGACTAATTAATGTGGCAATTTAATGGTCAATTATCTCCTCCTTTCGGTGGAATGATCTGACCAACTGATCTATGGGCACCCCGTCAGAAATTATCCCATATCCTTTTATCAGACTTTCTCCCACACTCCACTTCCTTCTGGCATCACAAATTTTAATTTGAAAGTTACATACGGAAGTGATGTAAGTAATCATTGCAAGGTAACCGTCGTTTTAGGCAAAGACAAAAATGGTGTCTTTTCTGTGAATAGGGCAGGCATTTAGGAGTTAATGAAGCAAAAAAAAACAACTTATTATTTGAACTAGAACCGAACTCTGAGCTCCACTTCGGAAAAAATATTTCAAAAATCGCATTTAAAAAATAACAGAAGTTAATTATATATATTAATGGTAAATTATTGGTCAATGAAAATGTTTTTACAATGATTAAGAATCAAGCGAGGCTTTTCAAATGGATGGTACTTTGCTTTGTTATTATGGCCCATTGGTCGACCCGCGATTTGTTGGATTGTCGGGAGAAGAAAAGGCGGAAGCGATTTGCTAGAGAAAGAAAAAAAAGATTTAAATAAAAAAAAAGCAATTCATTTACCAAAATGCTTTAGGTCGCGGACAAAAACCTTTCGATAATTTTTGATAACGCAAATTGACACAATCGGATTAAGTGCCGAGGGCAAAAACATCGGAATAATGGACAACAAATTGAAGTACTGAAGCCAAGCCAATTGTCGAGCATCGATTTTGAACAGAATGAGGCACAAAAGGAACACAACGGACAAATAGATGAACAGGGGCATCGATGCCTAAATTTACAAAATTCCGAAATTATTAATTTCGAAAACAGTTAATTAGTTTTTGCGCACCTGAACAGTAAGGTTTCGCGAGATTTGTTTGTTCATTTCAATCATTTTGATTGCAATTGCCGATGTGGACCTTAACAGAATTAATTATTGCGAATTAATTTGGCAATTTTCCCAGATTATTTTACATTGTTTTTGTTTGCTTCTTTAAGAATTTGTCGATGCGAAATGCCAATGTGACCATGACTGCGTATGCAATTGTGCACATGATGATTATGTAATACAATCCCATGGTCATTTTCCAATCCTCAAAACGTAGAGGATTTTGTATTAATCAAATATTAAAAGTTGGGGGAAGGGGATATCATTTTATTTTTCTGTAAAAATTTATACTTTAAATGTGTATCCGGTGAGTGGGATTTGGTCGGAGATATTCAGCCCGAGAATATCCGCGGTCGGTTGGTCGTCGAGAAATCGGTTTTTGCCGGCAGACAAATAATAGCAGACAAACAAATTCAGGCAATAAAGTAGCGGAAAGATGAGCATGACAAAGAAGAGGAAAAAGTATTTGAAAGTCGAAATCTTTTTGTCCCTTAATTTACATAAAAAATAAATTTGGAAATTTTAAATAATTTTAAAAATAACAGACCAATTCAACAAAAAATAGCGATAAATGAATTGAGACACATAGCCAAACAACGAAACGTAGACAAGAAATATCCAAGAAATTGCGCCCAATAAGCACCAATTCTGGTTTTGGGCCCCGTTAAAGGTGATCAAACCAGTCCAAAATGACTTCATTTTCGCCTTTGTCTGTCGTGAAGGTGTACTGTAATAATAAAGTATTTTTTTCCGAAAATTAATTTTAATTAAAAAATGCCAAAAAATCAAATAAATTTGGTACTTTTTGGAAGAGCACAGTCATTGCGAGAAAAGCGATGTCGGTGAAGCATGTTTGCAACAATATCTGAAAGGGCATTGGCATTGTGTGTTAAATGCCATAAAATCAATGGTAAAAATTTGTGTTCCAATTAATTTACTTTCAATGTCTCTTAACATATATCAAGAAATGTAAAGATAACTGATATGCAATGGTTGTTTAGCCTTCAATTATATATTCAATATTTCTTTTTCATTATTTTAATTCAAATATAAATATTTCGCATACAAATATTATCAAAATAAAAAAGAAAAGAAAAACAATTCACATTGCTATAAATTCGCATTGATTTGGGCGTGTGTCGAATGATCAGACGGACCAAAATGCCATTCAAAAGGACTCCGACGCAAAAAGCAACCCATTTGGAGAATTGCATTATCAGACGAACTGTCGAAGGAGCCATTTGAAAATTTATAATGCAAATTTATACTGAAAATAATTTGAAAATACAAAAAATAAAAAAGACCAAAAATTTCTTGGAGCGAAAAAGAAAGACAGATATGGATGGATAGACTGACGAAAATTGGACACATATTTCGAAATTATTTAATTGGCCACTCTTATATACAATAAAATGATGCCATATGATGGGAATTCCAAAAATTGTGAATCGGAAATGCCAAAAATAGCCAACCGGAGAATGGCATCTGACAAGCGAATTCAAATTGCGCAAATGGGCAGACAAAAGTAAAAGTAATAATTATCTTTTTTTATAAATGGTAGCAGAATATGAAGAAGTTCTTACTACCATTTATTCAGAAAGAGAATTGCCACTTTTAATTTGTCTTGCCCAAAATTTAAATGGTATTCACACGAATACAACAAAAAAAGAATTTCATTTAAATTTGCACTTTTTGTGTGCCTATTTCATTTTCACAGTCGGAAAACGAAATATTTTTCACACGAATATATATATAAAAAAAAAAGAATTCACAAAAAAAAACAGTTTATAGTAAAACAAATTAAAAAAAAGAAAAATATAAATCCAAACAATGCGTTAGGATTAATGACAAAGCAAATTTGTAAACAAATTTATAATAAAAATTAAATTGATTACCATAAAACCTTTATGAGAGCAAAACAGTGCCTAATGAAAGTCAAAAATAGTGGCGCCGAACTTAAAAAAATAATGTCCAAATTTAAAAAAAAATAGTGGCAAAAAAGTAACCTAATCATTTTTTGACTTAAAAGCATAAATTTTAGCAAATATACTATTTTTCACTCTCCTCTCTTTACTAAACACAGCCAGCCGGAAAATTTGGAAAAATATTGAAGTGATTTGTTAACAGATTTCGATGACTTTTTGGGAGATTTATATAAAAAAAAAAACGTGCCACATTATGGACTTTGAATATTACAATACTGAATTTGGCTCAAAACGATCATATCCCCATTAATTCTTCAACAAATATTTTGGTTGTTAGCAGCAGGCGCCACTTTTGCAATATTTTTACGCACCATTAATTGTTGTCTTTGACCAAACAAAATTTTGAAATAAAAAATTGACTAAACATTAAAAATAAGTAATCATTCAAAAAAACTAATGCTTTTTTAAAGCTGACCATAACAAAAGAATCCAATGAATAGCCGACCATTGTAATCCAACCGGCATAATTTGACAAAATAATGTCCAACAGCTTAATAAATGCAAAATAAAATGATTTTTATTAAAAAAAAAAAACAATTATAAAAATAAAAAACTCACAAAGTTGACAAAAAATGCGACCATATTTGGCAAAATGTTGAACACCGTTTCACAGATCAGAGTTATTGCGACCATTCGATTTCGCTTAAAACCGTTTATTTTGTAAAATATTAATTTGTTCTTTTTGGCATTGTTTAAAAACTGGGATTTTCATAACCATCGTTTTTTGCCGCGCCGTACTGTTCTTCATGAGAATTCGGTTCGCCCTTAGCAATGCCATGAACATTAAACTGGCAACAATGTTCACAAAGCCTAGCAAACTTTTGGCACCGAGTCGGTACAAATTGCGCTGTCGCGTGTTAATGCACGACGCATTTAGGCATAAATTTGATACTTAATTAGGCAAGATTAAGTGGCATTCAAGAATAGATACTAATTAAGACACCAAATTGTTAATCTTTGAAGGGTCGGCGGTGCCGATAGGCGCCAACGTGAAAATTTTTGAAAATTATGGCCCATTTGTTTACAGTTTTCCCCAAAATGGTCAATTTTGTGTCTTTTAAAAATACAAATATTTTTTTATCTCTAAGTAAGAAATAAGGACAAATAAGGATCCTAGGCTCAAATAAGGACAATCCTTATAAATAGGGACATCTGGCAATTATGGATAACATTGCCTAATTAAATGAAAAACGAACATTGCGCAAAATCCAATGGCAGTTCCATGAAATGAACGTGGAAACTCACAAAGAAAAGCAAAATGCTCAAAATAACATCAGCAAAAAGAAGTGTACGTCTGACACGAGTGCTGTAAAAAAGCGGAAAAGTGATGGTTAAGCATCTTAAAAAATTGGAAGAAGATGTAACGACGATGGTTTAATTGTTGGCGATTGATCACCGATCAATTGTGAGGCCGAGAATGGCAATTGGGACTGAAATGTTGGCGCATTCGTAGCCAATGGCCAACCAAAACATCCAATACGGGTCGACCCTTTCGGCACCATTTTGCATGAAATTGATAACCATAAAACTGTGATAAGAGACCGCAGAGATAAGACTGATAAACAGAAAAAACAAATAGAACAGCAGAGTGGGCGAGAGAGTGTTGGGGGGACATGATGAGGGGCTTCTGACAGAGAAAAATAAATTAATTAATAAAAAATATATAGAAAAATAAGTAAAATGGAAAAACTTTTTGCGAAAATGCACAGAAATGGTAATTGCCGAAAGGAGAAGCAAAGAGGGCAATTGGAGTGCCAAACAGAAGAAATACTCAATGATGTTAAGCAAATGCAGATAGTGTTGCGACATGTGCACAAATTGATGCTAAAAGCACAAAGTGTTGGTTATTAAAACATATTCCAATTAATGCTACTTTTTTTTATTAATTAATTGTTTTTTCATTGGAATTTCGCCTTTCTTAAAAAATGGTAAGTTTCTTTATTGCTGTTGACAACTTGGCCATAACGCAGGTGAACTTTCGCCCAATTTAGTAAATGGTTATGCCGTTACTAAATCGGTCATCGTTTGCACTTCACCTGTCGCCTAAAGTTTGTATATGTATTGGAATGTCAAATGAAAACAATGCGCATGTTTTGCCACCTCTAATGAGAAAACACTATTATTTAAGAATTTCAGTTTATAAAAAGAATTTAATAAGAATGGTTACTCGATCGGCATTTTGTAACCGATTTGCCGATAGGCGCCGCCTGGGAACTTTTGAAAAATTTTAATGGATTTGTTAACAGATTTTGATCAAAAAATGCAAATCTCTGAAAAAGTCGTATCTCTGGTGCAGCCAAAGAACAAATAGATTCTTTGAAAAAAGAATTAAATAATAATGCAATGTGGTGGACTTGAACCTAAATCAAATTTTGCGCAAGGCAATAGCTCAATCCACTACAGCAACAAACCACTAAACTCATTGTATAAATCCTTTTATATAATTTTAATTAAATTTAAAAAAATGGAACTTTTATGTTAAGGATCAGCAGCAGATCATCATTGTTCCCTTAGCGTTTTGTGTCTTTTTTCCACATTTTGTTCTTCTTAATTTTTCATTTCTCTTCTCTTCTCTCTTCAAACAAACAAATAAAATAATTCAAAAAAATTTTAGCAATTCGCTCTTCGATTTTTGAACCAAATCTAAGAATTACATTTTTGTTTTTTTACATATGTATGAGATTGTACAAGAATACGATCTTTCGGCCAGTCCGATTTTCAGGGCCAATTCGTCCCGCTGGAGCCTGTCCGGGTTAAGGCTGCTGTTTTTTTATTTATTTATTTATTTATCGAGCAACCACAAGGTACTAAAAAGTACATTTACAGTGGTGCAAAAAATAAAACAAATCAAAGTAAAATAAAATAAAGTTCACAGGATCGTACATAAATATGCATATATTGAAAATAAAATAATCATTTTTAATATTTTGCTAATCATTTTCATTTACTTATTTTTTGCACTTGGGTAAATGTTGTGCGATTTTGTCGTTTTTTTCTCCCAAATGTCAATTTGTCGTTATTTTCGTTGTCGTTGCTGCTCATAAAACAGAAAACAGACGAACGAAAAAAAAAAAATGGAAAAAGACCACCAATTCCTCGCACCTTAAATAAAATTCTAAATGTGAAGGTACATATTTCTAATTTTCACAAGAACATTTTGTTAAATAAATTAACATTATGCACAAAATAAGAGAATGTTATCACCACCACTAATTTGAACCAAGTTAATTCATTCATTCATTCAATTATTATTTTTCGCATTTTATGGAAAAGCACCTGCTGATAATCATTTGTTTTAAAGTTCTTCTTGGTTCTGTTATTTAAAAGTGCATTTTAAATGTATTATTGGGCTGGCGCTTTTCTTAAAAACTGCTACGCATGCGTGTTTCTTAAATTGCCAATTTTACTGAATTTTCGGCTAAATTTAGTCATAACTTTTCTCAGAAGTAACCAAATTAAATAATAGTTGGTATCGTACGATGGTACTTGATTAGCTCTATTAGCCAGCCAATTTCAAAAATTTAAGGAAAAAATGAAAAAAAAATCCAAGGGTTTCGGGGTCGCTGATCAAGAATATAAATATTTATTTTTTGAAAATTTGAACCCCAAACCAAAATTCAAACAAAAAATTTCCGACTTTTTGTCAGAGTTCCAAGCGAGAAAAGACAAACAGATGGGTCTATGTCAATTCGGCGCTCACGGTTCGGCGCCAGCCAATTTTCGATAACTTTCTTAAAAGTTAGTCGATCGCTTAGAAATAACTTATTCATACCTTCTAAACACTTAAAGCTTACGAACGCCACCGAATTGTGAAATTTGGTTCACAAAGAAAAAAAAGTTACGAAGCCCTAAAAATTCTGGCGCCGAAGCGTGAGCGACGAATTGACATGCCCCGAAACAGACGTAGGTCAACTCGACGCACGAACAAAATATTAAAAAAAAATATTTACATATACATTAATTTTTCTAAATTTCCGGAATATTTAGAGAATATTCCGGATAATGATTCTATAAAGGATGGATCTTGGTATTTTGATCGATTCTAAACTTTCATTCTCGAAGCACATTGACAATATTGCGCAGCAGTTGTTCATCAATTTATGCAATAAATGAGTTCAAATACCATAATGCCAAAATATGGACAAATATGTAAATATGGACATAAATCGCGGAATATGGAAAAATATGGAAAATATAGATAGAAATCCAACTTAGAAGCTTCAAACCAAGCTAAAAACGTGCGTTTCAGGCCCTTACGAGTTCAGGAAAAAGATTTCCATATAAAATGCCCGCCCTAATTATCATCCTGTGAACCAGTGCCCGATGGGCACTGGCAGCCACAAATAAATATTTATAAAATAGAAATAGCTTCGCTATTTAACACTGTCTCTAGAGGGCGCTCCGCGCCAATTCCATTAAGGTTTCGTTCTCTCTTGCCCCTACCGTCTCACCACCTTTCTCTCTTTTTCCTCCCCCTTTTTCTCGTTCTCTCTTTCTTTATTTTGATCTTTTTCTCTCTTTCTCTCTCCCTCTCCCTGCCGTCTTTCTTCCCCCACCCCTTCCTCTCTTATTCCTTCTCTCGCTTTTTTCACTATTTTTGTCCCCGCTCTCTTTTTCAGCACATCTTGTTTCCTGACTCCTAGCTCCCTTTCTCTCTGTCTTTTGTTCTCTCCCTCTCTCTGTCTTGCTCTCTCCTCTCTCGTTCTCTCGCTCTCTTTCTCTTTGTCTCTTTTTATCTTCACTTGATCTCATTTTCTCTTTCTCCCTGCCGTTTATCGCTCTCTCCGTGTGCGCTCTCTCTATCTCCTTCCTAACCTCACCCTCTCATTCGCTCTGTCTTTCTTTCACTGTCTCTGCTTGTCTCTCCCTCTTTTTCTCTGTCTCTACTTGCCTCTTTTGTCTCTTTCGCTCTGTCCTTCTCTCACACTCTCTCTCTCTTTCTCGCTTTAGTTTTCTCTCTTTTCTTTTTCTTTCTCTATTTCCTCTCTCTTTCCCTCTCTCTTTCTCTCTCTTTCTCTTTCTCTCTCTTTTCTCTCTCTTTGTCTCTTCCTCTTCTCTCTATCTACTCTTTCACCCTCCTTCCCTCTCTTTCCCTCTCTCGGTCTTTTGTTTTTTCTTTCTCTTTGTCTCTCTTTCTCTCTCACTCACTCGCTTTCCTTTTCTCTTTATCTCTATATTTTCCTCTCTCACTCTTTCTCTCTTTGCCGTCATCCTCTGTATCCCCTCTTCTTTTATCTCTCGCTTTCTCTTTCTCTCTCTCCTTTCTTTCTCGTTTTCCCCCTGTTGTCTCTTCCTCTGTCTCCCTTCTATCTTTTTCTTTTTCTATCTCCTCTTTGTATCTCTTTCTCTCTCTCTTTGTATCTCTCCTCTCTCTTTTGCTTTAACCTTCCTTCCCTCACACTCTCTCTCTCTTTATCTCTCTCTTTCTCTCTCTCTCTTTTCTCTCTCTTTGGCTTTCCTTCTTCTCTATATTTCGATTTAACCCTCCTTCCCTTACACTCTCTTTCTCTTAATTCTATTTGTCTTTTTCTTTCTCTATCTCCCCTCCTTTCCTCTCTGTTTCTTTCTCGCCTTTTTCTTTGGCCCCTTTCCCTCTATCTCTCGCTCTCCTGGCTCTCTTTATTTCACCCACTGGCTCTTCTTCACCTTTTCCCCTCCCTTTCACTGTTCCTTTATTTCATCATTTTCCTCTTTCTCACCCTGCTGTCTCTTCCTCTGTCTCCCCTCTATCTTTTCTTTCTCTCTTTCTCTCTCTCTCTTGACTCTCTTTGTACTTTCCTCTTTTTTTCTTTCTCTCCTCTTTCTCTTTCCCTCCCTCTTTCTGTTTCTTTTTTTCTCTCTCTTTCTTTCTCCCTCTCTTTACCTCTTTTCTTTCTCTTTGGTTCTTTTTCACCCTCTCTTTGTCTCTCCCTCTATCTCTCTCTCTCTCTTGTCTCTCTCTGTTTGTCTCTCTTTTTCCTTTGTCTTTTTCTTTCTCTATCTCTTCTCTCTCTTTCCCTCTCTCTTTCTCTCTCTGGCGTCTCTTCCTCTGTCTGCCCTCTCTCTTTATTTTCTCTTTTCTCCTCTTTCTCAGTGTCTCTCCCCCTCTGTTACGCTCCTCTTTTTCCTTCTCTATCTTTAACTTTTAAATTTTTTTTTTTTTAAATCTATGAAATGTATTTCATTTTCCCTTAAAAAGGTTAAAAAAATTAGTAATATAATTATTTAATTTATTTTATATTATTTAATTATTTATTGTTAAATTAATAAAAAAAAAATTAAAATAAAATAAAAAAAGAAAAGAAAAACAAATAAATAAATTTTTCGGACCGCGGGATTGAACCCCAGAGTGTGGGAAAGCTGCCCCGGGAACGGGGAACCCGTTGCTAAAATCCCCGTTTTTCCGGGGCCTCCGTTCCCGGTCCAAATTTTGACCGGGGCCCCGGCTGGGAACGGGGATTTTTCAAAATTTCCAAATTTAATCCAAATTATGTGTATTTTTCGCCAAATTATTTTGTTTTTTGCGAATTTTCATTTTTCCGGTAAGTATTTTCTGTATCTCGATAAGTTTAAAACCCTCGGTATTTTAATGTATAGTTTTCATCAACTTTCAAAGTTTTTAGGGTTCCGGCGAAGGGTTCGGCGGTGCCGTTAGGCGCCGGCTAGGAAATTTGAAAATTATGGTGAGATTTGTTTAAAGCTCTAAGAATGGAAAATTTACCCGATAAAATTTAAGTTTTTTATCCAAAATTTAAATTCGCAAAAAAATATTTTTTTATTTTTCTAAAATTTTCCAATATTTCGCTTGTCTTCTGTGTTAAGAAAAAAAACTGTTTTTCTATATGATTTTGACTAAAAAATTTGCTTTAAAAATTTTTTCGGCATTAAATGGCAGGGAAAATATGCATTCCAAATTTTTAAATGCCTTTTTTCATGCCTTTTTCGGGCTTTCGTGCCTTTTCTTGCCTTTTTTTTCGAACTTTAGTGCCTTTTTTAGGCGCCTTTTTCGCGATTTTTAGTGCCTTTTTTTCGAGCCCTAATTTTCAATTAAAAAAGATTTTTTCTTTATTATTTTTTTACTTATTAATCCTTTTTTTTTATATTTATGATCTTTAATTTATTTCCCTCAAAAAGGTCAAAAAAAAATATAAAACAAAATTTTTTATATATTACTTATACATATAAGTATTTATTTTTAATTATTCATTATAATCATTTAATAAAAGATGAATTAACATTTAAAAAAAAAGAGACATAAAATAAAGAAAATTTTTTGGACTGGCGGACTCGAGCCCCAGCGGTAAAGGAAAGCAAACATATTTTTTCGTTATTTTTTTATAATTAAAAGATATATGATGAGATTATTTTAATTAAAAAAAAATTTTTTTTTATATAGGTTTATAAAATTTTATTATTTATTTAATAAAAATAACTTAATATTAAAAACAACAAAAAAAGAAAAAAATAATGAATAAAATTTTTTCGGACCGTGGGACTCGAACCCCAGCGGGTAAAGGAAAGCAAACACACTAACCACTACACCATTGACACCGTTGTCCATTGCCTTTATTTAATTATATTCATTTGTTCATTCTTTTGCAAAAAATGCCAAAAAAAAATCGTTTAGACCCCTTTTTAGGGTATTTAGACTCGTCAGACCAAAACAAATTTGGTATCATTAGAAAGCCCAAAGTCTGTAGATGGGACGAAATTGGTTCATTTTTCACTTTGGCCCCTTTTAAGCTATGCAAAAAGCGGATGAATAAAGTAGGTCAAAATTATGGGCATTTTTTGGCCTGTTTTTCGAACCCAGTTCGAACAATTCTTAACTGATTGGAATGGCGATAATTTTCCCTTAGAGCCAGCCCAAAACCCTATCAAATGATACCGCACGCACCGCGTAACTCGCGCTAAAAAGCGAGTTATCCTTTTTGAAGCTTGAAACTGGGGTGTTTTATTCTTATACAGGGAATCCATTTTATTGATTTCCTGTGAATATTCGTTAATGCAACACTGTTAATGTACTTTTTGTAGCTCCCAGTAAATTGGACACCATTGGAAAATTGGACACCAGAAAAATGAACACGATTATATTAGTTTACAAGACGACTTGGTTCGTACTAATAACAGTGTCGAAGCTTGGACCGCAACCTGAACGCATTGTTTCGATCACAATCGCCACGTTTGAGTGAATTCCTCCGCGTTATTCGGAAAGAAGATCAATATTGGCAACAACAAATGGCTGAGAGTATGAAATAAATCCTGCATTCGGAGTTAGAGGAAAGGAATGAAGCGCAAACAGCTTTATATTGAGCAAGATGAAAAGCTTCGGGAAATATTTGCAACGCGTGCCGATCGTCATCCCCTCCAATATTTGAGGGCAATTGCCTATCGAATGCCTGATCCACTCTAAATGGCTTAATGCATTAACCCATTTATTCTACTTAAATTTATTTTTCACCTAATTCTTGAATTTGTTTTTTTAAAAGAGGGTCTTAGTGTCCAATTTTCCTTTGGTGTCCAAAATTCCGGCGGTGTCCATTTTTCCGCTTGGTGTCCAATTTACCGGTCCCCCTTTGTGTACCTTGTGGTTGCTCATATAAAATAAATAAATAACAGAAAAGCATTCTTAAGTTGAAATATATAAAAACTCAAAAATTTTGTCGAATTTTTAGCTTCCAAGCCAAAAAATAAGTTGTAATAATAAAACAGTTGAAATACTTGAAAACTTAAAACGGTTGAGTTTAAAAACAAGTCTGGTATGAACTGCTGTTTGCCTACCTTTTACTTCGGGTTTGAATCCTGCTCATCTCATATAAATTTTGTAAATATGAAAGGCTGGCAAAATTAATTGTCCCAAAAATGTACAAATAATTTAAAAAATGACGAAAGAATTTGAAAAAAAAAATTAAAACAATGAAAGCTCGCGAAGCATTTTAAAAGCTCTTTTATTTGAGTAAAACAATGGATATTCAAATTACAGGAAATTGGTCGAAATGTACAAAAATCAGTGAGGGGTGTCCCTGTGGGGGTTTTGTCTCTCGCCCTTCGCAGCCGTCTTCCTTTCCATCGCGTCTTTTTGCCCCCATTTGGCCATTACCAATCAATTCACCCCCTCATCATCATCATCAGTCCATCCCCCCTCCCCCCCCCCCCCCCCCCACCATCGTCCGCTCCTTCCCCCCCCCCCCCCCCGGGCGTCCTTCGCCCTTTCTTCGCCATTTTCTCATAAGAATCCTTCGCAGCATCGCCAGCACAACAACATTCATTCATTCATTTCCCGTTCACCTGCTGCGACATTTAATGTGCCCACTTAGTTTTTGCTAATCACTCACAAATTGACTGGTCAATAAAGGGTAATCAATTGATCAGTAGCGCAAAAACTGGGAAAGTTGCATTTCATTTTTGCTGTGGGTGATATATCTTACGAAAATTAGGCAAAAAATTTAATAAAAAAGGCCCAAATTGAGACCGGCACTTTTTGCCATAAAAGGCTTAGGCTCAATTCAATCCAAAATTTGTTATTTCTTAATATATCATTTCTTAACTCATTTCCTAGCAAAAAACGTCGATTAAGGCATGGATAAGTGTTGTTAGTTGGATTTACACAGTTTTTGTCCGCTTCGGCATTGTTTGTTTTCTTCCTGCTAATGGACTACCCCTTCGGCATTGACCCTTTGATCGCAAATGGCATCAATCCATACACCGGAAGTGCCTTTTCCAGTGCATATCAGAGGCACCGCACTAAACGCGCTTTACTGCCCGTTTCGCAACATAAAGATGAATTTTTTGAAGCTTTGGACCAACACCGGTGCATTCTTTTGGAGGCCGAAACAGGCAGTGGAAAGACAACGCAGGTGAGAGAGGGAGAGAGAGAAGGAGAGATTGGCCAAATCAAATGGAAAAGCAATTAAACCATTTTTGGGAAGGGAAGGCGTTGGATGTCATTAGTCATTATTGACACTAATAATAATTAATAATAACAATTGGTAATAAAAGAAATTAATGTCCAATGCAAAAAATTATTATTAATTATCTTCTGAATACCCTGTAACCCCAATAATATAATATAATTTGTATAATAAAAAAAAGATATGCATTTATGAAATTTTCTGTGCCATTTATTCAATTTTGAAATTTGTAAAAAATGATTAAATTAGAAAAGTTTCAATAAAAGGTGCCACAATGGTGCGTGGAATGGTGGAAAACACGGCATCCTCACAAACGGAACATGGTCTGCTGCACACAGCCAAGACGGTTGGCGACGGTCAGCGTCGCGCAAAGAGTTGCCCTTGAAATGGACGTTGATGTAAAGTGCCATCCATACAAATGATGCCTTTCCACCATAAGTTTTTAGACAAAAAACTAATTTTAAAAATTCAAAATTGAAAAACAGATAGTCCAATTGGAATATATATGCATAATACATATAAGTATTGGCTTTCAGTTGGGCGACGTTGTCGGCTACAGCATTCGTTTTGAGGAAGTCACTTCGTGCAACACTTTGTTGAAGTGATTAGAAATTGAAATATTTTCATTTGTTTTTCTTCAAAGGTATTGTACGGACGGTGTGCTTTTGGCTGAATCGTCGCACGACCAAATGCTGCCAAAATACGGCATCATTCTGCTGGACGAAGTTCACGAACGGACGATGATCACTGACGTGGTCATGGGACTGGTCAAAGTCGGTTGATTAATTGGGGATTCAAAGTTTATTTAAATAATTAAAATATTTATTTATATTTTTAGAGAATAATGTGGCAACGTCCCGAGTTGCGAGTAGTCGTAATGAGCGCATCACTGCATACCGGCACATTTGAACAATATTTCTCGGAATTTGATTTTCACACAATGAAAATCACGGGACGATCATATTCCGTTGAAATAAAAGTAAGGGAATAGCACAAACAATTAATATCAAGAAAACGGCAATCCTAAAGAATGGGTTTTTTAATTTAACTTTGTTATTTAGATATATTATAGTATTATAAGTCATTAGAAGTTCTAAAATCGGATTTTAAAAAATTGGCATTTTCGACTTTATGTTCGAATTCGGGTCCGGGGTTCGGAATTGGACAAAAGGAATGTCATATCCATGATCAGCGAACCCGAAAAGGCTCTATGAAAATCCGACACTGAAAAATCCGACACCGGAAAATTCGACACTAATTAAAATTTTTAAAAATAATTTATTAATTTAATAATATTTAATTATTTAATACCCTTAAAATAGGGAAACTAAATAAATTAAATCCGCACTTAATTTAAATAGGTTTTTTATATTGGTCCTGCCCTCCGGTAGGATATTGCCCGCAAATATTGAAGAGTGTGCCGATTGGTCCTTTTTACATAATCTCGGTGAGATTCATGCCTTGGTTTTTAGCATATTTTTGCTAAGTGATGAAACGAATACAAACTTTTTTTCAGACCCAAAGTAAATTTTTTTTTTTTTTTTTGAAAAATTGGGCCAGCCTTTATATGACCGAAAAAAACCAAAAAAAAACCCAAAGATTAGATGAAAGCATATGACACATCTGAGATCATATTTGTGATCAGTATCCCCTAAAACCACAATATACCAAATTTTAGCTCAAAATAACAAAGTTAAATTAGAAACCCAACGTGCTTTAGAATTGCCAAGAAAATACAAATTAATTAGCTTTATAAATAGGGAGCGGACCTTAAGAATAAAAAAAGTCAATAAAAATTTAATTTAGACCTAAGTTCACTGACTTTTTTCTAGATTTTTTAATTTAGTTTTTTTTTAAAAATTACTTATGCCTGATTTTTTGGCCTCTCTATTCTTTAATATTTGACGCGAATTGAGCACTCCGATTGGGATTTGCGCACCGAACCGGCCGTATACATTGAAAAAGCGGTGCAAAAAGCAATGGAAATTCACCGGCAGGGAAAACACGGCGACATTCTGATGTTTTTATGTGGACAAGAAGTGATGAATTGGAATTTGAATTAAAACAAATCAAAGAATTTATTGGTGATCGATCATAAGAAGCAATTAAGGAAGTGGAAAAGGCGTGCGAAATGCTCGAAGAAGAAACGCTTAAGTGCGGTCAAAATGGCAAAATGGTGGGTCAATTCAAAGGGTAAGCGTTATTAATTAATCAACGCTTCAGGAGATTTTGCCGCTTTTCGGCTCAATGCAATTGGACCATCAGCGCAAACTATTCGAAGCGCAGCAGAATCAATTAAAAAATGGTGAAACCAACTCAGTTCAGTATTATTAAATTAGTCTTTTGTCCATTTTTTAGCTGTTGTGGGCTATCGTCGTTGCATTGTGGCAACAAATGTTGCAGAAACGTCAATGGTTCGTTTTGTGAAAGTGTCACATTTTGTCAAAATGCTGTCTTCGTGTGCTTCTGTACTTAATTCTTTAGCTTATTTCTCCATTGCTTTTTCAGTTTTCTAATCCGCTTAATCTCCCCCGTCTCCCCCCATAGACTATTGATGGCGTTGTGTTCGTCATAGACCCGGGCTTCTGCAAACGCAACATTTACGACGCCCGCACAAAGGTCGAGTCACTGCTCGTTCAGCGCATTTCGCAAGCGTCCGCCATCCAAAGGACCGGAAGGGCGGGCCGAACACGGCCCGGCAAATGCTTTCGCCTTTACACGGAGCATTGCTATGAGAAATTAATGCAGCCAATTGTGGCGGAGGTGCAAAAAACCATTTATTAACAAAGAAATTAAAAAGATTAAAAACTAAATGCCGAAAAAAGAAATTATTTAAAAACAATTTCATTTATAAAATTGCAATTATTCCGCTGTTAAGATTAAACACTCCAATTTGGGCAGTGTTGTGCTTCGACTGAAAAAAATAGGAATTGAAGACCTTTACAATTTCGATCTCATTGATGCACCACCGCGAGAACAAATTCAGGCCGCAATCAAAATGTTGACGGAAATTGGAGCACTAGACAGTAATTAATAGGGGTAGCAGGGTACCGGTAATGACCGTAATTAATAGTGATACTCACGAGTCTCGACTCGAGTTTTTAGTCGCGAAAACCAAGGGGCTTTTTACATCTTTAAAGATTGACTTTTTGTGGTTACCAAACATTAGATTTGTGTCGGTTTTGAAATTTGAGTAAATATGTAATAGCATTTGCCAATTTTCGCCAAATCTGATCTTTTCTTTTTTTTTGCTCAAAATCTGTTTTTTAAATAAATTCCAATTTTCTCCGGTGGCGCCTATTGGCACCGCCGGATACCGCCCCGCACAAAATTTTAAATTTGGGTTTGACAATCGCCCACTAATTGACCTGCGTTAAAATATTTCGGCTCAAAGAAAGACTTCAAAAATTTTTTGAACCCAAATAAATATTTTTAAGTGCATCAAAAAAAAAATTAGTCTCGGGGTTTTCTTGTCTCAATCTTGCTTTCGAGTCTCGGGGTCAAGTCTCGGTCTTGTTCTCGAGTCTCGAGGAAGTTTAGATCTCGAGTATCACTAGTAATTAATTGGCTAGCAGGGTACAGGTAATGACAGTAATTAATCGGGGTAGCAGGGTACCGATAATGACAGTAATCAGAATACCGATAATGACAATAATTACTGTGATTACAGGCCGTATCTATTGCTACTCTTGCAATAAGCGCATTAATGAACTTATGTGATAAACTTTTGTTTGACAATTTGTCAGGGTATGAACGTGTCACTCCGTTGGGCGAACAGATCAACAGTTTGCCGGTCGACCCGCCGTTGGCGCGGATGATGATCGAGTCAAAGAAATTGCACTGCTCCGAGGAGGTGATCAGCATCTGCGCAATGCTTTCCGCCCCGAATCAATGCTTCAACCGACCGCGCAAAAAGCAAGAGAAAGCGGACCAGGCCAAGGCCAAATTCATTGACGACGCGGGCGATCATCTGACGCTGTTGCGGGTACTGAACGCATTCAATGCGGTCAGAGGTAAATAAGGTCAAATGAAAATGATCGAAATGAGTCCTCCCGGAAAGTTGGACAGCAAAAATCTCGGAAAATTTGCGGGGGGGGGGGGGGGAGGGGGGAAAGATTCATAAAATCCAACTAGTCGATTTTGCCATAAGTTTTCTCAGAAACATTTAATTTAAACAACCATGGTATCACTTAATAGCTAGCTATAGACGAGATATATACACATGTTTTCACATGGTTCATTGGAAAAAGTTCCAATAATTTTTCTTGTTATTTTTTTGTAATTTAGCAACAACAATAAAGTTCATAGGGATGTGCGAGAAATGATTTTTACCGAGAAACGTGAACCGGGACACGAAAAACCAGGGAAATTTTTTACGAATTGTTCTAATCAAAGCATCAATTCATTGATAAAATTGAAATGGCAAAAAATTATTGTTTCGCATGCTCTTCTTCTGAAAAGGCGCGTTGCGCGGCTCACCGATTAAAGATTTCGAGAAAATATTGAAAATACAAAAAAAAAAAAAAAATAGCCTTGCCCAAAGCAAAGCTGGTTTGGTTTTTTAAACTAAGAACTTCACTACAATAAATAAGAATTTTGTGTCAAAAAACAATAATCCTTTTATTGCACTTAAAATAGAAAAATAATTTGTGAGGGGGGCCGGCTGTGCCGTTAGGCGCCGCCGGGGAAAATTTGAAAATTTGTGTGTATTTTGATAACAGATTTTGCACCAAAAAGCAATTTTTGTGGATTTTGAGATAGATTTTTGAGAAAATTTAAGCGAAGGGGCGGAAGTCCGGTGGTGCCGATAGGCACGCACCACCGGTGAAAATTTTTAAAATTTGGTCTGATTTGTTGACAGAATGTAGCCTAAAAGGACCATTTTTGAGGTTTTTTTTTCATTGCTTTTTCTAAAAAAAATCACAAGAATCCTTAAAACCTCATTTTGAAAATTTAGCCTCATTGGCCTCCCAAAAAACACACAAAATAAGGCTAAATCAAATTCTTAACTAATTTTAAATGCTGTATTAAATTCGAAAAAGTGATCAACATACAACAATTTAACACATCTAAAAATCATAAAAAGTATCCTTAGGCAGAAATAAAAAATAATTAGTTGTAAATTCAAATTGTAGGGAAACCCTTTCGCGGCAAACTTTGTCATGCTCATGCAATGGGGTTTTGTTAAAGTTTTCGTTTTTTTGAGATTTAATTTTGTTTTAAATTGATTTTTTCCCTTTAATTACAATAATTCGACACATCGCATTGCAACTTTTAAACCTAAAGGAAATTTGGGAAAATTAAAAAATTAACTTTAAATTGTGAGTCTTTCTGTCTTTGACCTCGAAACCATCTTTAACGGGTGCACCCCAAACCTCGTCGCTGAAATTTCAGAAAGTTTTTCAGCAAAAAAATACATTTGTTCGAAGCTTCTTTTTTTGAAAAATTTTTAAGAAAGTTTTTCTAAAAAACCTAACCACCCTCTATTTTTTCTGAAATTCTAATCCGAATCCTTAAGCATAAATTCCTTACTAGAAAACTAACCCTAACTTTTTTTTTGAAAACTACCCCTAGTTTTTTTCAAAAGCCAAGCCTGTTTTTTTGAAAACCTAAAGAATTTTCTATTTCTTTTTCAAAAAACTAGGTGGTAAGGTTTTTAAGAAAAAATTAGAGAAAATCTATGGGTAGATTTTTCAACAAAAAATTTAGGTATGTTTTCAGAAAACAAGGGGTTAGGTTTTTAGAAAACTAGGGGAATGGTTAGTTTTTTAAAAAATTTTCACTTATTTTCGGAAAATTCCTTAAAAAACTTTGAAATTTCTCAGCTTGAGTTTTTTTTTTTTTTGAAAATTTTTGTGGCGAGATTTTGTCTCGGCGAGATTTCGTCCTATCCCCTCTTTAACAGTGTAAAATTTCCCGAAATTCGGGAAACAAAACCCGGAAACCGAGACCGGGACGGGAATACGAAAAACCCGGGAAATTTCTCGAGTCGGGAACCGGGAATCCGCACATCACTAATCGATAGCAATGATAACCATGGGTTGTTTAATTTAGTTGCTTCTGAGAAAAGTTATGGCGAATTATTTGTCGAAAAATACCAATGATGGTGGATTTTATGAAACCACTCAGCACCAAATTGTGCACCATGAGAAATTTGTGCCAAAATTAAAAATTAATGAACGGTCAACTGTTACAGGCAAGTTTAGAACGGTGCTAGGTCGTTTCGTAAAAACCGCCAGTCGGGGCGTTTCGTAAATCCGCCAGGGCGTTTCGTAAAAACCGCCACTGTGCGTTTCGTAAAAACCGCCACCATGGGCGTTTCGTAAAATCCGCCACATGGGCGTTTCGTAAAAACCGCCACCATGGGCGTTTCGTAAAATCCGCCACATGGGCGTTTCGTAAAAACCGCCACATGGGCGTTTCGTAAAAACCGCCATATTAAAATTAGTTTTATTATGGAACATGTTTTACATTAGTTAATCAAATATATTAAGTTAAATTAATATTTCCATATATCTTACTGAATAATATGTATATTACAAATCTATTTCATTCAGTTTCTTTAAAATTTTCACCAAAAATATGAACAGACCAGCATAACAAATTCTAAGCATAATTAAAGTTTTAAAAAAAACTAATAAACCCCAACTTTTGTTAAAAAACATTCAACAGTTTCATGCAGACATTTGCAAAATTGTTCATCACAATCATAGCGTTTTTTTCTTTTATTTATGTAGCATACATCATGGTCATAACAACTATTGTCAACTATATTTAAAATATTAAACACACACTTAATCACTTTTATAACCTTTATTAAAGTTGCAAAACCATATTACAGGTACTAGCAAACAAGAATCAAAAAATGAAGTTCCACAATATGTACCACAATATTTTTTTGCTATTTAAAAAAGAAGAATTTGGTTATAATTTAAATCTTATCATATTAATTGCAAACAAAAAACTAATTTATCTTTTGTTGGTGCTGAATGACTTCAAAATGTTGGTTATGAAAATACAGGAATATGGATGGTGAAGATTCCTTTTGACGTAGGTTCGAAAGCTTAATTTTTTATATGTAAAAAATAAAGTTAGATTAATCGAACCGAGTTTTCTAAATCGGGAGAATACAGCTGCCAACGATATACTGTTTCCTTAAGACGCTCACACACAATAACGTTTATTCGAAACAATTTGCTGACTGATGCAATGTCTATATTGCTCAGCCATTTTTCTGATTCATGAGCACCAGATGCGGGGATCGAAACCATCCGGTGCTACCAGTAAAGACGTGAGGTCCCACTACCCAGCGCCAGCCCGGGGTGTTGGTCCGGGAAAGTCGGAACCCTCTTACGCGTCCGTAATTGGGCCCCTCAGGGCTAGGGAAGGAAGGGATGTTGATGAAGATAACTGGGGCTAGCTCCCAGCTAAGGACCAATTGATCGGCCGCTGATCGGCGGCGGACCGACTGATTAAGCCAACTGCCTTTTCCGCTGTAAACCTCCCGCCTTTTAAGCCCATCGGGATGGGAGGAGCCGCTGAGAAAAAGAGAGCCGGAAGGGGGGGGGGGTAAAGTCCAATCCCGGCCTTACACCTCCGGCCCTCCAAAAGACCGTCCCTGGTCTTCGAATTAATTTTGAAAGTTGAAAATGAAACCCACCCTTTTTGACTAAATTTTGAAAATTCATTAGTTTTATGCCGTTGATTTCCATGTTTGAAATTTTGTTAAAATTTTAATTTTTTTTTTTTTTTTTTATTTTGAATAATTTTTTTTTTAAATTAATCATGCTGCCTTTATCCTCCTATACCTCGCCCCTTAGCAAAGGATCGTCTCTGATCCATCAATCAAAAATCCCGTGGGATTCATGAACTCTCTTTTTTTACTTATTTGTCATTTATGGTATTAATTTTTAGATAGGAATTTGAGAAGAAACAAAAATTAAATTTGGTTGTTTTATTAAATTAAATAGCTCCTCAGAGCTTAGACATATATGTAAATGAGCAGTTTAAAGAGTTCCGCAGAACTGAGCAAAGGGTAATCCCTCAGGACTTAATACATGTGAAATGTTATCTAATTCCATATTGAGTCCTCGGTTTTGTCGGTATGATTGGCATTCGGATGGCTGAGTCAGCCATCTACTGAAACGTGGATTTGTTTATTGCGTTCCTCTGCTTTTAATTATAATGTATTTGTTAATATTCCCACTTTAAATATGAGAAGGTTCATGAGAATACCCAGGGATATCAACCAATTCTCTGGCTTCTGATTCTTCCAACGCCTGTTCTTCGTCATTTTGCAGACTTTTGGTAGTGCACGGAGGTCCCGATAGCTCAAAATATTTTTTAATTTGGTTGACATGTACTATCCTTGGGTTTGTCTGAGGAGATGTACAGCTAACGATAGTGATAAGAACACCATTTATTTCGATCACCCGGTATAGCCCCTTCCATGGTAACTGAAACTTCTTTGATGTATTCGTTTTACCAGCGTAATTGCGTAGCAAGACCCTGTCTCCTATTTGGACCGTTTGATTCCGAACTAATTTATCATACTGCACCTTAGACCGTAACTGAGCTTCTTTAATGACCGCCGCAGCGGATTCCCAGGCTTTCCTAAGAGAAGATAAAGAAGCGAACAGAAAGATTTAAAAAAATCTGAGGTGAATGCCGTGGCATTGTCAGTCAGAAGACTGGTACAGCCTCCAAATTTTAAATAGCAGTTTTTAAAGAAGGCCAAAGCTATTGTTTGGGCTTTGGCGTCTGGGACAGGTACTGATATTACGTATTTAGTAAACGTGCAAATTATATTGAGTATATGTTTGTTGCCCTTACGAGTGACAGGAAGAGGACCAGCCAAATCCAGTGCAATTTGAGCAAAGAGGGTGTTTTTAGGTGGCATTTGCATCTCTGCTCGGTACGATGGGTTCGGCGAATGCCTTAGCTGGCATGTGATGCATTGCCTGGTCCAATTGATGATGTCTCGATGCATCATTGGCCAATAAAATTTTCTGCATTTCCCTATAGTCTTTTTGGTGTTCATATGACCACCATTTATCTGAGAGGTATGAAAAGCTTCAAAAATGAGTGGGCGAAGGGAAATAGGAATGTACATTCGGGGATTTTGGTCTGGCAATTGATGGTACAATATACCAGAAATAAGACTCAAATTTTCTGCTCTCACTGCAATGTCTTCTTTTTCACTTTCTATGGTCCCCTCAGGGAATGAACCAAAACTTACAAATTCGATTAATTTTCTGACTTCGGAATCATCATTCTGTTCTTTTCGAACATCAATTGAAAATGTTTTACCTTCTACATCGCGAGCAGTAATTGTTAAAATAAAATGTTCATGAACCACTCTTGGTTTTAGACTCAAGGAAAGACAGACTGGAAATTCTGCTATGTCTTCCAATTCACTTAAGTCACGAATAGAAAGCTTGAACAGGAGGCCATCGACGTTCAGATGATGGCATTGTTCTGCTGCAATAAGCAATAACCTCATATACTTCCGTTGACTCATTCATTGCATTAGTGCCCCGCCTTGGCCTACATTAGAGGCATCAGTAAAGATGTGAAAGGGCTTATCATAGTTGGGAAAAACCAGTATCGGTTTCTCACTTAATATTACTTTCACTTTATCGAAGGCCGCAGCCTGTTCTGGACCCCACTCGAAATTTTTTTGTAAGCCTAGTCAATGGCTCAACAATTGTTGAAAAGTTAGGTACATGTTTCCGAAAGAATGAGGCCATTCCTACCACATGTTTTACTTCTCGAATGGTTTTTGGGTCTGGAAGGTTTTTAATTACTTCGATCTTGCTCAAACTCGGAGTATAGCCATCGGCACTGACTAAATACCCGAGAAAATTCATGGTTGCCGCAGCAAATGTACATTTTTTAGGACTCAATTTTAACTGAAATCTTCTAAATATTTCAAGGACACTTTTCAAAGCTTTGAGATGTGCACTAAAGTTCTCATCTTTGGTGAACACCAATATGTCATCAACATAGGCGATCACACAGTCATCCAGACCAGTGAGAACATGTGCCATGCATCTGGCAAACGCACTGGTTGCATTTCTTAACCCAAAAGGAAGATTGACCATTTGGTAGACCTTATTCTCAGTAATTAGCCCACATTTTCTAGATGCTCTTTCAGTCAGTCTTATCTGGAGGTACCCACTGGACAGGTCTAAACTGGAATAGTATCGACAATTACCTATCCGTTCCATTATTGTCTCTAATCGGGGAAGTGGGTAGTGATCTGGAACCGTTACTTCATTAAGCTTACGAAAATCAATGCATGGCCTTAGCCCACCATCCTTCTTTTGCACCAGCACGATGTTGGAGACCCATGGAGTGTCCGACTCAACCATGACTCCCGATGCCAAAAGTTGGTCAATGTGTTTTTAGAGTTCATCGCGGTACTTAAACGGTGTTCGGTGTGGTTTAGATGACACAGGTGTTTCTGAATTGGTTACAATGTCATGTTCCCCTGCACAGCAAGAACCCAGATCGTACTGGCTCTTGCTAAATATATCTCTGAACTCTTCACAAAGCTCCTTTAAATTTTTGAGGTCCTCATCTGAAACAGATGATTTGGAAAAACCAATTTTGAATGAAGGATCCGTCACAATTATTTTTGATGACTCCCTTAGGAGATTAACTTCATCTAACGTGCCTTCAATTAATAGGTTGGGAAAGTTAGACTTGTTCAACTCACTTGCAGTAGCAATACACATATTCTTAATGATAGTTTTTGGGAGATTGGTTGGATTGCAGATGATGATTTTTAGTGTATTTCCTTCAGGCTTTGAAACTGTGGCAGGGGTGCTCAAATGTTCATCATAGAGTCGAGAATCCAAACTTTTTACCAGAATTTCTTTACCCACTGAAAAGAGTGTGTCTAGTCTTGCTTTAACCACTATTTGTGTTCCAGGTGGAATTCGGTAATACTCGAGTGCTCTAACTTTTATGTTTGAGATGACATCATTTGGTGCCTCTATTTTTAAGACCGACTTACCTATCGTGACTATTCGATTGATGAAATCAAATGTTATTGGGGGCAGATTAACAAACATATCACACCCTATAATTAATTGGTAGTTTTTCATAGCTCCTGCTTGGCTATCCGGTATAAAATTGAGTGTACTCCTCAGAGTTAAGTCTCCTAACCTTATCTTTACTTCACCCACCGCGCAGATATTCATTACATGTGAAGAAACGCTAAGAGCTTCCACATGTGACTCATAAAGCGTGCAGCCAAAGGTTTTGGCAAGTGAGAGTGGAGCTACACTTATGGTTGCCCCTGTGTCAGCCAATGCTCTGACCTCACAACCATTGACATTTACACGTACCACCGCGCTAATTGGTGAGCGACTTTTTAAATAAGGGAGAGCGTTCATTAAAAGTAATGTTCCTATTGTTAGGAAGGCTACTATAAGAGCTGAGGATTCAAAGGAGAAATTTATCTGACGTGAAGGAGTTGTTTCTAAAGGAATCGGCGCCGCAAGGGCTCCTGAAATTACGAGCATGCATAACAGTAAGAAGTAGCGTTCCTGTGATTGGATGAGCCATTCGAAAGGTTTTTGGCCTACCTTGAGGAACATTTTGAGTTCTCCCATGAATTAACATGTGCATGTGTCCCAAAATCATTTGGTAGGCTGTGACCTGCTGTCTGTCCCACGTGAAGTGTTCATTTCCAGAGATTCTGCTGATAGGACCGATTTTTAAGTGAAATTTGGAATTTCTTTCCCAAAGTGTGTGGTCCGGTCAAGGAAATGTGCTAGCTCACCCGAATTCCGCGGAAGTTGAAGAGGAACTTCATCATTGATCGGTTTTGAGAGGTGATCGCTCAACCATTGGGCATAATCATTTTCTTTCCGACACAACTCAATATCGAACTCCTTAGAGCTTGAAGGTTGGCACTGTGCTTCTAGGAATTGTTGAGAATCGCCATTTGATTGACCTTGGATGCTTAACGGACCTGTTGCCCCCTTTTTAAGTCTTCTGACTTTGTGCCTATTATGAAGAGAGACAGCAGAACCTATCCGTCTAAAAGACAAATTAGGAGGATCCCTACTATGGGAGTCTTCGTTGGAGTCTTTTCGGATGAAAAGTTTCGCTAAATTTGTAATTAGTGGACGACCTAATGTTTCCAGAGGGCCTTGAAGTCTGACTCCAAAATAGGCGGAGACCAGGCGTATCAGAATATCGGCCATACAGAATAACAAACAAATAGTAACTCCAATTTGCCATGCCAAAGAGTAATTCCCTACGGCTTTTTGAATGACTGACTCCTCTAGTGCAGACCATTCATCCGAAAGAGTGGTTTTGAATTCTGAGGACTCGGTACTATCAATTTTATAAGTCAGTTGACTTACCTGCGCGAGACTCGTTGCGAAGGCATGAGTGGCCAAGTCGGTAAGATTGAATACGACCAAACGATGAAAGGCGTGTGGCGTGAGCTTCTGAATGTGTGCCGTCTTACCAAAATCAAGCTCTACTTCCTTGATTTCGTGGACATAAACACTGCTAATTGTACCCTCGACTTGGTCCACTTCAAATGTCCGATCTGCCATTTGGACCAAAATACTTCTATGATCCTCGCAAGGAGCTGTTCTAGAATGGAGAGAGACTTCTCAGAAGAGAAACGCCAACTCTTCTGGCAATCAAGAAATTATCTCTATGAATAAACCTCGCGAGGCTTGTGGGGTCATTAAGGTAAGATGACCGTACCCATCTTTGGGTGTCTAGCATAAAATCACAAAAGGCATTGAATGCTTGAGCAAAAGCAATATTAACAGAGCGCGACATATTAGCGTTTAAATAAGAGAATTGTGCCGCTAGTTGGGATGAGGTAACTACTCCTTCTGTGTCAGATCTGAAAATGCCTCGCTGTGATCGTCTATTTTGTGAGATAGTGCTAAAGGCCGGCCCTTGATCCGAAATGGTGAGATTCCGACCACAATCAAACACATTTCGAACAATTGAGCTGGTTAAGCCAAGGTCTCCAAGAGTGGGAAGCCATACCGTACCGAGGTTATGTCCGTCCATAACACCGATAGGGCTATATCTGCACATTTTGTCTTTTTGGGGGACCCAAACTACGACAGTTTTGCAGAAAGCTGGCAGCTACCTTCATATGGGCAAGCTTGAGCGAATCCCGCAGGAGTTACGATTGAAGTAGCCCCAATGTGGGAATATACTTCTGTTTCAAATGCGAAGCAATTCTCGCTTTGAACTATCTTCCAAGAAAAGGAGCCTAATAGCCATGGACGGGGTGTCAGATCAATCTTTCGATCGGTGTGCCAAAGTCCTGAGTCATTTTTGAGGTTCCCTAAGCTACACCGCTTATTGTGTGCCATTTGCAGACACTGATCATGACTCATAATCAGTTGATTAGAGTCAAGATGTTGCCCTACAGATACACCACTAAGCGTGGTATACTTCTGAGCTCTTTTGACAATTCTACGACAAGCCCAAGCCTTACTAGAGAATTCCAGTGAATTAGGGAAATAGATGGTGCGTCGTTGTCTGATTAAGGGTTTGGTTGTGTCAATAGACATTCTGGGGCACACAGGAAATTTGGGAAGGGACCAGGTCATGGGTTGAAGACGAGTTTGACATATCATTGGACCTGACGGAATTGGAGTGAAGTCTTTGGCTAAAGTTGAGGAAAAAGTGGTGAGCAAGGTCAACCCCATTAACATTGGGAAAAATTTTGGTTGCGCAGCTGAACTGGTTTCCCAGTTCGTAATTCGAGAGGGTGACTCGGGGGAATCGTTAGACTTATTTTTTATGGCTGGGTGTGGTTTATCGGTACATGGTTGGGTCAGTTTTTGAATGGTATTGATCTTTTGAGAGACCGCCTCAGCGGATTGAGCATTCCTCAGGGTTAAGTCATTAATTTTGATTGAAAGATCATTCAGCAACCTGCCTTGGTCATCAATCGCCCTGACAAAATCTCTAGACGGTTGAGATTGGGTGAATTCTTCCCGTCGTTTGAAGCACCTAAATGCAAGGTGACCAATCTTACCACAGTAATTGCAAACTGGTCGACTGTTCCACCGTCGGTCATTTTGAGGAGATTGATTGTTCCACCTTCTATCATTTCCCGGGGAACGGTCGTTCCGTCTTCTGTTATTTCCGGAGGAACGGTTGTTCCATCTTCTATTATTTCGGGAAGAACGACCAGTCGTCGTAAAATTAGGAGTACCTCTCGAGGTTTGAGCATTATTATCCCAATTGTTTTCGTTATTTTGTTTAAACCCTACAGGTTCCCTGTTGGAGCCAGTGGGAGCCCATGTTTTAAAGTTACCATGTGGGTGGTTCTGTGGCTCATTGTTGTTAGGTTGAATATCGTGACTATTCGATTGATGAAATCAAATGTTATTGGGGGCAGATTAACAAACATATCACACCCTATAATTAATTGGTAGTTTTTCATAGCTCCTGCTTGGCTATCCGGTATAAAATTGAGTGTACTCCTCAGAGTTAAGTCTCCTAACCTTATCTTTACTTCACCCACCGCGCAGATATTCATTACATGTGAAGAAACGCTAAGAGCTTCCACATGTGACTCATAAAACGTGCAGCCAAAGGTTTTGGCAAGTGAGAGTGGAGCTACACTTATGGTTGCCCCTGTGTCAGCCAATGCTCTGACCTCACAACCATTGACATTTACACGTACCACCGCGCTAATTGGTGAGCGACTTTTTAAATAAGGGAGAGCGTTCATTAAAAGTAATGTTCCTATTGTTAGGAAGGCTACTATAAGAGCTGAGGATTCAAAGGAGAAATTTATCTGACGTGAAGGAGTTGTTTCTAAAGGAATCGGCGCCGCAAGGGCTCCTGAAATTACGAGCATGCATAACAGTAAGAAGTAGCGTTCCTGTGATTGGATGAGCCATTCGAAAGGTTTTTGGCCTACCTTGAGGAACATTTTGAGTTCTCCCATGAATTAACATGTGCATGTGTCCCAAAATCATTTGGTAGGCTGTGACCTGCTGTCTGTCCCACGTGAAGTGTTCATTTCCAGAGATTCTGCTGATAGGACCGATTTTTAAGTGAAATTTGGAATTTCTTTCCCAAAGTGTGTGGTCCGGTCAAGGAAATGTGCTAGCTCACCCGAATTCCGCGGAAGTTGAAGAGGAACTTCATCATTGATCGGTTTTGAGAGGTGATCGCTCAACCATTGGGCATAATCATTTTCTTTCCGACACAACTCAATATCGAACTCCTTAGAGCTTGAAGGTTGGCACTGTGCTTCTAGGAATTGTTGAGAATCGCCATTTGATTGACCTTGGATGCTTAACGGACCTGTTGCCCCCTTTTTAAGTCTTCTGACTTTGTGCCTATTATGAAGAGAGACAGCAGAACCT
The DNA here is from genome assembly GCA_039877585.1 of Heterodera filipjevi. Lineage (NCBI taxonomy): Eukaryota > Metazoa > Nematoda > Chromadorea > Rhabditida > Heteroderidae > Heterodera > Heterodera filipjevi. Next base: position 10,381,826 of record JBDPZO010000001.1, on the reverse strand, counting down.
ATCCGTCTAAAAGACAAATTAGGAGGATCCCTACTATGGGAGTCTTCGTTGGAGTCTTTTCGGATGAAAAGTTTCGCTAAATTTGTAATTAGTGGACGACCTAATGTTTCCAGAGGGCCTTGAAGTCTGACTCCAAAATAGGCGGAGACCAGGCGTATCAGAATATCGGCCATACAGAATAACAAACAAATAGTAACTCCAATTTGCCATGCCAAAGAGTAATTCCCTACGGCTTTTTGAATGACTGACTCCTCTAGTGCAGACCATTCATCCGAAAGAGTGGTTTTGAATTCTGAGGACTCGGTACTATCAATTTTATAAGTCAGTTGACTTACCTGCGCGAGACTCGTTGCGAAGGCATGAGTGGCCAAGTCGGTAAGATTGAATACGACCAAACGATGAAAGGCGTGTGGCGTGAGCTTCTGAATGTGTGCCGTCTTACCAAAATCAAGCTCTACTTCCTTGATTTCGTGGACATAAACACTGCTAATTGTACCCTCGACTTGGTCCACTTCAAATGTCCGATCTGCCATTTGGACCAAAATACTTCTATGATCCTCGCAAGGAGCTGTTCTAGAATGGAGAGAGACTTCTCAGAAGAGAAACGCCAACTCTTCTGGCAATCAAGAAATTATCTCTATGAATAAACCTCGCGAGGCTTGTGGGGTCATTAAGGTAAGATGACCGTACCCATCTTTGGGTGTCTAGCATAAAATCACAAAAGGCATTGAATGCTTGAGCAAAAGCAATATTAACAGAGCGCGACATATTAGCGTTTAAATAAGAGAATTGTGCCGCTAGTTGGGATGAGGTAACTACTCCTTCTGTGTCAGATCTGAAAATGCCTCGCTGTGATCGTCTATTTTGTGAGATAGTGCTAAAGGCCGGCCCTTGATCCGAAATGGTGAGATTCCGACCACAATCAAACACATTTCGAACAATTGAGCTGGTTAAGCCAAGGTCTCCAAGAGTGGGAAGCCATACCGTACCGAGGTTATGTCCGTCCATAACACCGATAGGGCTATATCTGCACATTTTGTCTTTTTGGGGGACCCAAACTACGACAGTTTTGCAGAAAGCTGGCAGCTACCTTCATATGGGCAAGCTTGAGCGAATCCCGCAGGAGTTACGATTGAAGTAGCCCCAATGTGGGAATATACTTCTGTTTCAAATGCGAAGCAATTCTCGCTTTGAACTATCTTCCAAGAAAAGGAGCCTAATAGCCATGGACGGGGTGTCAGATCAATCTTTCGATCGGTGTGCCAAAGTCCTGAGTCATTTTTGAGGTTCCCTAAGCTACACCGCTTATTGTGTGCCATTTGCAGACACTGATCATGACTCATAATCAGTTGATTAGAGTCAAGATGTTGCCCTACAGATACACCACTAAGCGTGGTATACTTCTGAGCTCTTTTGACAATTCTACGACAAGCCCAAGCCTTACTAGAGAATTCCAGTGAATTAGGGAAATAGATGGTGCGTCGTTGTCTGATTAAGGGTTTGGTTGTGTCAATAGACATTCTGGGGCACACAGGAAATTTGGGAAGGGACCAGGTCATGGGTTGAAGACGAGTTTGACATATCATTGGACCTGACGGAATTGGAGTGAAGTCTTTGGCTAAAGTTGAGGAAAAAGTGGTGAGCAAGGTCAACCCCATTAACATTGGGAAAAATTTTGGTTGCGCAGCTGAACTGGTTTCCCAGTTCGTAATTCGAGAGGGTGACTCGGGGGAATCGTTAGACTTATTTTTTATGGCTGGGTGTGGTTTATCGGTACATGGTTGGGTCAGTTTTTGAATGGTATTGATCTTTTGAGAGACCGCCTCAGCGGATTGAGCATTCCTCAGGGTTAAGTCATTAATTTTGATTGAAAGATCATTCAGCAACCTGCCTTGGTCATCAATCGCCCTGACAAAATCTCTAGACGGTTGAGATTGGGTGAATTCTTCCCGTCGTTTGAAGCACCTAAATGCAAGGTGACCAATCTTACCACAGTAATTGCAAACTGGTCGACTGTTCCACCGTCGGTCATTTTGAGGAGATTGATTGTTCCACCTTCTATCATTTCCCGGGGAACGGTCGTTCCGTCTTCTGTTATTTCCGGAGGAACGGTTGTTCCATCTTCTATTATTTCGGGAAGAACGACCAGTCGTCGTAAAATTAGGAGTACCTCTCGAGGTTTGAGCATTATTATCCCAATTGTTTTCGTTATTTTGTTTAAACCCTACAGGTTCCCTGTTGGAGCCAGTGGGAGCCCATGTTTTAAAGTTACCATGTGGGTGGTTCTGTGGCTCATTGTTGTTAGGTTGAATATGTTGTTCTGTAATTGGGCAGAGAGGAAATGTGGCAGATTTAGGAATCTCCTTATGCATCATCTCTGCTTCACGCGCATTCATTCTCAATGTCTTGAAGTCCCTTACTGACTGGTCCACTCAGGGTTCTAGTAAGGAATTTGAGGCTTGGGCTCAGTTTTTCCAAAAATACACGACAGAGCACCTCCTCACCTGCATTGGGCGTAAGGTCAGTTGTCGTAGCCTCAATCAAAGGAATCAACCGTGCACTAAATTCGTCAACTGACTCTCCTTCCCTTTGCTTACATAAGCTTAAGGCTTGGTATGTGAGTTCTTTATTTTGTGGAGTGTCCAGGTTTTCTCTAACTTTTTTATGGCTTCCAAAGAAGTTGTTTTTTGAATAGGTGTCAAGTCATCGAAGATTCGCCTGGGTTCTCCATCAAGGCATGCTTTGAGGCGTGCTAGCTTTTCAGCTTCATCCCACTTTTTGCCATTGCAGTCAAGTAAGTCCGTGAATTTTCTAGCCCAACGGTCAAATTCCAATGGGGAACTTCCAGAAAAGATCGTAAAAGTGGGGCTAGCTTCAGCAAAAAGCATATTAACATGATGGAATCCCGAAGGATCTAACTCAAATTCTTGATCCTGAGAATCTTCATTGCTGTTGCCCAGCGGTGTCTCTTCAATGACAGAATCATCAGCATTGTCAATGCTGCTGTTTGGGTTTCTGAGTGGAGAGGGGATTGCCCAACTTAGCAGCGGAACATTAGGAGCTTTCGGTGTCGGGTTCAATTTTTGTGGGACTTGAACGGTAGCAAGGCTATTAGCAAGAGTGTTGACTTGAGTTATGAGGACTTGGGTGTCATCCTTGAGTTCGGTGAGATCCCGAGAGGTTTGGTTTATTTTCCTATTAAGGAGGCGTGTTAAGCGATTTACACCATCCTCAGTTCTAACTAAGTCCATATGGAGTTTATCCATATCAGAAAGGCGTGCTGTTGTGCTAAGGATCTTTCCACTAAACATGTTCCTATCCACTACTGCTAGCTCTGGCAATTCATGCATGACCCCCACAGGGTTTGCCTGTTCATTGTTTAACGCCTCAGCGCTTTGAATAGAGGAACCCCCACCAGGGGGAGTGCGAAACATAATGCGCAAAAGCAAATTAATGAATAAGGTCTGCTGAAAGTGAAAGGTAGGTATAGAATGCGAAGAAACAATTGAAATGAAAGAATGATGATGAGTTTGAAAAACGAGAACTAATAAAGCCTTTCTGCAGTGGGGCGTGGCTAGCGTATCATGTATTACAATCATTCTGTGGTCGCTAGCTAATGCACCGATTGTCATGTGAACTAGCGGAAGACATTACACCCGTGACTGTGGATGGGAAAAAGGATTCAGCTGATTATATCTACCTCGGAGAGGTGCTAACACCGGGTGTTGGAAAGGGTGTGAGAAGGAAACGGAAGAAAAAAAAAAAACTCGAGGGAAAAAGAGAAGTTGAAAGGTAATTGAAAGAATGAAATGAAAAAGAAAGGAAAAGAAAAAAGGAAGGACCAATGCAAAATTGAACCAAATTTTATTAATTAACAAATTAACGTTAAACCAATTCGACCTACCATAGTCTTTGGAGTGACACGCACACGGGCCCCGCAGGGTGTTCCATACTCAGCGTCTGCCGCCTCTTTGCCGTTTAGGATTACCACCATAGTGTATCCACTGGTTGCCCGGGCCCCGTCTTCCTTGCCCTCGCCGGCACTGCTCGAAATTATCTACGACGACGTTCTAAGTGATCCGAAATGTTGGCAGAGGGTGACGGTTCATTTATCATCAATTGTAGATAATCCTTTTCTACTGCGTCAATGTCGGAATCGGATTCATCATAGTCGTATATTTGAATAACTCGATGTATTTCTGTGCCAATATAAACATAATTTGAGTCATCTGCGCTGCCTTCGCTGCTGTTAGGGGAGTCGTTATTATTCATCAAAATTTCATATCCAATCGTTTGGGCCCAAGCTGCTGGTTGAAGTTGAGATCTGTCTACTTCGGGTCCGATTTGGTGGGGGAAGAACCGCTGGATAGACTTTTTCCCGTGAAGGTAAATGTCAATGGCCAAAATTTCAGTGGTGATTTCGCCGTAAACAATTTGCCTGATCTCACCATCACAGTCATCTTCAACTAGTTGGTCTTTGAAGTGATGTGTTTTCATGTTGGGGTAGTTTTGAATTTTTAATAAATCAGAAGTTTTAATGAGATCCCCTGTGCGTTTAGGAATATGCCATACTTGATGTTGCCAATTAAGTTTCATGTGAATTTGCGTAAAATGAGCCCAACGCTCTTCTTTATTGAGCTTGATGGCCATTATCCAGTTGTAGGTGACTAGGAATACTAAATGTTTCCTTGCACCAATTAATTCATGATCAGTGACCGGTTCATTATTCAAATCAATCACTGTCGGGTTAATAGTTGTCCATAATTCCTCATTACTTAGAAAATCCAGTTTTTCAAACGTGTCGATATCAATTTCATATAAATTCTCGAACTCATAATTTTCCAAAATTTTGAGCAAATCATGTTCATAGACTGGTCCAAGGTTATCATTTTGTTGCCCGCAGGCGGAATCGCTTTTCATTTCAACATTTCCTTCTTTTCCATTTAGTTTTGGCCCTTCATTGCTCACAATTTCAACTTCATCATTAACGGGCACCGCAGGGCTAACATTTTCCCCTGAGCTTTCAATGCTCATCGCCTCCAGTGACTCATAAATAGACCCCGCAGGGCTTTGAATACTCAGTGGACTACCAGCGCTTACAGAAGTGCTGGTTGGTTGGGTGGAATCTGCTTCGTACCCGCAGGGTTTTCGGAATTGGAATACTTAGTCGGAATATTTTTTCTACTCATCTAAATAACAGAAGTTAATATGAATCAAAGGTGCCTATTCTATTGACGTAATATGAGTCTGTATATGAATGAGGATGAATAAACATAAAAGGAAATGACTCGATTAGATGCCATGGAGATGACCAGATAGAAGCAAAATGTATATATATGCATATTTATTTATATTTATTTTATTTGCTTTTATATTTGATTGCATTAATATGTGTATATGTATGTATATATATATATATATTAAGGTTTTTATTTTAATATTATTATTATAAGTATAAATATTAATGTTTTGAACCCTGAATCCAAATATTACTTAAGTGCTCCGTTCTGCATTCGAAATGCCAAGGAGAGGCAATTGAAAAAATTTGAATGACAAAAGAGAACAGCACAAAAAAAGGGAAAAAAAATATGAAAGATATTTTTAATTTTAACGTGGATGTCCGATCACTAACATTTGGCGTGGTACGCAACTTTATCGAACCCCTCGGGGAACCAAAACATGATGATGAAAGAAAGCAAGTAGATAAAAAGCGAATATTTTTAAAATCTCAGTTTTTGAAAATAAAAAAAAATAGATTTTTAGTGGCCATTTCTTTTAAGGTTCAGTACCGATTTTAAACTGATGCATTAAAATTTTGAAAACAAAAGAGAAAAACATCAAAGTTTTCAGTTACGAAACATGCCTTAATATGACGCAAAAAAAAAAAAATAAATAAATCATTAAATAAGTGAATTAATAATGCCTCGAAAATGTTGAATGAGTCCCTCAGGGTAATTTTGTAACATTATTTTAGAATGTAGAAATTGAATGAGGAGGGGGGGAAAAGAATTGAAACGGTGTGAGGGATTAACTATTATTTATTTTACTTATTTTACTTTATTTAATTAATATTTTATTATTATTCTTTGATTTATTTTTAATTAATTATTTTAGTTAAAATAAATAAATATAAAAAAAGATTTAAACAATTGCATTACAATACATTAAATGCCAAAAATGACAATTGAATTTAATCGGACGTCCGATCGAGACCATTTGGCCTGGTTTAGCTTGATCGAACCCCACGCAAATGAGTGAACCAAAATGAAAGAGTTAAGAAGTTGGTTTTGGATAAGTGATTAATGGGCCCCTTAGGGCATGGCTCGTGTGCGAGCGCGTATCCTCATTTTTTTTAGTAACTGAAAGATTGGATTTAATTAGTTTACCAAGCCGAAACCGGTTTTTTCTTTGAATAAACGAACCAAAAACCGGGTTAATCTAGAATAATTCTGGCCACCGAACAATATACAGTGGAAATTATGTATTTCGAATATTTGTGCCAAAAAAAAAAAATTAGTGTTTTTTGAAATGAGGCTTTTGAAAAAGAAAAAAATGAAAAAAACATCCAATTACGAACCATGCCTTAGGGTGATGAAAAAAATAAAAATAATTAATGGGTTAATTTTGTAAAATTATTTTTAAATGTAAGAATTGAATGAGGAGGGCAAAAGAGAGGAAAATTTGAGACGTGTGAGGAATTAATTCCTATTTATTTTGTTAATTTTTAGGTTATTTTATTTTAATCATTTATTATTTCTTTGATTTAATTAATTATTTTAGTTAAAATCCAAAAATGATTGAAAACATGAATTAATGAAAATATGTGAGAGAGTGATTGAGACGGAAAAAATGAAAAAAATAAAAAAAAATTTGAGAACCCCTCAGGGGAGACAAATTTCGTGCCGGAGGGACCAAAAACAAAAATAAATAAATTCTAAGAAAAAGTGTGAGGGTGACCGAAACTGGGAAGGGAATAAAAGTGATCAGATATTTGAACAAGGAAAATTAATTGCCTCAACAATAATTTAATGGCTAAGTGGGCCCCTCAGGGTGGTTATGTAATCAGTACAAAAAAAAAAAATTATCCCCGGGAGAATTTAGTCTTTAATTCCCAAAATGGTTCATTAATTTACAAAAACAAAAAAAAAAATTTCCTAATTTATTCAAGTATTTTGTCCCAACAGAATTCCATCATAGAAAGATCCACTATTGTGATCAAGACAAACGGGGTGGAGAAGGGGAAGAAAAATAGAAATGGGGTAAAAGTGATCAGAGAAATGGGGAGGAGAGGAAAAAAAAAAAAAAAAAACTGATCAGAGGATGGGAAGGAAAAGTGATCAGAAAAAAATGGAAAATGATCAACAGAGAAAACAACAGGAAATGGGGGCGAACGCCGATCAGTGAACTGATCAGCAAATGGGGAGAAAACTGATCAGAAGATGGGGAGGAAAACTGATCAGAAATGGGGAGGAAAAATGTCCAAAATGGAGATGGGGAAAAGTGATCAGCCAATTGGAGGGGAAATGATCACGAAATGGTGAGAAGAGGGAAAATTGAATAGAAATAATGAGGGACATTTTTATGGGGAAAGGACAAACGACGACAGAAAATGCATATTTTACACAAATGAAAGTGGAATTGGCTTGGGAAGGGGCTGTCAGAGGGTGGTAAGGGGAAGCCAAGCCACTAGCGGCAATTTTGCGGCCGATCCGCCGTCGTCGGACGACATTCAGCGTCCTTTCCCAGCCATTGCATTGTAATGGATGTTGTGACTGGGCATATTGGCCATCGGAATGAATGTTGGGATGGGTGGGAGCGGAAAAGGACACTGTAATGTCAATGGCCAATCGGCCAATCGGCCTGCAGTGCACGTGATGCGCATGTTCCTTTTTCTTAATGTTTATTATCGTATTATTTTTAATTAATTATTTTAGTTAAAATATAAATAAATATAAAAAAAGATATCAACAATTGCATTAAAATACATAAATGCCAAAAATGCCAATTGAATTTAATGCGGAAGTCCGATCGCTACCATTTTGGCGTGGTATTTAGCTTGATCGAACCCCACGGGGAACCGAAAAATGATTGAGATGTGAGTAAATTATTGAAAGAAGGAAAAGAATCCTTGAGTGATTGATAGTGAGTGAAGTGCTTGATTGAGTTAAGTTAGGTAGGTCTGGGCTTACAATCGAAAACTCGGGACCGAATGACTATCACAGACCGCAAATGAGTGAACCAAAATGAAAGAGTTAAGAAGTTGGTTTTGGATAAGTGATTAATGGGCCCCTTAGGGCATGGCTCGTGTGCGAGCGCGTATCCTCATTTTTTTTTAGTAACTGAAAGATTGGATTTAATTAGTTTACCAAGCCGAAACCGGTTTTTTCTTTGAATAAACGAACCAAAAACCGGGTTAATCTAGAATAATTCTGGCACCGAACAACATACAGTGGAAATTAGTTATTTCGGATATTTGTGCCAAAAAATTAGTGTTTTTTTTTTTTGAAATGAAGGCTTTTGAAAAATAAAAAATCCAATTACGAACCATGCCTTAGGGTGATGAAAAAAATAAAATAATTAATGGGTTAATTTTGTAACATTATTTTGAAATGTAGCAATTGAATGAGGAGAGGGCGAAAGAGAGGAAAATTTGAGACTTGTGAGGAATTAAATTCTATTTATTTTTAAATTTTTTTATGTATTTTATTTTAATTATTTATTGTTTCTTTGATTTATTTTTAATTAATTATTTTATTTAAAATATAAAATGATTGAAAACATGAATTAATGAATATAGGTGAGAGAGTGATTGAGACGGAAAAATGAAAATTAAAAAAAAAGTTGAGCAACCCCTCAGTGCAGACAATTTCATGCCGGAGGGACCAAACAAAAACAAATAAATCCTAGGAAAAAGTGTGAGGGTGACCGAAACTGGGAAGGGAATAAAAGTGACCAGATATTTGAACAAGGGACGTTGAATGCCTCAAAAATAATTTAATGGCTAAGTGGGCCCCTCAGGGTGGTTATGTAAGCAGTACCAAAAAAAAAAATTATCCCCGGGAGAATTTAGTCTTTAATTCCCAAAATGGTTTCATTAATTTACGAAAACACAAAAATTTCCCAATTTATTCAAGTATTTTGTCCCAACAGAATTCCATCATAGAAAGATCCACTATTGTGATCAGGACAAATGGGGTGGAGGAAGGGGAAGAAAAATAGAAATGGGGGTAAAAGTGATCAGAGAAATGGGGAGGAGAGGAAAAAAAAAAAAAAAAACCTGATCAGAGAATGGGAAGGAAGAGTGATCAGAAAAAAATGGAAAATGATCAACAGAGAAAAAAAAAGGAAATGGGGGCGAACGCCGATCAGAAAATGGGGAAGGAGAAACTGATCAGCAAATGGGGAGGAAAACTGATCAAAAATGGGGATGAAAACTGATCAGAAATGGGGAGGAAAAAGGTCCAAAATGGAACTGGGGAAAAGTGATCAGCCAATTGGAGGGAAAATGATCACAAAATGGGGAGAAGAGGGAAAAATTGAACAAAAATAACGAAGGGCATTTTTATGGGGAAGGAAAAACGACGACGGAAAATGCATATTTTACACAAATGAAAATGGAATTGGCTTGGGAAGGGGCTGTCAGGGGGTGGTAAGTGGACGCCAAGCCACTAACGGCCATTTTTGCGGCCGATCCGCCGTCGTCGGACGACATTCAGCGTCCTTTCCCAGCCATTGCATTGTAATGGATGTTGCGACTGGGCATATTGGCCATCGGAATGAATGTTGGGATGGGTGGGAGCGGAAAAGGACACTGTAATGTCAATGGCCAATCGGCCAATCGGCCTGCAGTGCACGTGATGCGCATGTTCCTTTTTCTTAATGTTTATTATCGTATTATGTTTAATTATTATTATTATTATTATTATTATCTTTTTTTTTTTTTTAATCATTTTTGGAACCCCACAGGGAATTATAAAATTGACATAGTGTTTCAAATAATCTATAAGACTGGAATAGGGTCATGAATAAATTAAGGAAATAATAATTGGTTAGTAATACTGTGGTGTACCCATTTCAAATACAGTATTTCGTTGCATCACATTTTCCAACTCAAAATTTATTAAAGATTTTCCCCACCTTTTTTTTTAAAGCCCCGTGGGGTTAATTAACTAATTTACTACTTCATATCATCTGTAAATATTTCCATTTTTTTTTTGGAACAGGGATGGTCAAATTTCGTTTAAAAATCATGGGATTGCATAGTGCGGGTTAGGTGCTTTACATTTTCCGAAAGGCTTTATTTATTTATTTTTATTTTCTTTACCTATTTTCCCGTTATTAATATCAATTATTTTAATGGTCCCCGCAGGGTAATTACATTTTCTTTCTAATTTATTTTTATTTTAGTCGTCTTTTTTTGAATTATTATTTATTTTGATCATTTCATGGTCCCCACAGGGATAAGTGATGTTTTTCTCTCACTTTTTTTTTTAATTCATCTGCAGGCATTGCGATTTTTTTTTTGACCTATTTCCATCTGCAGGTATTTTAATTTGTAGGCATTTCATCTGCGGGTGTTTTCATCTGCAGGTATTTCTAATTTTTTTTGAACTAATTTCCATCTGCCGGTATAATAAAAACAAAATTTTGAATTGTTTTCCATCTGCAGGTATTTTAAGAATTTTTTTGACTTAGTTTACATCTGCAGGTATTTCAACTTTTTTTTTTTGAACCACTTTCCGTCTGCAGGTATTTCATCTGCAGGTATTTTCATCTGCAGGAATTATAATTTTTGAGCCACATGTGGCAAATTTTGATGCCCAGGGGGGGGGGACTGGGGCCTGGCCAGGACTCTAAATTAATTGGCGTCTTTGCGCTAAAAGAAAACATCCCCTGAAAAGTTGGGCTTATCTCTGGTCCTGTTCTTCCAAAATCCAAGCCCTGGTTTCATGGCACAGGGAGGGAACCATCCGGTGCTACCAGTAAAGACGTGAGGTCCCACTACCCAGCGCCAGCCCGGGGTGTTGGTCCGGGAAAGTCGGAACCCTCTTACGCGTCCGTAATTGGGCCCCTCAGGGCTAGGGAAGGAAGGGATGTTGATGAAGATAACTGGGGCTAGCTCCCAGCTAAGGACCAATTGATCGGCCGCTGATCGGCGGCGGACCGACTGATTAAGCCAACTGCCTTTTCCGCTGTAAACCTCCCGCCTTTTAAGCCCATCGGGATGGGAGGAGCCGCTGAGAAAAAGAGAGCCGGAAGGGGGGGGGGGTAAAGTCCAATCCCGGCCTTACAATACACATGTTTTCACATGGTTCATTGGAAAAAGTTCCAATAATTTTTCTTGTTATTTTTTTGTAATTTAGCAACAACAATAAAGTTCATAGGGATGTGCGAGAAATGATTTTTACCGAGAAACGTGAACCGGGACACGAAAAACCAGGGAAATTTTTTACGAATTGTTCTAATCAAAGCATCAATTCATTGATAAAATTGAAATGGCAAAAAATTATTGTTTCGCATGCTCTTCTTCTGAAAAGGCGCGTTGCGCGGCTCACCGATTAAAGATTTCGAGAAAATATTGAAAATACAAAAAAAAAAAAAAAATAGCCTTGCCCAAAGCAAAGCTGGTTTGGTTTTTTAAACTAAGAACTTCACTACAATAAATAAGAATTTTGTGTCAAAAAACAATAATCCTTTTATTGCACTTAAAATAGAAAAATAATTTGTGAGGGGGGCCGGCTGTGCCGTTAGGCGCCGCCGGGGAAAATTTGAAAATTTGTGTGTATTTTGATAACAGATTTTGCACCAAAAAGCAATTTTTGTGGATTTTGAGATAGATTTTTGAGAAAATTTAAGCGAAGGGGCGGAAGTCCGGTGGTGCCGATAGGCACGCACCACCGGTGAAAATTTTTAAAATTTGGTCTGATTTGTTGACAGAATGTAGCCTAAAAGGACCATTTTTGAGGTTTTTTTTTCATTGCTTTTTCTAAAAAAAATCACAAGAATCCTTAAAACCTCATTTTGAAAATTTAGCCTCATTGGCCTCCCAAAAAACACACAAAATAAGGCTAAATCAAATTCTTAACTAATTTTAAATGCTGTATTAAATTCGAAAAAGTGATCAACATACAACAATTTAACACATCTAAAAATCATAAAAAGTATCCTTAGGCAGAAATAAAAAATAATTAGTTGTAAATTCAAATTGTAGGGAAACCCTTTCGCGGCAAACTTTGTCATGCTCATGCAATGGGGTTTTGTTAAAGTTTTCGTTTTTTGAGATTTAATTTTGTTTTAAATTGATTTTTTCCCTTTAATTACAATAATTCGACACATCGCATTGCAACTTTTAAACCTAAAGGAAATTTGGGAAAATTAAAAAATTAACTTTAAATTGTGAGTCTTTCTGTCTTTGACCTCGAAACCATCTTTAAAAAAAGAGTCGATACAAAACGAGTTGGCGAAAAACTAGTTGAACTTTTACCATGGTTTTCGGGGTAGCTGCTTGATCAATTTCCCACTTTCTTTTAAAATTCTGCAATTTTACATAAAAAAAGGTACTGACGGTAAAAATAGTCCTTTTAGGTTTATGCCATTTACTGGCCTGCCTTGGATTATTTTAGAAAATGCGATTAGCTATGAGAAAGTCGTCGCACAAGCGGCTCAAAATTACGACGCTTTTTTGGTTCATAGAACGGGCGGGCGCCGAGTGAACGCCTATTTAAAATGCCCAATTGACAATTGATCGTGCAGAATGTTAGTTGTTTTTTATGGTAATTGTGCGATCCCTAAAATAATAACATGACTTGAGGTTTAAAATTTTGATAGGGGTAATTAAGTGAGATTTTTACCTCGGATCAGGGTTCGTAATTGGTTAATTTGTCGAAATGATAATGATAATGAGAAATGCGAAAAGCCTATGCTCTATCTTTTTGGGACAAATATATAAAAAAAACACCCCTTTCTTAATTGAGGATGATTTAATGAATTATGTTTTTAGGCAGGCACGTCAAACTCAAATTGCTGGGGACAGTTATCGCATTGGCCGGCTTCACCAGCACGCACACGAGCATTTTGATTTTCTGTGAACAGGTTTCGTTACTTTTTATTGTCAAACATTAAAAAGAAACATTTTTAAAACAAAAACTAAAATTCATTTCTTTTAAATGGAGCGCTGGGCAAAAGCACCGCCTGAATTTTTTAGTCACCGAAACCCACAAAAATGTGATTGTTTTAACCTGCAATTCCCCCCCCCCCCCCTATCTCTCACACTCCCCTCACTCGCAATGTCATTTCTGGCAAACCGAGTCCGAAGCACGTTATGTTCAAAAAATTGTTTTGCTCAAAAAATTTTTGGGCATCGGAATCCGATTTCCGAATTCTTGGGAAAACCGGCATTAATTTTCAAATAAAAATTCACCAAAAATGAGAAGATTTTGGTTAAAAAAATAAAAATAAAATAGTGATTTTGTAGGAAAAAAATTACGATTTCCGATTTCCAATGATTTTTGGACCGGAATTCCGATTTCCGAACTTTTTTGGTCATCGGAATTCCGGTTTTTCAATCAGAGATCTTCGCCATCCCTGGTAAGGATGCTTTTTTTCGCACTAGTTCCGATATATTAAGCATAAATACACCTTTTCCACTTGTTGAAGCTTCTACGATAACTTTTATAATGTCTTTTTTTGCCTTTTTTGGGATTTTTGTGCCTTTAAGTCCTGCTTATCATTGAACGAGACTTGTATCATTGAGAAACGTCTGGAAACTGTCGTGATTAGAAAAAATGAATTTTAACCCCCTCCCCCCCTTTTTATTTTTAAATAAATTTTTAAGTCAGGCGTAATAGTCCATTTTCAATGCTCCGCTCAGGCACTGTGTCTTTTCGAGCATTTTTGGATTCTCACAAAGCACAGTCTTGGCTCTGTACAAATAAACTTCATTTTGGAAACACGGAAATTTTCATTAAATTCTTTTTTCCAGGGTACTAAAACGTACAGTAACCAGAGGCCCGCCTGGGTACTGTTCAATGAGGCGGTGCGACGCGATGCCATAGAGCGTCGCTACTTGCAGACGGTCAGCATCGTGCGTCCCGAATGGCTGGCCGAGTTGGCACCCGCCTATCGTCAAGAAATTGCTCTTAGAGCGCCCGAGGTGAACAGACGTATCCTTTTAATGACGCGGCAAAATGCAGAAGAAGACGGCAAAAATGGGACGGAACTCATAGAAAGATTTTTGTGCTAAATTCATTGAATAAAAATTGATGAAATTTATAATAATAATAATTATTATTTGATAAATGAAAAAACAAAAAATTAAAAGTGTATATATGAAGCCTGTTAAAATCATACATTGTTCAAGAATTTTTTTGAAACTTCACCTACTTCCCATGGACTAATCAAGCTGTTATGTTGAATTAATCCCAATTTCCTTAAAAAGAGAGAGACTAATCCATGAAATTGGTCCGAGAATTGCGTTCTTGGAGATTTTGAAAAAAAAAATCATATCATAAATTATAAAAGCACCCTTGTCGTGTTGGGATGGTAGGGGAAATCCTAACTTAGGATTAGCTTAGGAAATTGGTTGACCACGAATTAAGTTTGACCAAAAGCTTTTATTTCCAAAGGCGAAGTTGAGATAAGGCGAACTTTATTGGAAATTAGCAGCAAAATAGGAAGAAATGAGACGGAGCGAGGCGATCAAAAGGCAGTAGAAAAAGAAGAAGTAGAAGAAGTGATTTTAGGAAAGAAGGGGGGGGGGGAGAGTCGGGGAGCCGCGAAAGAGAGGTGGCGGTAACACCTGCCATTGGGGCCAATTCAAAGGCAAAATGGGCGGGGATTGACAATAAGAACGGAGAGGTGATTCACTCGGGTCCGAAAATGACCGTTCATTTTTCGGAACGCGACACTCCGGCCGGACGACGGGAATGAGGGTAATTTGGCGAATTGAAGGGAGGAGGGGCACATGGGATATAGGCAAAGGAACTCAATGGGAAAAGCGGACGGATTGGGGGCCCATAGGGGAAAGAGATAGAATTTAAAGGAATTGGTTGTCTGATCGAAATTTGTTTATCCGCCATTTTCCTCTTTCTCTGAATTGGGCCTTTTCTTTCGTTGCCATGTTGACGATCTCGGTTCCAATGCGGCACGAATTTGATCAATGCCGCCGGAACGGGGCGTGGCACGTGCAGGCGACGTGCAAGCGGCATGTAAATTTTGCGATGGACCCGAGGAGCAGAGGGGTTAACAGGAGGAAATGAACGCTTCAATATTTTGACCTGAGCCGTAGGGGATGGCATTTCTGATGGTGGACAAGACTGAGGCCGGACTGACGGTGCCTGAGAGAAGTGAACACGGGGGTGCTGCTTCCCTTCCGGGGTGGAAGAGCGGATGGTGAGGGGGGAAGAGAGGGATTTATTTTTGATCGGGATGGGGTCGTTCGTTTCGGGTTCGATTGGTTGGTCAACGGAATCAGACATTGGCACATTGTCGGGGAAAGAAATTCGGTTGTCGCCAAAATTTGGGAAGGGACGATAACATTTTGATCAGTTTTCGATGTATTTGACGATTCCATTGAAGTGACAATTTGGAGATGGGAAAGAACTTGGTTAAGGGGTTGTTTGGGTAATTTCGGACTCTGACGGTGGTTCATTCTGTAATTAAATAGTTCAATTGATAGCGGAGAAGGGTGTGGGAGCAAAAGAGGCAGGCGTTCACGCGTTTATGCGAGGCGGAGGGTCAGATCTCTTAAGTAATTCTGAAACGGTCGATCGGATTTCGCTCAATTCGATCGGAGGTTGTGGGTCAGTGGTTTGATGCGGATGGATTGTGGGTGACGAAGAGGGAAATGAACGGCATATTGAAATGATCAATTTCAGAAGGACAAGAAAAATGATCAGGGCAAGGCATACGGTTAAGTAGAGAAGTGGGTTCGTTTCCGCTTCACCATTTTTGAACCATTCCGCCAAGGCGTCAAAACCAAGGTAAAGGGCCATCGAGGATAAAACGGGAAAGCCATGGGTAAGGACCGGTTTCCCAAAGCGGCGAAGAGGGCCAGCACCAGCTTTGCCATTTTTAAAGGAACCCTTAGGGCGACATTCCATTGGACTGAGGATAAGGAAGAGGCATAGTAAGATGATCATTGATGGCGGCGGGATACAATTTGTCTTTTTCTTGGGGCGGTTGAGGAGGCACTTGGTAACCAACCAAGCGATTAGGGCCATAATGGGGAATGCTAAGATAACTGGGCCATAAGGAAAAGATGGGTAGCTTTGGGTAATTGGGAGGGTTAATTCAATAGAAAATAATTCCAATGAAACAATACTTCCCATTGAAATACTTATCTGGAAATTTGATCAGAATTTTAAGGGTCTGATTAGGCACATTGCTACCAAGCAAAAGAGGGAATGAATGTTCAGCCGGATTTTCCGCGCCTGGTATATGTCGAACAAAAAGATGGGGAAGGGATCGGATAACGTTTAAACGGTTTTGGACGAATATTTCCTTGGTGGGTGTTTTTTGGTGCAGCCAGGAAAGGACAATCGCAGAATCTGTCCACAAATTAAGAGAAGGCGAGAGTGAATTTAAGGCCAAATGGGACTGGGAAAATTTTTAGGGCTTTAACTCCCATTTCGACAGCAATTAATTCAAGGCGTGGGATGGTTAATTTATCGCCTTTATGTGTGGGTTTCACTTTCGATTTGGCAAAAAGAAGGAATGACGAGGAAACGGAAGGGGGGGATGACACCCTGAGGTATACCGCGGCACACATTGCCATGCCGGACGCATCGGTAAAGCAGTGAAGCTGATAGGATAAGTTGGTCAAGCCAGCTCTATTTAAAGAGCGAGGAATTTCAATGGCTTCGTTGGGTGACCAATTTTGGGTTAGTTTTGTCACCATTTCCTGAAATTCCACAGGAAAAGGCTGGTCCCAAGTTAATTCTGTATGCCAAAGGGATTGGAGGAAAATTTTGAGAGGAAGCAAAATTGGAACAATCAGGCCATATGGGTCAAAAATGGGAGGCCAAACATGAAAGGAGGGATCTTTTTGTGAGAATGGGAGTAGGTGGAGAGACAGTGACAGTAATTACGTCGTTTTTGGTACTCCAATTTAGGCCAAGAAATTTCTGCTCCGTACCGGGGAGTTTGAGCTCGGAGGGTAAATGGGCGAGAATTTCCGGAACATTGCTGGCAAATTCTTGTAGGGGCATGTTTGCCTTTTTAAGCAAAGAAATGGCTTCGTTGCACTTTTGCATGGCCATATTGGGGGTTTCTGCCGAAATTAAAATATTGTCGACATAAGTATTTAGAGCGAGTTCGTTGGACAAAGGAGAAGGGTGCTGAGAAAGTGATGTTGGAGGGTAGCTGCCAGTAGGAAAGGCGAGCATGTGAGTCCGAATGCCACACGGGCAAAACGGTAAATTTGCAAATTTTGCGGGGAGAGGGGTAGTGACGGGTTACGGAGCCATAGAAATCGGGTACAGTCTCGATGAGACGGATGGAGACTCACTTGTAAGAAAGCTTTTTGGTGTCACAAACAATGACGCATTTGGGAATTCGGAACCGGAAAAGGAGGCCTACCATTTCTGGTATAATGATAGGGCCAGGAAATAAGCATTCATTGAGAGAGAGTTGCTTCACGGTTTAGCTGAGCCGTCATAAACAATTCTCATTTTATTTTTCGGCAAACTGATCACGGGGTGATGGGCCAAGTAATGCAGAGGCGGGGAAAAAGGCTTTGAGTAGGCGACAGGTCCAATTACCCCTAGGGCATTTTGTTCGGCGATAATGGAATGGTATTTTTGTAAAAGGGATAGGGTTTTGTTGAGGGATGAAAAGACAGAACGAAGCCGCCCCCAGCATAATCCGAAATTGGAAGTAAGGGGGAGTGTTTTGGGGTCGGACTTAAAGGGCAACCTCACTTGGTAACGGCCATTGACATGCTCAATTTCGGTTTTGAATTTTTGTAGGACCATGGCATCGTCTGGCTCCTGTAGTGGGTGATCCCTTATTCCTATCCCTTCGAGGGTAAAGAAATCGGAAGGTGGGCAGATGACTTTGTCCTGTTGTGAACAAAAGTGTGTCACTTGCAAGTAATCGGATTTGCGAAAAGTGAAGGAACGGCCGGCGATTAGGGGTCCGACTAATGTTTGTATCAGGTGATAGCCGGAGGGGAGACGTTGGATTGGGGTGGGTTCGAGTTCGTAATAATAATCTCCACCCAATAAAATAGTAGGTTGGACCAATGATGGTGAGCTGACTAAGTCTGAATAGCTCAATAGTTCCTTAGAGAAAGGTACGTTAGGAAGGGGCTGGGTGAGGTCGTTTACGGCTTGTGCGGTGACGATGAGGGAACGACCGTTTACGAGCTTTAATCCGAAACTGTTAAAAGTGAAACCATCTCAGAACTTGGGAGTTCTTTAGAGGCTAGACCAGGTTAATAACTCTTTCAAAATTTGACGCAAGCCTAAATTGGGATTGGCCCGAAAATGACTATCGTTGCTGGTGTTGCTATTAAAAGTGAAACCATCTCAGAACATGGGAGTTCTTTAGAGGCTAGACCAGGTTAATAACTCTTTCAAAATATGACGCAAGCCTAAATTGGGATTGGCCCGAAAATGACTATCGTTGCTGGTGTTGCTATTAAAAGTGAAACCATCTCAGAACTTGGGAGTTCTTTAGAGGCTAGACCAGGTTAATAACTCTTTCAAAATTTGACGCAAGCCTAAATTGGGATTGGCCCGAAAATGACTATCTTTGCTGATGTTGCTATTAAAAGTGAAACCATCTCAGAACTTGGGAGTTCTTTAGAGGCTAGACCAGGTTAATAACCCTTTCAAAATTTGACGCAAGCTTAAATTGGGATTGACCCGAAAATGACTATCTTTGCTGATGTTGCTATTAAAAGTGAAACCATCTCAGAACTTGGGAGTTCTTTAGAGGCTAGACCAGGTTAATAACTCTTTCAAAATTTGACGCAAGCCTAAATTGGGATTGGCCCGAAAATGACTATCTTTGCTGGTGTTGCTATTAAAAGTGAAACCATCTCAGAACTTGGGAGTTCTTTAGAGGCTAGACCAGGTTAATAACTCTTTCAAAATTTGACGCAAGCCTAAATCAACATCAGCAAAGATAGTCATTTTCGGGCCAATCCCAATTTAGGCTTGCGTCAAATTTTGAAAGAGTGATTAACCTGGCCTAGCCTCTAAAGAACTCCCAAGTTCTGAGATGGTTTCACTTTTAATAGCAACACCAGCAAAGATAGTCATTTTCGGGCCAATCCCAATTTAGGCTTGCGTCAAATTTTGAAAGAGTTATTAACCTTGTCTAGCCTCTAAAGAACTCCCACAAGCCTAAATTGGGATTGGCCCGAAAATGACTATCTTTGCTGGTGTTGCTATTAAAAGTGAAACCATCTCAGAACTTGGGAGTTCTTTAGAGGCTAGACCAGGTTAATAACTCTTTCAAAATTTGACGCAAGCCTAAATTGGGATTGGCCCGAAAATGACTATCTTTGCTGGTGTTGCTATTAAAAGTGAAACCATCTCAGAACTTGGGAGTTCTTTAGAGGCTAGACCAGGTTAATAACTCTTTCAAAATTTGACGCAAGCCTAAATTGGGATTGGCCCGAAAATGACTATCGTTGCTGGTGTTGCTATTAAAAGTGAAACCATCTCAGAACTTGGGAGTTCTTTAGAGGCTAGACCAGGTTAATAACTCTTTCAAAATATGACGCAAGCCTAAATTGGGATTGGCCCGAAAATGACTATCTTTGCTGATGTTGCTATTAAAAGTGAAACCATCTCAGAACTTGGGAGTTCTTTAGAGGCTAGACCAGGTTAATAACCCTTTCAAAATTTGACGCAAGCCTAAATTGGGATTGGCCCGAAAATGACTATGTTTGCTGGTGTTGCTATTAAAAGTGAAACCATCTTAGAACTTGGGAGTTCTTTAGAGGCTAGACCAGGTTAATAACTCTTTCAAAATTTGACGCAAGCCTAAATTGGGATTGGCCCGAAAATGACTATCGTTGCTGGTGTTGCTATCAAAAGTGAAACCATCTCAGAACTTGGGAGTTCTTTAGAGGCTAGACCAGGTTAATAACTCTTTCAAAATTTGACGCAAGCCTAAATTGGGATTGGCCCGAAAATGACTATCTTTGCTGATGTTGCTATTAAAAGTGAAACCATCTCAGAACTTGGGAGTTCTTTAGAGGCTAGACCAGGTTAATAACCCTTTCAAAATTTGACGCAAGCTTAAATTGGGATTGACCCGAAAATGACTATCTTTGCTGATGTTGCTATTAAAAGTGAAACCATCTCAGAACTTGGGAGTTCTTTAGAGGCTAGACCAGGTTAATAACCCTTTCAAAATTTGACGCAAGCTTAAATTGGGATTGACCCGAAAATGACTATCTTTGCTGATGTTGCTATTAAAAGTGAAACCATCTCAGAACTTGGGAGTTCTTTAGAGGCTAGACCAGGTTAATAACTCTTTCAAAATTTGACGCAAGCCTAAATTGGGATTGGCCCGAAAATGACTATCTTTGCTGGTGTTGCTATTAAAAGTGAAACCATCTCAGAACTTATTGGCCCGAAAATGACTATCTTTGCTGGTGTTGCTATTAAAAGTGAAACCATCTCAGAACTTGGGAGTTCTTTAGAGGCTAGACCAGGTTAATAACTCTTTCAAAATTTGACGCAAGCCTAAATCAACATCAGCAAAGATAGTCATTTTCGGGCCAATCCCAATTTAGGCTTGCGTCAAATTTTGAAAGAGTGATTAACCTGGCCTAGCCTCTAAAGAACTCCCAAGTTCTGAGATGGTTTCACTTTTAATAGCAACACCAGCAAAGATAGTCATTTTCGGGCCAATCCCAATTTAGGCTTGAGTCAAATTTTGAAAGAGTTATTAACCTTGTCTAGCCTCTAAAGAACTCCCACAAGCCTAAATTGGGATTGGCCCGAAAATGACTATCTTTGCTGGTGTTGCTATTAAAAGTGAAACCATCTCAGAACTTGGGAGTTCTTTAGAGGCTAGACCAGGTTAATAACTCTTTCAAAATTTGACGCAAGCCTAAATTGGGATTGGCCCGAAAATGACTATCTTTGCTGGTGTTGCTATTAAAAGTGAAACCATCTCAGAACTTGGGAGTTCTTTAGAGGCTAGACCAGGTTAATAACTCTTTCAAAATTTGACGCAAGCCTAAATTGGGATTGGCCCGAAAATGACTATCGTTGCTGGTGTTGCTATTAAAAGTGAAACCATCTCAGAACTTGGGAGTTCTTTAGAGGCTAGACCAGGTTAATAACTCTTTCAAAATATGACGCAAGCCTAAATTGGGATTGGCCCGAAAATGACTATCTTTGCTGATGTTGCTATTAAAAGTGAAACCATCTCAGAACTTGGGAGTTCTTTAGAGGCTAGACCAGGTTAATAACTCTTTCAAAATTTGACGCAAGCCTAAATTGGGATTGGCCCGAAAATGACTATCTTTGCTGGTGTTGCTATTAAAAGTGAAACCATCTCAGAACTTGGGAGTTCTTTAGAGGCTAGACCAGGTTAATAACTCTTTCAAAATTTGACGCAAGCCTAAATTGGGATTGGCCCGAAAATGACTATCGTTGCTGGTGTTGCTATCAAAAGTGAAACCATCTCAGAACTTGGGAGTTCTTTAGAGGCTAGACCAGGTTAATAACTCTTTCAAAATATGACGCAAGCCTAAATTGGGATTGGCCCGAAAATGACTATCTTTGCTGATGTTGCTATTAAAAGTGAAACCATCTCAGAACTTGGGAGTTCTTTAGAGGCTAGACCAGGTTAATAACCCTTTCAAAATTTGACGCAAGCTTAAATTGGGATTGACCCGAAAATGACTATCTTTGCTGATGTTGCTATTAAAAGTGAAACCATCTCAGAACTTGGGAGTTCTTTAGAGGCTAGACCAGGTTAATAACTCTTTCAAAATTTGACGCAAGCCTAAATTGGGATTGGCCCGAAAATGACTATCTTTGCTGATGTTGCTATTAAAAGTGAAACCATCTCAGAACTTGGGAGTTCTTTAGAGGCTAGACCAGGTTAATAACTCTTTCAAAATTTGACGCAAGCCTAAATTGGGATTGGCCCGAAAATGACTATCTTTGCTGGTGTTGCTATTAAAAGTGAAACCATCTCAGAACTCTGGAGTTCTTAGAGGCTAGACCAGGTTAATAACTCTTTCAAAATTTGACGCAAGCCTTAAATTGGGATTGGACCCGAAAATGACTATCTTTGCTGATGTTGCTATTAAAAGTGAAACCATCTCAGAACTTGGGAGTTCTTTAGAGGCTAGACCAGGTTAATAACCTTCTTTCCAAATTTGACGCAAGCCTAAATTGGGATTGGCCCGAAAATGGACTATCTTGCTGATGTTGCTATTAAAAGTGAAACCATCTCAGAACTTGGGAGTTCTTTAGAGGCTAGACCAGGTTAATAACTCTTTCAAAATTTGACGCAAGCCTAAATTGGGATTGGCCCGAAAATGACTATCTTTGCTGATGTTGCTATTAAAAGTGAAACCATCTCAGAACTTGGGAGTTCTTTAGAGGCTAGACCAGGTTAATAACTCTTTCAAAATTTGACGCAAGCCTAAATTGGGATTGGCCCGAAAATGACTATCTTTGCTGGTGTTGCTATTAAAAGTGAAACCATCTCAGAACTTGGGAGTTCTTTAGAGGCTAGACCAGGTTAATAACTCTTTCAAAATTTGACGCAAGCCTAAATTGGGATTGGCCCGAAAATGACTATCTTTGCTGGTGTTGCTATTAAAAGTGAAACCATCTCAGAACTTGGGAGTTCTTTAGAGGCTAGACCAGGTTAATAACTCTTTCAAAATTTGACGCAAGCCTAAATTGGGATTGGCCCGAAAATGACTATCTTTGCTGATGTTGCTATTAAAAGTGAAACCATCTCAGAACTTGGGAGTTCTTTAGAGGCTAGACCAGGTTAATAACTCTTTCAAAATTTGACGCAAGCCTAAATTGGGATTGGCCCGAAAATGACTATCTTTGCTGGATGTTGCTATTAAAAGTGAAACCATCTCAGAACTTGGGAGTTCTTTAGAGGCTAGACCAGGTTAATAACTCTTTCAAAATTTGACGCAAGCCTAAATTGGGATTGGCCCGAAAATGACTATCTTTGCTGATGTTGCTATTAAAAGTGAAACCATCTCAGAACTTGGGAGTTCTTTAGAGGCTAGACCAGGTTAATAACTCTTTCAAAATTTGACGCAAGCCTAAATTGGGATTGGCCCGAAAATGACTATCTTTGCTGATGTTGCTATTAAAAGTGAAACCATCTCAGAACTTGGGAGTTCTTTAGAGGCTAGACCAGGTTAATAACTCTTTCAAAATTTGACGCAAGCCTAAATTGGGATTGGCCCGAAAATGACTATCTTTGCTGATGTTGCTATTAAAAGTGAAACCATCTCAGAACTTGGGAGTTCTTTAGAGGCTAGACCAGGTTAATAACTCTTTCAAAATTTGACGCAAGCCTAAATTGGGATTGGCCCGAAAATGACTATCTTTGCTGATGTTGCTATTAAAAGTGAAACCATCTCAGAACTTGGGAGTTCTTTAGAGGCTAGACCAGGTTAATAACTCTTTCAAAATTTGACGCAAGCCTAAATTGGGATTGGCCCGAAAATGACTATCTTTGCTGATGTTGCTATTAAAAGTGAAACCATCTCAGAACTTGGGAGTTCTTTAGAGGCTAGACCAGGTTAATAACTCTTTCAAAATTTGACGCAAGCCTAAATTGGGATTGGCCCGAAAATG
Organism: Heterodera filipjevi; assembly: GCA_039877585.1. Classification (NCBI taxonomy): domain Eukaryota; kingdom Metazoa; phylum Nematoda; class Chromadorea; order Rhabditida; family Heteroderidae; genus Heterodera; species Heterodera filipjevi. The sequence continues at coordinate 10,358,016 of JBDPZO010000001.1, read as the reverse complement.
ACTATCTTTGCTGATGTTGCTATTAAAAGTGAAACCATCTCAGAACTTGGGAGTTCTTTAGAGGCTAGACCAGGTTAATAACTCTTTCAAAATTTGACGCAAGCCTAAATTGGGATTGGCCCGAAAATGACTATCTTTGCTGATGTTGCTATTAAAAGTGAAACCATCTCAGAACTTGGGAGTTCTTTAGAGGCTAGACCAGGTTAATAACTCTTTCAAAATTTGACGCAAGCCTAAATTGGGATTGGCCCGAAAATGACTATCTTTGCTGGTGTTGCTATTAAAAGTGAAACCATCTCAGAACTTGGGAGTTCTTTAGAGGCTAGACCAGGTTAATAACTCTTTCAAAATTTGACGCAAGCCTAAATTGGGATTGGCCCGAAAATGACTATCTTTGCTGGTGTTGCTATTAAAAGTGAAACCATCTCAGAACTTGGGAGTTCTTTAGAGGCTAGACCAGGTTAATAACTCTTTCAAAATTTGACGCAAGCCTAAATTGGGATTGGCCCGAAAATGACTATCTTTGCTGGATGTTGCTATTAAAAGTGAAACCATCTCAGAACTTGGGAGTTCTTTAGAGGCTAGACCAGGTTAATAACTCTTTCAAAATTTGACGCAAGCCTAAATTGGGATTGGCCCGAAAATGACTATCTTTGCTGGTGTTGCTATTAAAAGTGAAACCATCTCAGAACTTGGGAGTTCTTTAGAGGCTAGACCAGGTTAATAACTCTTTCAAAATTTGACGCAAGCCTAAATTGGGATTGGCCCGAAAATGACTATCTTTGCTGGTGTTGCTATTAAAAGTGAAACCATCTCAGAACTTGGGAGTTCTTTAGAGGCTAGACCAGGTTAATAACTCTTTCAAAATTTGACGCAAGCCTAAATTGGGATTGGCCCGAAAATGACTATCTTTGCTGGTGTTGCTATTAAAAGTGAAACCATCTCAGAACTTGGGAGTTCTTTAGAGGCTAGACCAGGTTAATAACTCTTTCAAAATTTGACGCAAGCCTAAATTGGGATTGGCCCGAAAATGACTATCTTTGCTGGTGTTGCTATTAAAAGTGAAACCATCTCAGAACTTGGGAGTTCTTTAGAGGCTAGACCAGGTTAATAACTCTTTCAAAATTTGACGCAAGCCTAAATTGGGATTGGCCCGAAAATGACTATCTTTGCTGGTGTTGCTATTAAAAGTGAAACCATCTCAGAACTTGGGAGTTCTTTAGAGGCTAGACCAGGTTAATAACTCTTTCAAAATTTGACGCAAGCCTAAATTGGGATTGGCCCGAAAATGACTATCTTTGCTGGTGTTGCTATTAAAAGTGAAACCATCTCAGAACTTGGGAGTTCTTTAGAGGCTAGACCAGGTTAATAACTCTTTCAAAATTTGACGCAAGCCTAAATTGGGATTGGCCCGAAAATGACTATCTTTGCTGGTGTTGCTATTAAAAGTGAAACCATCTCAGAACTTGGGAGTTCTTTAGAGGCTAGACCAGGTTAATAACTCTTTCAAAATTTGACGCAAGCCTAAATTGGGATTGGCCCGAAAATGACTATCTTTGCTGATGTTGCTATTAAAAGTGAAACCATCTCAGAACTTGGGAGTTCTTTAGAGGCTAGACCAGGTTAATAACTCTTTCAAAATTTGACGCAAGCCTAAATTGGGATTGGCCCGAAAATGACATGAACCCATCTCAGAACTTGGGAGTTCTTTAGAGGCTAGACCAGGTTAATAACTCTTTCAAAATTTGACGCAAGCCTAAATTGGGATTGGCCCGAAAATGACTATCTTTGCTGGTGTTGCTATTAAAAGTGAAACCATCTCAGAACTTGGGAGTTCTTTAGAGGCTAGACCAGGTTAATAACCCTTTCAAAATTTGACGCAAGCCTAAATTGGGATTTTCCCGAAAATGACTATCTTTGCTGGCGTTGCTATTAAAAGTGAAACCATCTCAGAACTTGGGAGTTCTTTAGAGGCTAGACCAGGTTAATAACTCTTTCAAAATTTGACGCAAGCCTAAATTGGGATTGGCCCGAAAATGACTATCTTTGCTGTGTTGCTATTAAAAGTGAAACCATCTCAGAACTTGGGAGTTCTTTAGAGGCTAGACCAGGTTAATAACTCTTTCAAAATTTGACGCAAGCCTAAATTGGGATTGGCCCGAAAATGACTATCTTTGCTGGTGTTGCTATTAAAAGTGAAACCATCTCAGAACTTGGGAGTTCTTTAGAGGCTAGACCAGGTTAATAACTCTTTCAAAATTTGACGCAAGCCTAAATTGGGATTGGCCCGAAAATGACTATCTTTGCTGGTGTTGCTATTAAAAGTGAAACCATCTCAGAACTTGGGAGTTCTTTAGAGGCTAGACCAGGTTAATAACTCTTTCAAAATTTGACGCAAGCCTAAATTGGGATTGGCCCGAAAATGACTATCTTTGCTGGTGTTGCTATTAAAAGTGAAACCATCTCAGAACTTGGGAGTTCTTTAGAGGCTAGACCAGGTTAATAACTCTTTCAAAATTTGACGCAAGCCTAAATTGGGATTGGCCCGAAAATGACTATCTTTGCTGGTGTTGCTATTATAGTGAAACTATCTCAGAACTTGGGAGTTCTTTAGAGGCTAGACCAGGTTAATAACTCTTTCAAAATTTGACGCAAGCCTAAATTGGGATGGCCCGAAAATGACTATCTTTGCTGGTGTTGCTATTAAAAGTGAAACCATCTCAGAACTTGGGAGTTCTTTAGAGGCTAGACCAGGTTAATAACTCTTTCAAAATTTGACGCAAGCCTAAATTGGGATTGGCCCGAAAATGACTATCTTTGCTGGTGTTGCTATTAAAAGTGAAACCATCTCAGAACTTGGGAGTTCTTTAGAGGCTAGACCAGGTTAATAACTCTTTCAAAATTTGACGCAAGCCTAAATTGGGATTGGCCCGAAAATGACTATCTTTGCTGGTGTTGCTATTAAAAGTGAAACCATCTCAGAACTTGGGAGTTCTTTAGAGGCTAGACCAGGTTAATAACTCTTTCAAAATTTGACGCAAGCCTAAATTGGGATTGGCCCGAAAATGACTATCTTTGCTGATGTTGCTATTAAAAGTGAAACCATCTCAGAACTTGGGAGTTCTTTAGAGGCTAGACCAGGTTAATAACTCCTTTCAAAATTTGACGCAAGCTAAATTGGGATTGGCCCGAAAATGACTATCTTTGCTGATGTTGCTATTAAAAGTGAAACCATCTCAGAACTTGGGAGTTCTTTAGAGGCTAGACCAGGTTAATAACTCTTTCAAAATTTGACGCAAGCCTAAATTGGGATTGGCCCGAAAATGACTATCTTTGCTGGTGTTGCTATTAAAAGTGAAACCATCTCAGAACTTGGGAGTTCTTTAGAGGCTAGACCAGGTTAATAACCTCTTTCAAATTTGACGCAAGCCTAAATTGGGATTGCCCGAAAATGACTATCTTTGCTGGTGTTGCTATTAAAAGTGAAACCATCTCAGAACTTGGGAGTTCTTTAGAGGCTAGACCAGGTTAATAACTCTTTCAAAATTTGACGCAAGCCTAAATTGGGATTGGCCCGAAAATGACTATCTTTGCTGGTGTTGCTATTAAAAGTGAAACCATCTCAGAACTTGGGAGTTCTTTAGAGGCTAGACCAGGTTAATAACTCTTTTCAAAATTTGACGCAAGCCTAAATTGGGATTGGCCCGAAAATGACTATCTTTGCTGGTGTTGCTATTAAAAGTGAAACCATCTCAGAACTTGGGAGTTCTTTAGAGGCTAGACCAGGTTAATAACTCTTTCAAAATTTGACGCAAGCCTAAATTGGGATTGGCCCGAAAATGACTATCTTTGCTGGTGTTGCTATTAAAAGTGAAACCATCTCAGAACTTGGGAGTTCTTTAGAGGCTAGACCAGGTTAATAACTCTTTTAAAATTTGACGCAAGCCTAAATTGGGATTGGCCCGAAAATGACTATCTTTGCTGGTGTTGCTATTAAAAGTGAAACCATCTCAGAACTTGGGAGTTCTTTAGAGGCTAGACCAGGTTAATAACTCTTTCAAAATTTGACGCAAGCCTAAATTGGGATTGGCCCGAAAATGACTATCTTTGCTGATGTTGCTATTAAAAGTGAAACCATCTCAGAACATGGGAGTTCTTTAGAGGCTAGACCAGGTTAATAACCCTTTCAAAATTTGACGCAAGCCTAAATTGGGATTGGACCCGAAAAATGACTATCTTTGCTGATGTTGCTATTAAAAGTGAAACCATCTCAGAACTTGGGAGTTCTTTAGAGGCTAGACCAGGTTAATACTCTTTCAAATTTGACAGCAAGCCTAAATTGGATTGGCCCGAAAATGACTATCTTTGCTGGTGTTGCTATTAAAAGTGAAACCATCTCAGAACTTGGGAGTTCTTTAGAGGCTAGACCAGGTTAATAACTCTTTCAAAATTGACGCAAGCCTAAATTGGGATTGGCCCGAAAATGACTTCTTTGCTGATGTTGCTATTAAAGTGAAACCATCTCAGAACTTGGGAGTTCTTTAGAGGCTAGACCAGGTTAATAACCTTTCAAAATTTGACGCAAGCCTAAATTGGGATTGGACCCGAAAATGACTATCTTTGCTGGTGTTGCTATTAAAGTGAAACCATCTCAGAACTTGGGAGTTCTTTAGAGGCTAGACCGGTTAATAACTCTTTTCAAAAATTTGACGCAAGCCTAAATTGGGATTGGCCCGAAAATGACTATCTTTGCTATGTGTTCTTCTTGGACATTTGCCACCCACCGGTGGTTCCTTGTGGAGACGAACAGCGATCCATGGGAACGAAAGATGGACAAGAGAAAGTTTGGGCTGTGGTAATTGTCAAATTCCAATTAATTTTTGTTTGTCTTGTAGCAAAAAAGCGGTCAATGCCTAAAACAGGTCGGTGAGAGTTTCATTTCGCAAAAGCGCTGTTCTCTTCGCGTCCTCATCTCTTTCCCCGTCCGAAATAAGTCGGTGCCATGGCAAAGAGAGCGGTCGGAAATGGGCAAAAACATTTTCAGGCAGACCATCTTCACAACAGTGATGTCGGCGCAACAGCCCGACTTAATCTACAATTACACTTGTGTTTGGCCAACAGTGCAGCTTTGACTTGGTGGAGTAAAACAACATCAAAAAAATACTTAAAAAATTTCAAATAACACATTCAGAGTCCAATTTTTATACCTCGGAAATTAAATTATTTTATTTTTAATTATTTCATCTTTTAAAATCGTAAATTTTGCTTTTGTGTTCCTGTGTTTCTTGTAAATATTTGTTGGTTTTCGAGTGACTCATGCGGCGGTATTTGGTAGCAAAAAGAATAGTGACACAATTTTACAAGAGGGGAGAGAGGAGGGGAGGGGTTGTTCGATCAATTCTCCCCTCCCTCTGTCCCGTCCCTCCATTGTTCATCAATTTCTCAATCGTCTCATTTTGACAAAATTCCCCTCCCCCCAAAATGGCCCTTCCAATTGCCATTGCCCGTCCCTTTCTGTCCCTT